>CM062391.1:10859295-11021216 GCA_031304145.1 Cardiospermum halicacabum | reverse complement strand
CATGTAGTTAATTTGTTTGTTTAGGTTTCTCCATTTATAAAGATAAATATAGAGTATAGAGAATAGAGAAGCTTCTTATTTAAGCTTTTTATTTGTTTTTGTTTGTATCGAATTGATTCAATTTTTAATAATGAATTGATTTAATTTTTGATATGCTATGATTGCGATTATAAAATAATTTATTTATTCATATTTTAAATTTAATAAAAAAATTATAAAACATGTTTGGTTGAACTTATTCTTTTAAGAAGATGGTAAGTAAATTTTAACTTTAACCAAATATATATTATATATATATATAAACTTCTATTATTATTATTATTATTATATATAATAATATAATGATAATATAGATTTTGGATTCATGTCAATTTTAAAATTTTAAAATTGAATCCAAAAAATGAAATAATATAAACTCATATTTAAACATCTACTAGCAAGTAGCTCTGTTTAATTTACAAAGAGCACCAATGCCTTCAAGGTCGATGTGAAAACTAACTGAACAAAAATCTATTTATATAGTGGTTGAAAAAATAATCGGTGAGTTATATTTCTGATGTGGTATAACAATTAGTGTAAATATAAAATTGAATATTAGAATTTATTACAGAATCTGTGAAAAAAGTGGGAATTTATTAAAATGTCGAAATAACCAATTTAGTTAATTAAAATTAAAGACTAAAAAAGTAATTTTATAAAAAATATGATGTGTCGTATTTTTACGAAGCCACTTGTCAACGCGTGGTTAATTGACTTTGTTAATTTCCTCATTTTATTATAATAATAGAGATTATGTATTAACACATAAGTATTAATTAATTTGTTAGGTTATTTTGTTATTTAAAATATATTGTTTCATTTTTTTAATTATATGTTATATTTCAACTAATTGGTATCTTGCATCAAAAGTGTAACTCACTAATTATTTTTGCCAATAATATTTTTATTGAATTATTTTTCACATCAACCTGTAAGGCATTATTGTCATTTCTACAATTAAAAAGTACTTACCGCTGTAACTTTTAATAAAAGTTTAAAATATTTTATATTTTGGATTCAATTTTATGTTTTTAAAATTGATACAAACCCAAAATCAACATTCTAACCCAAAATCAACATTCCAATATCTTTATCTTTATTATTACAAAAGGATAAATTTAACAAACCGAATTTACCACGTGCTGACAAGTGGCGCGAAGCATTTCTATATTAAATTACATATTAACACATAAGTATTAATTAATTCATTAGGTTATTTTTTTATTTTAAACATTTTTTTCTGTTATATGTTATATTTCAACTAATTGATATCACACGTCAGAAACGTAACTCAATAATTATTTCCACCACTATTATCTAAATGAGATTTTTATTGAATAGTTTTCATCTCTGCCTTTAAAGCATTGATACCCTTTGTACAATTAAAAGTACTTGCCGCTACAGGTTTTAATAAAGTTTAAAATATTTTAGATTTTACATTCAATTTTAAGTTTTCCGATGACAAGTGGCATTAAAAAAAACTACACATAACTTTGTGAATAATAAGACAAATGAACAAAAAATTATGTATGATATCACGGATGACGTGAGCGATGGAAAAAAGAGATTTGTTTTTCCTATACAGCTATGAAGGTACATGAGAGACTTTTGTGTGGATAACTTTAGCTTCGGCTCTAAAATTGTAGAATCAAATTATACTGGCGGCAGCCCAAAGTGGAATTGCTTCATTTGTACTGCCTGGAGGAAAGACTGTACATATGACATTCTCCATCCTACTGTCTCTTATTTAAGTTATAATGTGCAATGTCCCTCTTTTAAGCCACGAGGTCGAGTTGCTTATAAAGGTAAAATTAATCATATGGGATGAGGCACCAATGGTACACAAGCATTACTTTGAGGCGTTAGACAAGAAATTCAAGGACATTGATAGATTGCACATTTTACATTCTCCATCCCATTAACTCCTACTGTACATTCAATATATAACACCTATCTTGGAAGCCACAAGGCCAAGTGGCTTATAATGGCAAAACTAATCATATGGATGAGGCACCAATGGTGCACAAGTATTGCATCGGGGTAGTAGACAGGACATTTAAAGACTTTATGAGGCACCAATGACGCACAAGAAAAACTAATCATAAGGGATGATGAGCCAATGGTCCACAAGCATTGCTTCGAGATAGTAGACAGGACATTGAAGGACTTGATGAGAATAGTTGACCCCGAAAGTGAGAACCTACTGTTCGTGGCAAGGCTGTTGTTTTAGGAGGAGATTTTAGGCATATTCTACCTGTCAGACGAAAGGTAGTAGAAGCCAACTGGTCAATGCTATGATAATTTCTTCACTTCTCTAGGAGTATTGTATGATTTTGATATTGACTAAGAAAATGAGACTCCATTCAATATCATCGTCCATAGAGTTCTCTGCTCTCAAAAATATTACAGACTAGATTTTAAGCTTCGGTGATGATATTATAAGAGAAAAAAAAATCTCTGAAATTGATATGCCTAAAGATCAGTTAATAGAAGAATCTCCTGATTTGCTCGGCTTCATAGTAGAAGCAATATATCATTCGTTTGATCGGTACATTAACGATCCTACATACTTGCAGAAGCGCGCTATACTAACTCCGATGCAGGATTTGGTGAAAGAAGTAAACACTTAAATGATATCGATTAATGTTAGTGATGAAATGATTTACCAAAGTTCAGATTCAGTGTGCCAATCGGATACAGCGATCAATATATTTACTAACCTCTACACTCCAAAATTTTTAAATAGAATTAAGTGCTTAGATTTACCACTTCATGAACTTAAACTAAGAGTTGGTACACTGGCGATGCTATTACGAAATATTGATCATTCGGCAAGATTATGCAATTGTACAATGTTGATCATTGCAAGGTCAAAAATAAGAGTCTTGGAAGTTAAATGATTCACGGTTTAACTGTTTGGTAGAAGATATGCTGATACCATAACTTACATTAACGTTGTGAGATTCGATATTACCATTTAAATTTAAGAGGAGACAGTTTCCTATCTCATTATCATTTGCAATAACCATAACACAAGAGTCGGGGAAAATCTCTAAATAATGTAGCTCTCTATCTCTAAAGACATTTTTTCAAGTGCCGTTAATTATATGTCGATGTATCCCAAGCAACTAATCTTAAAGGTCTAAAAAATACTTATTTTAGATGAGTATGGTGTAGTACTAAAAACCATAACCAAATGTGTATTCAAAGAATGTTGTCCGACACAAAATTCATGTAATTAATCTGATAAGTTAAATAATTACATTTTTTTTTCTTAAAAATATAAAATTGCAAATACTGATATATGTATTGATTTTGATGAAGGGTACTTCACCGCGAGTCGCACCAAAAGAATTAGGAATAAGTGAGATTCATAATAATTTCATTCGATTTTGCATTTGATCTCAACAGCACAAATGACTAAGAGTGAAAAGAGATCCATCTCATTAGATCTGTTTAGTCTTTCTTTTTTCATCTCTTGGATTTCGTTTCCTTTTATTATTTTTTATTTTATTGTCGATTGATCGGGATATCCTTTGACATATTATTCGTTTTGCAATAGATTTACATTTGATTATTTATTGTTTATGAGAATTTTCAAAAACGTATATTTAGTGTATATTTTAACACCCGTGCGTACCGCATGGGTCCAAAACTCTAGTTGGCAATTAAAGAAGAATTGGCAATACTGGTGGCTGTTCATGAGAGGGTTATCTGACTCTCCATATGTATTTATTTATTTATACACTTAATATTTTTAATTTCAAAATTTTCTTTTATGAATGAGCTTTGGGATTAAATATTAGTTAAAATAAATATTGAAATATAATTTTTTTTCAATTTTAAATTAAATTTATTAAATTATTAATTCAAATAATATTTATTTGGGAAAATTATAGAAAATAATCCAAAAAAAGTTTGAAATTTCAAAACTAACCCAAAAAAGTTTCATTTATATTTTTAATCCATTAAAACTTTGACTTTCAAAAATAGCCATTCACAGCTGTGAAGTACCTCCTTCACAGCTTGTGAAGGACCTCCTTCACAGCTTGTGAAGGACTCCATTCACACATGTGAAGGGCTATTTTTGAAAAGTGAAAGTTTGAAAAATTATTTTTATAAAGATTTTAAAAGTGGGCTATATAGTGTAAATAAAAGTTATAAAAGGCTAAAAATAAAATTCTCCCTATTTATTTTCATTTTTTATATTATTTAATATTTTATAAATTCTTAAAACTCTATATTTATGGTGTGTATTAACTCATTTATGGCGGGTTAGGATTGAGTTTAAACAAATTCAATCCAAAAATTTTAGTAGAATGAGCATACATTATATTATAAATTTTATATATAAATTTTTAAAATTTTAATCTGGTTATATTGCATTATAAAATATTTATTAGTAATATATTTGATTTTTTAGGTAAACTAATTAGTATTAAAACATAATTAGATAAGATTTTCAATTAAATATTAGATTAGTATTTTTAAGAGCTACGATCTATGATGCACGAACATTTATGGAGATATGGGTATACCGTGTCTGACACATCTCCAACACTTTAATTGCCTGACACTTAGCTGATGCCATGCTCAAACCATATCCATTAAATAAATAAATGATAAAAGAAAACTTTTTTAGACACACGTGTCTAACACTCCATTCTATGTATGTCCCGCATATATTCGACACATTTAACTATTATTAATTAATTATCTTAGTTTGTATTTTTATCTTAGAAAATCTCAATTTGTCACTCATCAATTTATTTGTTCAAAACGCTCGAACTCAAATTGAAACTCTAATAATTTTATATGTTTA
Organism: Cardiospermum halicacabum; assembly: GCA_031304145.1. Lineage (NCBI taxonomy): Eukaryota > Viridiplantae > Streptophyta > Magnoliopsida > Sapindales > Sapindaceae > Cardiospermum > Cardiospermum halicacabum. Next base: position 11,016,355 of record CM062391.1, on the reverse strand, counting down.
ATGTTGGCGATTTAACATTATTTATGAATTTAGAGTAAAAATATAAGTGCATATATTATATGATTAATTATTTATCCAGATATACAAATATTTATCTGTATTTTATAATATAATATTATTATAAATATTTTAATATTATTTTAGTAGCCGTATCGAAAGTCTATTGTGTCCTCTTTTTTAAAAACCTTTTGTTCGTGTATGTGTTAGCGTTTCAGTGTCCGTACAACATAGGATATAACTGCTGACTATTGATTTAAATTTTAAGTTAGCTATAATATATATATATATATAACCTAATTAAAACAGAATTAATTTTAATATTATGGATTAATTTGATTTTAATTTTTAAATAGTTTAATTTACTTTAAAAAATTTAAAATTATACTTTTATATATAATTATATTAATTATTATTGTAATATTTATTGGGCATTGGTAAATACCACATCCTATCATTCCATAATTTACAGTTTTATCCTTAATAGTTTTTTTAATTTAAAATAAAAATATTTAAATTAAATATAACAATATAAAAAAATTATCATTATTTTGAAAATTAAAAAATAAGAGGATACAACCCTAAAAAAATGGTACTATATTCAGGTTTTAGTGTCCTAGCCAACTAAATACATTTTATATATAAACAACTTAAAAATTTTATTTCAAAACAGGCTTTCTTGTTAAACTACTACAATAACACAACAAACATTATTCAATAAAGATTTAAATAAGAGCTCAAATTGAAACTCCAAAACTAAGTCTTTAGGATTCATATAAACTCTTTTCAAATCAAATAATTAACTATTTAGTTTATATATAGCTGTTGGGGTAAATCTCCGGTAGGACGGTGAACCCCTCCGGGTATGGGGATCCTCTCCTTTGCCTGGGTATCCGATCACCTGTCAAGCCAAGAATCTCCAGTCACGTCCCCTTACTCGCTGATCATGAACCGTATTTATAGGAGTGGTGTTGGGTAGGTGGTTAAACTGTTAGGTTGTTAGAAAGCCAGTTGTAGAATAGCTGTGAGAGAATCTAAAAGATCCGAAATAAGTGCGACCGCACAGGCTGGACCCTGGAATGTGCGGCCGCAGAAGGTATTATCTACATGCGACCATAACTTAAGAAAATTGAGGGTTCATGAGCTTCGACCGAAACATTTGGGGTCGAAACATTTTGGGCCAAAATATTTCGGATCGAAATATTTGGGGCCGAAATATTCTGGGGTCAAAATAGTTCCAATGTAGCGCATTCCAACATAGCCCAAGAGTAGTTAATGGGCTCTTATTCTTCGGCCGTAGGCCAGAAACACCATTCGGCCGAAGGTAAGATCCCTTAGTGGAGAAATGGGCCCAACAGTTAGGCCCCCACTCATGAATGTGATTTTCAATGAATTCAGGAGTTGGAATTCTTTCAATTGAGTTTGATTATTATCGTGAGAAAATCTAGAAGTTTCTTGGATCTTTGACTCATACATAAAAAGTATGAGTCAAAGATCCAAGAAAGGCCTTCGGATGCGACCGCATCAAATGAGATCCAATGATCTAGAGAATCCCTAAGGTGTGACCGCATCATAAAGAAGCCCAGAATTGCAACCGCAAAATCAAAGGTTAGGAGTGGCCGAATCTTAGAGACACGCTGAGGTTTATCTTGTTTCGATCCCAATAAATGGATCACATAAAAAAATCTTCCAGGCCCAAAACGAGGTTCAAAAATCGATAGGGCTCTTACTTCTGCGGTCATCAATGGAATGAGTTCGACAAGTATTCCCCCTCCCGAGTTAAAGCCTTAATTGATTTAGGAGTATAATACTTATTTATCAAACCGAATACAATCCTTCAAAAGCGGTCGCAGAAAAATAGGAAAAATGAAAAATGAAACTCTTGCGATCGAATCTTCGAAATGTCCGCTTCTCCTGACTCCTAATCTGTCCAAGGAAATGAGATTTCCTAGTCTCCCACTGTAAATTATTCTTATCGTTTTGTTACCTGAAGAAACAATAGTGGCGCTTCCGAAATTGAATTTACCGGAAGCCGAAGAACCAATTGGGATAATGTGATAATTTTCCATCTACTAATGATTCTAATCGCGATACATGGGACAGGCCCCCAAGATCGAGGCCTACCGTTTCAAACATTCCGAGGTTCAAAGTTCCAGCGTCTTCATGACCACAGTGAAAGACAGTTTCCAGCGGCGACACAGGAATGTTACTAACAGTAGAACCATAGCGACCATTTCCACTAATAGATTCTTGATGGAGTGAGAATGATCACCCCAAGAGATCTGTATATGCATCTGTTGTCTGATCAAACGACGTTTCCATATTACTATAGAACTGTGCAGCGTTCGATATGTTAGTCGAAAGATTTGATACTTTCGGTTGAAACATGCTTTACAAGTAAATTGGTTTCTCATTTGACCCACCGTAAGAAATGAAATTATTTCACGAGATCATGTCCCTCTTGGTCATTTTATCAAACACTTGACGTGCATCATATACACGGTCACACTTCATGTGCATATCCATTAACGCACTCTGTATTTGAAGTGAATTTAGCTCAATTTTATACACATGGGCATGAGTTTATTATGCCAGAAGACTACTCTCAAATCCACCACAAGATTCAATCAAAAATGAAGATGTGAATCCCTCAGGCAATATGGAGTCTCTTAGCATTTGCTTGTAGCCAACAACAGCTTCACAATACACAATGTAATGCGTTTGAGCCATGATTAGTCGATTATGTTTGTCACTAAAAAGCTGCTTTTTGAGAGTGAGTACTTAACAATCTGGCAATCTAACTGGCAGGTGAGTATATGTTAACTGATAAAAAAGTTTATAAAATAATATCGTCAAATTTATTCTAGAAGAGATTTTCTGCAATTATGGAGTTTTGGCTTTTTCATTGTCATGTTAAGTACTAAGAAAATTTTAGCAACTATGGGGGGAGAAGTTTAGTAGTGCGCTCGAATCGACAAGAAACTAACTATCTGAACCATAGACTATAAAATAGTTTTGATCATGTTGGGGCATCTAATAGGGGCATTGCTTTGTAACTTTATTTGTATACTATTCAACTTGAAATTGATGTATTGATAATCTTTATCTGAGTTGCATTTCAATTGAGATAGTAGGATCTATATTCCATGTCTCAAAATTGAAAAAAGATCATATAGAAGACTTGATCCACACAATTGCGACCACTGAAATATAATTTAGTGCCAAAAGTAAAGAAAAAGAAGTGATCGAATGACAATAGATCCTCGAGAAGTCAAGCGAGGAAGGTTTGTGAGAAAAAATGGTCGGTATGAATGAAGAGTTCGGGATAAATCAAGACGCTCGATACGGTCGATTTTCCATGAGAATTTTATAATTAAATTTTTGTGATTTGACTTTGGACTATACTTTGGATAATTTGAACATATCACTCACGTACTCCTTTGATTGAGTACTTCTAAAATTAATTTGGCCGACATGTGTGTCCCCATTCTCCGTTTGTTCGTTATTCGATCGATGTAGGGTTGATTGATCATTTTGTATCCGTATGTATATTATTTGTTAGATTGATAGCCAATGCTTTTACAATTATTCGTATCCACTAAGGGATCTTAGCATGCAAATTTCAACCATGGAACCGACCAATATAATGAGTTAAATATGCTAACATATCAAATGGAATAATAGAAAACTAAGAAATGAGTGAACTGAAATTTTATAAACCTTGGTGATAAGCAATATGTATTAGTACTTAATTATAGTTCTCTAATTTGTAAGCTAAATAGCGATGTGCCTGATTGATGTCAATTAGATGACGGTCTGTCGGGAACTGAGTAGTCCGCCAACTATTGGATTGTGGCCTGATAAGGCTGAAAGCGATAACTGGGGTATTTTACACTCATGATCGAATATTGCCTTATTTGGCATACATGAATTATTGATTGCGTAGCCTACTTGAGGCTACATAGTTATAATTTAGCATGTTGAAGGCTGAAGTTGGATCGCCTAGCTTGAGACTGAATGGGATCAGAGTTCTATATTAGGATCTAATGAGACCATAACGATTGAAGATGGAACCGAAAAGTCTATATGGAACTCTGTATTTGCGGTCTGATGAGACCAATAATGACTGAGTTAAGGACCAAAAAGTCCGTCTGAACTTTGTATTTGAGGTCTGATGAGACCAATAACTATCAAGTTGGGAATCAAAAAGTTCATGTTAGATTTTTATATAGGGTCTGATTAGACCAATCATGATCAAATTTGGAACCGAAGGGTTCGAGTTTTTGAACCGAAGGGTTCGAGTTTTTGAGCCGAAGGGTTCGAATTTTGGCTGATGAAGCCAACATAGGTTAATGAATTGAAGGGAAAGCATACTAAGTTGACTCATATGTTCAGTTTCCCATTAAGGATGTAACACAATGTTCACATATAGGAGCATATAGCATTCTATGTTAAGTACTAACATTCATAGTGTTGAGTATAATATTGACAATATTAACAATTAGAAGAAAGGTGATGAGCAATACCTTATTTATCATCTGTCCAGCTTTGTGGCTGGTCAGTTTTGGCATCATGTCCACTCTTATAGTTTTTCATACGGTGCGAACCGAGGCCAGCTGCGATTGATGGATTTTCAATTAACCTTGTCTGCCGTTCATGCGGTAACTCGCCTACCACCTTCATCCCAATGTTTACATACAAACGGGTGCGACAGATTCTCCATGATCAATGGCTTGTAGTTGATCAGATCCACGCAGAGGTTGGTACCAAGAAGGAGGTCGTTGGTGTGAGCTTCTAATGGTGGTGTTCTGATCGTAGTTGGGAATTGACACTCTCTTTATTGAACCTGATACCACATACTAAAGAGGATCTCTAGTGTGCAATCTTGGTTACGACCCTTCCTTGTTGATCCTGACTTGATCTTGCTATTGTCTGTGACGATCTGTGGGGTCCGACTGTGAGTCTTGGGCCATTATCGTTAATGTAACTGAGATTTCGGTTCTTGAGTCGGTGCCTTTAGAGAGACCCCTTGGTATCATGTCTGCACGGATTTCCTTATCTTGTTTGGTATCAAACTTATGAACATCGAGATGACGATTGGGCGAAACAATGGTGTCACTATGGGCAACGAATGGGCCGAAATTTTGAAGAATGGATCTAGGGGCTCCATAGTCATTTTCCGTCAATCATCCCAATTAGAAGATCTTAAAGTCAGGCTTATGATCTTGGTGGTAGAGTCTTGAGGCCGCTCACCGTTTCTCCATGGTCTAATCATGGGTGATTCTAGGAGCGAACATCTCGGTCGCCTTGTAACGCTGTTATAGGAATGACGAATGAAGAGGGTTGAGATCTGAGAGTTGATTGGACGGGATGATGAGTGCAGTGATCACAGGATGATCGGAGAAAGAGAGGCCCCACGGTGGGTGCCAAACTGTTGGGGTAAATCTCCGGTAGGACGGTGAACCCCTCTGGGTATGGGGGATCCTCTGGGTATGGGGGATCCTCTCCTTTGCCTGAGTATCCGATCACCTGTCAAGCCAAGAATCTCCAGTCACGTCCCCTTACTCGCTGATCATGAACCGTATTTATAGGAGTGGTCTTGGGTAGGTGGTTAAATTATTAGGTTGTTAGAAAGCCAGTTGTAGAACAGCTGTGAGAGAATCTAGAAGATCCGAAATAAGTGCGACCGCACAGGCTGGACCCTGGAATGTGCGGCAGCAGAAGGTATGATCTACATGCGACCATAACTTAATAAACTTGTGGGTTCATGAGCTTCGACCGAAACATTTGGGGTCGAAACATTTTGGGCCGAAATATTTCGGATTGAAATATTTGGAGCCGAAATATTCTGGGGTCAAAATAGTTCCAATGCAGCGCATTCCAAAATAGCCCAAGAGTAGTTAATGGGCTCTTATTCTTTGGCCGTAGGCCAGAAACACCCTTTGGCCGAAGGTAAGATCCCTTAGTGAAGAAATGGGCCCAACAATAGCAATAAAACTCATAAATAAAATATGTTGAATTACTAATTATGTAAAATTTAAATATAATTTGAATTAGAACATCCATAAATTAAAATATTAGTTAATTCAGAGGAATGATAAATATAAATTGAATTAAGACATTCTAAATTAAAATATTAATTAATTAAAAATAAGGATAAAATTGAAAAAGGTGCGACATTAACTAAATTAGCGTCTGGTATTTACTGCATTTATATTTATTTTATTTACAATTTTATTATGATCAACATGTTTGTCCTAATTGGATCGAGTTTGGGTTAAATTATACTAAATTTTGATAAATCTCGTAAATCAATTAAATAAATTATTAATATATACATATAATTATTTGATTTCTTTAATAAATAAAATAATTTAATAGTACATAATTTTTAAATTAAATATATTTTGTAAAAATATTTATGTATTGTAAAAATATTATAATCTAATTAATTAGATAATGTGATTTTAATATCATTGTTATGTTTAATTCGATTAATTTAATAAATCTGTATCTAAATTTATCTCAATAGTTATATTATTAATTTAGATTAAGAATTATATAATAAAAAATAATAAATTATATCAATATTTTGTTTTAAATTTATAATCTTATAATATTAGTAGGTTAGGGATTACAATTTATTTATTTTTTTACATAAATAATTTTAAATTAATTTACATTTAACTACATTTTTTTAAAATAAAACTTGTGTCTCCAAATAAACCACAGCCAAACTACAATGCTAAGATGGCAGAGATAATACCCTGAAGCTTGTTGTGGGGATGATATAGAAAAATCTCCCTAAAATCTAATGAATTTCCTTCCTTTTCCTAGTAATCTTTCCTCCTATTTATAGTTGGCCAAGGGACCCTTCTCCTACTAGGATAAAGTATCCTAGTTGTTCCTGATATGATTTCATTTCCTTATTTGAACAGATTTTCCAATTCGGCTTCCCTTGAGAGGAATGACTTTTGGATGGATTGAGCTTGCCGGGCTTGTTGGACTCGGGTAGTTAGTGTTAAGTTAGGCCCATTGGTCTTCGTGGTACATTTGGCTGAAGGCAAATGAGCTCGCGTTGGGTTTGGACAATTCGGGTGAGAAAGTTATGGCCGATTGAGCTGAACCTAGCTTGGCCGTTGGACTTGGTTTTAAGCTTTTGCCCATCTTGCTTCCATGATGCCCAGAACTTTGAACTCTTAAATCTTCTGCAGTTACAACCTCACCTTTAACCCTCCAAGGTCCTAAGTTACTTTCCCACCGCAATAATCTCCCATTGCTAAGGATGACAAAAAAATCCACAAATCCGCGAACTCGTGGATATTCATCCACAAAAATTCATTATGGATTCGGGTTTGTGGGGTCATGAATTCGTAGTTTTGGATATAGTTTTCAATCCTCTTCATAGATGGATTTGGATCTGGAATTGGATTTGGGTACCCTAACCCGAATCCATGAACCCATCAATTTATTATTATTATTATTATTATTTTAAAAAATTATGCAACAATAAAACAAATCACATTATTATAATCTTTAAAAGACTATTTCAAATTAATCCTTATATATATATATATATTATTTTTTAGTGAAAATTCTAAAAAATGGGCTTTTTAAAGTTTAAAATACAATTATAGGTCTGTTTTGAAAAACATACAAAAACAGGCTTTGTAAAGTTTAGTTTTCACTCCATAGGCCGAGTTTCCCAAAATACCCCTGAAACTTTATAATTCAAAGACGCTGTGAATTATGCTCACAGTCTGTGAATTACGCTCACAGCTGTGAATGGCCTATGGAGTGAAAATCAAAGTTTAGTTCTGCAAACTTTTCAAAAGTGGCCATATTATTGTACAGTAAACTTTTGATGGCCTAGAAATCCAATGGACTCATATTTTTATGATTAAAGTATTTAATTACATTATAATTATTTAATTTTAAATTGAATATTTTTAATAAAATATATTTTAACTTTAATTTTCAACTTTTTTTATTTAAAATAACTCAAATTTCCATATTAGAAAATAATTTTAAACATAAATTTTACTTCATATTATTATTAGTGGATTAAAAATGACGCATCTACTAAAAAAATAAACAATGAATGAACAAATATTTCTTCGAAGCCGCTGTAAAAAAATATAATAATAAAATAAAATTTAAAAAAAGAAAGACAATTAATATAAAAAAATATTATATATGCAGAAAGTGTAAGTTTGACTTCAAGTGAGAGACTGTGGCCCACAACTATCTCATCATGGTTTCAATTAATTTTTTTCCTTTTAAGTTTTAGTTTCGGGTACCCACGGATCCAATCAAAATCCGTGGATTTAAACACGATCTGAATCCATTTAACCTTAGCGGGTTTAGATCTGGTACGGATTCGGGTGTATTAATTGAATTTGGATTTGGGTTGGTGGATTTGGATCGAATATCCATCCATTATCATCCCTACCTAGTGTCAGTGCTTTGGATCTTTCAAGTATGGCAATGTTCGGTGACTTTTGGTCGAAGAAACTATACTCATGTCAATAATCTTCGATCCAAATAAATTCTTTGGCCTCCAAGTTACTTTCCCACTCACTTCCGCTTCCTCCCCCTCCCCCTCAATTTTCTAGGGTCTCCACGTCAGCCCTGACCAATCAAATCATCATAAATTTTGATGGCTCCTCGGTTTTCATCCTTGGAAATTCAAGAATGAAATAGTGTACTATAAGTAATATAAAAAATTTAATTTTATTTAATTTACTACAATATTTTATTATTTAAAATATAAGCAAAGAATATATTTATATACTTTCATCCGGCTTTATTTATTTATTTATTTATTATTTACAGTTGATTCCCATACATACAATTTAGATGAATTTTGCATTATTAATGTCATTATATATATATATATATATTAATTGACTTAAAAAATTTATGAATATTTGAAAGACATAAAATTATGCATTTTAGTTACCATGAATAACAAACATGGTTATATGTAACAATATCTTTTAAATACTATACTTCCATTCAAATTTCACGTAATTTGGGATAATAAATGTACTATAAAAACCAATATTTTTATATATTATGTATTGTTATATAACATGATATAGGATAAAATAATAAATAAATATATATTTTTATACATAAAAAAAATGTTTATGTGCATTCATCAATTTAAAAGTACCGAATGATAATTTTACTATATTTATTTTCATATTTGAGTGAGTGGTTATAAATTTTAAATGTAAAAATACTGAAAACCCATCAAAACTTTTTTTTGTTGGACATTCTTTATATATATATATATATATATATATATATATATATATATATATTAATACTTAGACCATCTCAAGTTGTCATGAGACTCAGGATCCCAACTGCTACCCTAATTATTGCCACATCACTAACACGTCATAAAGGGTAGGATCGGGACTCTTCTTCTCCTATGGTGGGGTCCCAACTGCATATTTTAATAATAAATTTATAAAATTGTAAATATTTTTTCATTTTAAATTTAAGATTATATAATTATATTTTTAAAAAAAATTATTTAAAAATATTAAATTATTTTTTCAAAAAATATTACTATATTTTATTATTTTGAAACATAGATATTTATTTTAAGTATTATTCAATAACAACATAATTTGTAGGGTTTTTCTTTCTTAAACATTCAAATCATGAAATTAAAATGCTGACCAAATACAACTCGAGAAAAATAAAGCTCATTATACCACATCAAATAAACATTGCACAAACACACAAAATAAACTATATAAATAGAGAAAAAATTAACATAATTTGATGTAATTAGTGCTTCATAATCTAACGAGCGCAGTGGAATTGCCAAACACGGTCAACCTAATCTGCCTGCAATTGTTGATGCGCTCTATTACGTAGTTCAGTATTAGTTTTGATATATCTTTCGTGTAGATTGAAAGTTTCTTCTCCTGATTCGGGTGGGGAAATTCCGTTAGCTACATCGTCATAAGAGAAAATTTGACCAAAGTTGCATGCATAGGTATCTCCCTCATCCTTGACAATCATGTTAAATAGTACAACGCATGCTCTCATTATTTTGGCAAGTTTTTCTATCTTCCAAAATCGCGCCTGGCCACGTATAAATGCAAATCTAGATTGTAAAACTCCAAATGCTCGTTCAACATCTTTTTGCAATCCATCTTGATATTGTACAAATAACTTTTGCTTGTCTCCTTGTTGTCAAGAAATTATTTTCACAAATATAGCCCATTTAGGATAAATACCATCTGTTAGATAGTATACCATAGTATAATATTTTTCATTCATAGTGTAATTAACTGCCGGAGCGTTACCTTATAGAATGTCATCAAATACCGGTGGATGTTCTAACACATTGAGATCGTTATTCGATCTCGTAACACCGAAAAAAGAATGTCTGATTTAAAGATCAGCTGAAGCCATTGCTTCAAGTATTATTGTAGGAACTCTGCGATAACCGTCCAAAAACATACCTTTCCAAGCATTGGGACAATTATTCCACTGCCAATGCATACATTCTATGCTCTCAAGCATGCCAGAGGACCCACGAGCCTCTACCATTTGTAGTATTCACCGCATATCATATGCATTTGTCCTTAGTATATATTCAGCTTAAAACACCAAAATAATATCTTTAACAAATTTCTCTAAACACTCAATTGCAGTGATTTCTCCAATTCTCACGTAATTATCGACGGCATCAACTGATATTCCATATGCTAACATCCGCATGCAGCAGTACATATTTGTAAAGGAGACAAACTTTTTTTTTTCTTGTAGTATCACTCCTTTGTGTGAAATAAGGATCAAAAGTGGATAAAGAATCCACGATTCAAATGAACACTTGTCGATTCATTCGAAACCTTCATCTAAATGCCTTAATTGTGTACATAGGATTAGGTGCAAAGTAATCTTTAATAAGTCGTTCATGCCCTACTTCACAATCCCTATCTCTATGTTGACGAGATCCATTTGAAGAAGTTCTCACCCTATACAACTCCAAGGACAGTTCCATTTGTTGCTTAGATGAATTATCCATTATGTAGTTCACAATCCAATCTTCCGATATATTTTAAGAAAAATTGTGATTTCTGACCATTGCAAAAAAGAGTAAATAATAGATGGTGTGACCAACGAAGTGGCTTTAATTTCTCTATTTATAACTAGATTACAATGGCTAGCTGCCAATGATTAGAAAAAGGCTAGTTTTTAATAGTTGATTTCAACCGCTAGTTTTTAATAGTTGATTCACCAGCTAGTTCGTATTAGTTGGTTTCAACGGCTTTTTTGCAATTGAAACGAAAAAGATAACTATTTTGCAACGACTACGGGTGTGTATATATATATATATATTCCAATTGATAATACTTGATTTAAATATATTTATATATATATTTAATTCAATTTCGTAATTATTAGTTATTACTTGTACATTCTATAATTTATAAGTCAATTGCCTTGATTTAATCTTATGTTAGAATTTAATTGAAATTATGATTTATTAAAATTGGAAAAATCATTAAAAAAATTTTAATCAGAGTTGCATTTACTTATAAATGGATACAAAATATTAAATTAGATAATAAATATGCTAATTTTCTTACAAATGTGAAATAATAATATAAAATAGTAATAATTTGGATATATTAAAACTTAAATTATATACATAGAATTACATTACTTAAATGGTATAGAAATATAAAATTACATATTATACTTTTCCTTAATTTGATTGAAGAGTATGAGGTGCATCCTTTTCTGTTCATCATCCATCTTCGACATATCGACATAAATAATCTTCATATCAGACTTCCATTGTTTCCCTTTTGATATCTCCCCTTCAATTTTGATATTTCCATCCTTTTTTCTAATACCCTCCTCCTTAGTTTTATTACAATGCTCCAGAGCTTCATGTTTGCCGTTCTCTTCTTCCTAAAAAATCTTCATTTGTTCTAGAAGTGCGATTTCATGATCCATTTTTTTCCCGTTCTCTTTACCGCTTTGACACCTTGAGGATGACTTGAAACTTAAATTTCATTTTCTCCAGGAGCAATTGTTTCCATTTTTGTGGATGATGAATATGCTCCAGAAGCACTTACCTTAGTCCTCTTGCTACCTCCATATTGATTTAGTTGACTTTTCAATTGTTGTTCCCTTCGAATCTCATATCAATGTTGCACAAATAAACATTTACTCACTTTTGCCTAAACTTTGTAAATCTCTATTGTCATCTGCATTAAATCATCATTATTACAGTTGCTGACACCCTTTTGATTAGTACTAACAAGATGATCCCTTAATATATTTAACCAAGCACGGATTAAAAGTTTATCCTCATCCCAACACCACAAATTAGAATCTTGTTCATCACCAACATCTTCTTCTTGGTTTAGGTTGATACTTTCTAATCCTTCATGTTTGTGGATTTGTGAAGGTGGTGGACTCGATGCCAAATTTTTGGGTGTTTGTGGAGATTGATTTGTTGATCCTCCAATACTTGCAGATTGTGACCTTGAAATCCTGAATTGATTTTCAAATTGGTAAGACGGTATACCCATAGTGTTGCTAGGTTGAATATAACAATGTGGAAATACATATGCTTCGTGATTTGGATTTTGAAGAAAATAATAATATTGAATATTTGGAATTTGATTTTGTGGAATGGTGTTTGGTGGATTTAGTGAATTTGGATGTGCCGGAGAATTGGAATTTAATTTATTTGAATCCATAACTTTTGAGATTTGGTATATACGTAGAAGAGATTAAGAAGAAATTTGTAATTGTAGCACTTAACTTAATGAAATGTGAATGTATTTATAGGATAAAATTTGAAATTTTTAATAATATTATTAATTTAACAATGGTTAGCAACAGTAACATATATATATATATATATATAACATACATAACATAATAATAAAACTATTTGTAGAAAAAGACAAAAATAATTAATATGTATATTAATATGTAAACTATTTATATATGAGAAGAAAAAAATAAAGTAAGTGCATGAATTGTTCCTGCGTAGAGGGACGACCCGCGTCCCACCATACTCATCCAGTGAGGTGGGACTGAGTATGGGTCACTATCTAAGCAAAATAACGGGACTAGAACGCGGTCTTGAGACCGTTAGGAGATACCTTAATACTCATGTTTTAAAATTTATTTTATTTGCCTTCTCATATATAAAGTTTATGATAACATAATGAATAATCAATAAATGCGTATAAAAACAGTTGCCTTTGATTGATTTCTGTACTTGTATTATTATTATTATTATTATACTATTTTTTTTTACTCCAAACTATATGAATGTTAAGGATAATATATATATATATAAAATGAATTTTATCCAAATTTATTTGAAATTTAAAAATTTTATCTATTTTTTAGAAATAATCCAAACACCATATTAAATAAAGTATAACTTCGAATATTGACTTAATAATAATATTATAAGCATTTATTAAATTATTTGGTGACAATTTATACTTTCGAAAAAGGGGTAAATTTTTGGGTTGGTTCCCTCTTGTGTGTGAGGTTCAATAAGTCTTAGAAGTCCTAGTATAGAACCTAAGGATTTTAGAGTTTATCGGTATCAAAGGATAGTGTGAAACTTGCAGACGAGAAAAAGAGAACAAGGGTTGAGAGAAAAAGAAGAAAACTTGTTGTTATTCTTTCACGTAGTTTGAGAGTTTTAACGACAGCTCCTAAACTGACCATTGGATCCTACCTAAATATAGACCGCTTATAGTAGATGTATAATTCTATAGATTGACCATTGAAATCATCGATAAAAGTTCATAATAAGAAGTTATACTGTCGAAAGTGAAGGCTGTCGAATTACTGTCATATCACTGAGCAGTCAAATTCAAAGGGGTTTATCTCTTTCATTTGCTGAATTTTAGATATATTGTTGAGAATACATTGAAGTAAATTCTTAATAGTGAAGAGTAGATTTGGAGGCTTTTGTAGAGAGCGACAATCATCAGAACGTAGGTGTTAGTTTGGTTTGTTTTCTTTCTCTTGTTGTTTGATCTTATTCTTATTGTTATTAGGATAGTTACTATTATTGGTTCTATTTTTTGTGCTCGCACATAGTGTAATCTCTATCTTTATAAATATGGGAGTTTTGGAGTGGACTACGGTCCCATGGTTTTCACTTCTCACATTAAGGAGATTTTTATGCAAACATTTCCCTGTGTTATTTGTGTTGTTTGATTGTGTGAGCATGATTAATGGTGTGCTTTACTTAGATCGATTAGGTTATACTCTTCCTAGGGAGAAATGATTTTCATCGCTTATTTGATTGATTGTGCCTGCTTCTCCCAACAAAGTGATATCATAGTTTGGATTGTGAGATTACAAAAGATGAATATGGATAATAGCTTGAAACTAAGTATAATGATTACTCTAATTGGTTCCAATTATCATGTTTTGAAAGGAAGATGGAAGATCTCTTATATGTTAAGGATTTTCACTAAGCTAGTTTTGCTACTGAAAAATATAAAGATAAGACTGATACTTAGTGAATTTTTCTACATAGGCAAGCATGTGGGTTTATTAGGTAATAGGTTAGAGATAATGTTTTGAACCATGTGAGTACGGAAATACATGCTTGAACTTTGTGGAAAAATCTGGGAGAGTTGTATGTTGGAAAAATCGGAAATAATAAATTATTTTTTAAGAAGCAGATGATGCAACTCATAGTGCTCCATTCATAGATCATTTGAATATCTGTCACGGTATTATAAATAAATTAGTGGGAATGGGTTTGAACTTTGACGATGAGGTACAGGCTTTTTGGTTGCTTGGTACACTTCCCAATTCATGCGAGACCTTCAAGATGTTATTGCAAAATTCTTCTCCGAATAGTACAATAACCATAGATGAGTAACATTCTGAATGAAGATATGAAGAGTAACATTCTGAATGAAGAGATAAAAAGTAACATTCTGAATGTCTATTCATTATTACACAAAGGAACGAAAGAAGTAATACTATAGGTTAAAGGAATATGAATAAAAGTAGAGGCAAGTCAAATAAGTAAACCAATGTTGAGTGTTATCAGTGTCAAAAGAGGGGACGTATTAAAAGGCATTGCAAACAACTGAAATTGAAAAATAATAATGACACGAGCAATGAAAATACTATAGAAGGTGAAAGGGTCGGTAATAGAGTTACTACCTCTATATTTAATGACTTTATGCAGGAATATGATGATTCTATCAACTTTGTAAGTCATGAGACTAATTGGGTGATTGAAAATGGAGCTATTTATCATGCGGCCTCAAGGATTTCCTTATATCTTACATTGTTGGTTGTTTTGGGTATGTGAGAATGGGGAATGATAATGTGACTAAAGTCATTTAGATATGGTGATGTAATATTTGAGACAGGGTTATTTTAAAGAATGTCAAACATGTTCTTGATATTCGTATAAATATTAATTGTACAAGTAGGCTTGATGATGAAGGATATTGCGACAAATACGGTAATGGTTATTGGAAGCTCATTAAAGGAGTTATGGTATTGGCCAAAGGTATAAAAGAATCTAACTTGTATATGTTGCAAGCTAGAATTTCAAAATCTTTCATTAATGTAGTTTAGGATAAAGATAAAGCTGAATTCTTGCATAAGAGACTTAGACACATTAGTCAAAAAGGTTTAGATTTTCTAAGTTAGAAGATAAAAATTTCTAATATGAAGAACAATGAAAATTTAAGGCGATGGTCTCACTATTTAGCATGAAAAAAAAAACAGGTTAGCTTTCATCGTTCTTCATCTTAAAAGAAATTAAATATACTTTACCTTATACATTCAGATCTTTATAGGCCTATGAAGGTGAATTCACTTAGGGTGCCTTATATTTTTTTACCTACATTGATGATTATTCAAGGAAGAATTGAGTTTATACCTTGAGTAAAAAAGATCAAGTATTGGATGTGTTCATGCAGTTTCAAGTATTGATTGAGAGATAGACTGGAAAAACTTAAAGTGAGTCAGAACTAGTACTAGGGGAGAATATAAAGGCTCTTTTGGTGAGTATTAAAGATAAACTAGTATATGTCATCAGAAGATATCTCTAAGATTACCTCAGTTGAATGGTCTAACTAAGATGATGAATGAAACACTAGTTGAAAATTTGAGAATTTGTTTTCACAATCACAATTGCCAGAGTCATTCTATGGTGAAGCTTTATGTATAGTTCTACTTGTCCTTAATATCACACCATGTGTTTCATTAGAGTTTAATGTAGTGGAGAAAGTAACGACAAATAGAGATGTGACTTATGATCACTTACGGGTCTTTAGGTGTAAAGCTTTTATGCTGATCCTAATGATGCAAGGTCCAAGTTGATATAATGTCCCAGTAGTTGATTTTTGTTAGTTATGACTAAGATAAGTTTGGGCATAGATTTTATCACACAATGGTGAGAAAGCTAGTAAGAAGCAAAGATGTTGTGTTTATGTAAAATAAAACTATACAAGATATATAAAAGTTTGAGGTTATGGAATATGGCAAGATTTATAGTTTGGTTGATTAAAATTTGGGTTATACTCACGATGGTGAGTTATTAATTGAATATGGAGAATACAAGTTTAATATTGAGGCTTTGAGAGGTGAACACGAAAATATGTTCAAAGTCTACAAGAAGATCGCTGGAATGACGAGCCCCTATATAATCGGAAAAGGAGAGATTTGTTGGGTAGGGTTTCCACTTATGTGTAAAGTCTAATAAGTATTAGGAGATCCAAAATAAAACGTAAGGATGTTAGGATTTATAAGTATAAAAGAATAGAACAAAAGTTGCAGCCACATAGAAGAGAAAAAGAAGATAACTAGTTGATCTTCTTCCGTGAAGTCTGAAAATTATTATGATTACTCCTAAACTGACCATTAGATCATTTCAGAATTTGGATCACCTGTAGTAGACATATTATTATTAATATTGACCATTGGGATCACCGATTGATGTTCTCACTAAGATGTTATATCGTCAGAAGTAAAAGCTCTCGGATTTCCGTCACAGAATTTAGTAGTTATATTCAATGGGGCTTATCTCTTTCATTAGCCATTGGTTCGAGCTAAATTTTGGATATGTTGTCGATGACACATTGAACTTATTTCTTAAATGTGGATTTTGGATTTGTAGACTTTTGTGGAGAACAACACTCATCGAAACATGGATGTTAGTTTTGTTTGTTTTCTATCTCTTATTGTTTGATCATAATCTTGGTGTTTTATAATTGTTGTTGTTATTAGTTCCCTATTTTGTATCGAAATATTGTGTTATTTCTATTTTTGATCATATTGGAGTTTTGGAGTGGATTACATTCCCATGGTTTTTACTTCTCACAATGAGGAGATTTTCTACTTTAAAATTGACTTGTATTATTTTGTGAGAGTGGTAGGTGGTGTGCTTTATTTAGGTTTATTAGATCGTATTAATTTTAGGAAGAAAGGATTTACGCTGCTTGTTTGATTGATTGTGTGTGCTTCTCCGAACATATGTGTATATTTATCTAAGGTGGCATGTCTAAGATGTTGTAAATTAAACTATGTTTGAAAACTCATTAAAATTATATTATAAATCTGTATAACTTTATTTTTTTTAGTAAATAGTTAGCGATGGTATATTAATTTTAGTAAATTTGATATATATTAACTAATCTATAATTATATTCAAATTTTTTCAAAAAAGTGGCCAGATTAATTATCATTTTTTTATAAAAATATTTTTTTACTGAATATAATATTTATTTTTCCGCATTTTTCATTATAATTTTTTAAAATTAAGATAAGAAACACCCTTTATTTGAAGGTTCTCAGAAAATATTTATATTATTCTAAGAATATGTTAATATAATTATTTTTTAATATTATAACTGATAAATTCTTAACAATATTCATATGTTATTTTTTAAAAATTATATAAGTTTTTTTTTCTTTATATTCTGAAGCGATTATTTTAGATGTCTTCTTGGCTCAAAATTATAATGTTTTAAGAAATAAAACATACATATAGATATATGGTAATTTTGTTGATCTTCTATTTTTAAAAATGTTGGAATAATTGTATTTACATTTAATGAAAATGATAAAGTATTGGAATTAATTAAAAAATATATTTTTTAATATCAGAGCCAGATCCTGGGACCTGTGAGTTATGGGCCCACCACGCTTCCACTGCGCCACTCTGATTTAATAATTAAATCTATCACAATTTGTCAATATAGCTTATAACCCTCTTAAATTAAGAGCTAAATAGTTTGAGCTTTCGGTTTATTTAATTATTTTCTAATCAAGCACATAACTTGCACTTTTCATATAAGCTATTCGTAATCCTTGTTGAATTTTAATTTTGATAATCTTTCTGAAATTCTTTATTAAGAAAGTATTATCCTTATTTTAAAAAGAATTAACAATATGGTTCAAATTCTTTAGGTTTGCCATAAATTAAATATAATTTGTTTGAAAAAACTGGATTAAAAGAATATTCGAACAACTTTTTCATTGATGCAGATTATAAATTTGATTGCATAGTTAAATTTATAAACAGACCAAACTTCTTCCATTATTTTTTTTTTCCTAAAAGAATGTTCTTATTGTATTGAATAAGCAAAAAAAAAAAAAATTAATCAATACCTTTCTTAATAACAACTCTTAAAAATAAGGGGAAAATAACTCAAATTTATCAAAATACACATTTTCATTACCGTAAAAAGCTCTTAATTTTATACTAAAAATCATTTTATAAAGTTTAAACTACACATTCTATTAGTAAACTTGAATGCATTCTTTGTAACTTCCCTACAATTTTTTTTTTCCTTTTAAAATTACCACTTAGATCGTTATAATAGTTGAGGCACAAGGAATTTGAGTTTGAACATAATGTAAGTTACATGATGAAATTGTAACCTCCCTACAATTTGATTTACATGATGAAAGTTACCTCAATCTCTATTTTCACAAAGATCTTAAATAATATTTTACTCCAGCAATAGAGATATGCATATGATTATTTTTAAAATTGATTTCACGATTAGCTTTTAGAGATATAAGACCGATTTGACAATATGTTAACTGTTAGTAAATCCCACTAATGATTAACCGTTAATGTATTTAATTGGTTAACCGTTAATGTATTTAATTATTTGTTTGATCACCTATAAGGTTTTAATGACTTATGAGACCGTGTTCGGTAATTATTTTATACCGGTAGGATTAGTGATTACAATAGGAAACTACATATAAGAACTTACACATTAATATATATTTCCCCTCTCTATTACCACTTTAAAATATGAAGTAGTATAATAAATTACATATTTTAATTTTATATCATTCTCAATAATATTTATTGTTAATATTTTTAAATAAATTATTATTAAATTAATGTTAAAAATATAAATCAACAATTATCACATTATTTATATGATGCAATTAATAATAATTATAGATACTAATGAATTGTGAATTATTTTTATATTATGTAATTATTATAATTAAAATAAATTGCATGTTTAGGCGTACTCCGGTGGAAAGTGAAATATAAATTAAAAAAAAAACATTAAAGACCATCCAATCTTTGAAATATGAAATAGTAATTAAAATGACATTTAAAAGACCCGTAAAACTATGAAATGAGGGGTATTTTTTCACTTATTATTATTTATTTTAGTTTGTACTCTTTTGAAAATTTTTAAACTTAAAATAATAATATTAATAAGTTTTAAGTAGGTTTATTAGTTTTATTTAAAGTGTGAAATGACCAAATTAATACATTTCTTAATAAAAACCTTCTTAACTTTCTAAAACTTTAAATGTTATTTGAGAACTCTATTTTTCGAATTTTTTAATCAAGCCCTTAACCTTCCATCATTCCATAATGCTTAAAAGTGTTGGACCCTCTGGAGCCACTCTACTAACTTCCACATTAGTATCATATTGTCTGCTTTGGGTCAGGACTGAGCCCGTACGGATTTGTTCTTGAGTACCACCACCGAAAATGCCTCATACTAATAGAGTTCTCTGGATACTTTATATACAAGTCATTATCCTCATGTATTACCGAATTGGTATTGGGTTTGACACCCTAACAATCCCCCCTTCAAACCAACGACCACATCGCCTCCTCTCGAGTTAGACCACCAATCCTCCAAATCAAGGATCACACGTCTCTTAGCCTCCCCTCGAGATTATTCACCGGCCCATCGATCACCGGCTTCCCTTGATATAATCTATCGATCTGTCAAACCATCTTGTACCGCCATTACTACCCAACGGGACCCGCTGCCTGAACACCATATTATCAGGAGACTTTCGACATAAGGCACACCACGGATCTTATCACGGGCTCCATCTCTGAACCAGGCTTTGATACCACTTGTTGGACCCTCTAGAGCCGCACCCCTAACTCTCACACTAGTATGATATTTTCCACTTTTGGCTAGGGTCGAGCCCACACAGATTTGTTCTTGTGTATCGCCATCCAAAAGGTCTCATATGATAAGTCTAGAATTTACCTATGTTTTAGCATACTTTATGAGTTTTAATATAATAAAATCGAGCTTAAAAGGTGAGATATTGAATGCATTTCTAGTAACTCTAGACTATTATTGCTGAGACAGGGACTTGGATGAAAAGCTTTGGAAAATGAGCTAAATCTTGCAAAATTAGAAGAAAGGAGGACCAAATCAGAATTTCATCCAAAGTCATCACGATGGCGAAATGGTTATGCCAAGATCATTATCGCCTGGGAACATCGCCATTAACTAAAGGGAAAGGGCGATGAAGAAGGCAAAATATGACAAATCTCGCCTCAAAGACTTGAGCACATGAGGTGAGTTAGACTCTCCTTGCCGCATATGTCGCCACTCTTGACAGAAGCTGTAGGTGATGAAGGTTGAATGTCGCCTAATTGAGGTGATAATTGAAAGTAATAAGTCGCCTAGCTAAGGGAAGATACAGGCGAACTAAGATGATATCGCCATGTTGTTTGTAAATGAACGGAGTGCTTTGGCGAAGGAAAGAATTACTCGCCTAGACTTAAGGCGATATATCTTGGCTACATAAAGAACATTTCGCCTAAAGAGAGGCTAGCTTGGCGATCAGGACAAGCGAGATTCGAAGAAGTCGTTTGGTTCAGGCGAAGGAACTGGCGACATAAAATGAAGAAAAATGTTATTTCGCCAATTTGTGTTTCCTTGTTGTTTTAACTTCAAAATTGCCACTGAGCTTAGACTCTATAAATAGGAGCTCAGTTGAGGCATTAGGACGATTGATTTCACTTTTGACATTCTGTTATACTTTGAGAGAAATTCTAGATTCTTCTATACGCTTTATTCAATATCTTTAGAGAAGTTTCTTGAAGAAGTTTTGTACTCTATTTCTGTTGATCATAGAGATTAGCTTGAAGATTGTGAAGCAACAACTGTGATAGAGTCTAGCATCAGTCTTCCTCGTTAAGATTCAGATCTTACACATGTTGATGAAGAATTTGTATTGTAATTGCTTATGCTGAACTATACATGTTAGCTTAAGAGCTCTGTTGACTTGTTGAGTTTTGATGTTGATTATCACTTTAACTGCAATGTTTCTTGTTCAATTATAGCCAGATCTACTTGATTTTCATGAGCTGATTGAATTACAAGAACGAGAGTTACATAATATTGTTAATCTGAGATTTGATTTAGACCAGAGATGGCGATTAGGTTTCAGATCTAAGAACAGAGGATCGTAGTGCTAGAGATAGACTATAGATCTGTTTTTCTACAGATTGTGCTTATCAATTTTATAGATTGTAGTATAGAGATATATGCAACTATATAATTGAGATCTGTTAAATTGAATTGAGAGATCTTTTAACAGATCACTGATGATAGTCTAGAAGCTAAATCTGTGATTTAAGGTGAAACTTGCATGAGAAGTTAATTGATAACAGATTTAGCAAATCAACTTATTCATTGTTAAGATCAATTACAGAATAGAGTGCTGACTTGAGTTTTAATTGAATGAATGTCACTAGTATCTTTTACTTCACATCAATTCTATGATTCTTATGATTCTGTTTGTATATAGGATTCTTTTAGCAATTCAGTTTAAATCTTAGTCTCAATCATGTTTCTTAGCTTACAATCCCTGTGGAGACGATATCTAAAATACTACATTAGAGATTGATAGGAATTCTGATTGATTACTATGAAATCTAATATCAGTCGAGTTTTCATCCCATCAATCTCATACTAATAGAGTTCTCTGGATACTTTATATACAAGTCATTATCCTCTTGTATTACTGATGTGGTGTTGGGTTTGACACCCCAACAATAAGTTTGCGAAGAGCAATTTGAATTGTATCAAGTCTGAGTGAAACATCATTTAATGAGTGAGTTATATGGGATAATACCATTGAGTTAGCTCAATTATTAATTTCTTTCATATTATGTTATAATCATTAATATTATTTCTAGTATCAATTAAGTATGTACCTATCTAAACCTTTTCCTAAATGTATGTTAAGAATCTACAGAAGCTGCAAGATTTACTTTTATAACATATCAAGGCATAGAGATTTAGATGAGATTTATTGAGAATTATTTTTTAGTTAGCTTGGGTGGTTATTTGCTCGAGTAAAGTTTATAGTGAGCCTTTTTAATTGCTTAAGTAAAATTCAGAAGGGACCTTCTTAATTGTTTGAGTAAGGTTCACTAGGGAAGTTTTTATTTGAGTAGTCGATTTTTGAGCAATTTAAGGAGTTGCTAGAATATGGCAGAGATCATGAGATGTTCTTGAGATCCAATAGTACTAGTAAGGACTTGTGAAGTAAGTGTGCACAAGGAATAATAACACATGGTCAAATTGAGATTGTTTGGGTTTGAGTTATATATTTTAGATACGTTTAAGTAATGACTATTATTTCTATACACTGAGATTCTTTTGAGATAATTTGATATATCTATTTTTAAAGATTCTTAAGTAGGCTTTTCTTGTTAAGTCCTTGTGACTCATGAATTGTTTTATTTAGTAAATATCACAAGTCAATATCTAGTGAACATATTGGTGAGGAAGTAATGGGAAAAATATTCGATCTGGAAAGCAATACAACCTTATTTAGCAAATGTCTTCACTTTAATTAATCTAGTTATTAGAAGTTATATATTTGTTATTTCATATTTATTTTATATGCGTGGATTATTAAGTATTTCTATGTTTGAGATTATGAGCTAAGCTCACCTAATTTTTGAGATTTTTATTATGTTATGAGAAGTTGTGTGTGCCTTGACCCGACTTTAGTGGTTATCCTAACTATATAACCTGTATGTTCTCTCCTGAGTGTTATGAGAAGTTATTTTTCTTAATAATTAGGTTTTCTAGGGTTCACCATTTTTGCTATTCTTTGTGATTCTGGTATTTTGTTGTTGTCAATCTTTGTGATTGAGTCTGTGTATGAACTGATCTTGCTACTAGTGAAGAACTAGGGTTTCTAACTGGTGCCTGAAATGGATAAGTTATTTTATCGGGGAACCATGGTATCTTGTGGTGTTCTTTCTTGTTTCTATTGATCTATTGCTTCTTGTGTGTGTAATTTTGGTCTCGATTTTATGCTATCTTATGTATGTCTATCAATTGTTTAGTGTTACATGTGGTACTCTTGCATCTTGGGTTTTAATTACTTTTGTTACGTGTCTATACTTGATGGAGGTACTTTTATACTATACAAAATCATCATGTTTGTTATGAAAAAAGATATTAAAAAAATATAAGTAGTAGCTCAATTGTGGGACCCTTTAACACTACACACAACTCAATATTTGTTTTGTGTAAATTGTCTAGATTTACAAATTAATCAATTATAGGTCATTAGAAATTAATAACATTGGTACTTAGTTATATTAAAATGGTAATAAATTTAGATATTCTCTCTAAAAATTTTCTCCTATATAAGAGAGATACGCAAATGCGGCTAATTGAATTACTAATGCAAGTGATAACAAATCAATTTCAAGTCATATAAGAAAAAAACATGCGTCCTATATTTCACAATAAAAGCTGAATTTATAGCTTCATATTAACATGAGATAAAAGAACTAATTGGCTTGGGACTCTTTTCTTAATTATTGATTTATTCCCAGGACCTATATGACCAATATCGTTATGTTGCGATAGTGAAACAACTGTAAGATTTATAATAGTATGTACAGAAATTTAAATATGAGGTAAAAGTTTATTAGACAACTCATAATATATTATATGATAAATATCTGTTAATGGACAACTAACTTTGTACTTGTAACCCTTAGCTTAAAGGTTTAGAAGGTAAAGACAAAGTACTATCACCAAATTATTTACTATAAAGAATGAGCAAGATTCTCATAAGACTAAGTACTACTAAAGTCCTAAGTAATAGAGGAAGACAATACTGCAGATATGATTATTAGCTTAATATCTGTTGAACTAATCGTCAGTTGATTATGATCATGATATGATTCTGTTATATTTGAAATAGCATCTGAATATTAGGAGACTCAGTTGTATTGATGTATATTTAAACACTTTTACTGAATAAATACAATCATCAAACTTTCATCCCAATCTCTTAAACACTTATATGGTATCAGAGCCTTTGTCAAGGCTTTAGCAAGTTAAATAAAAAAAATCCTACACATCATCATGGCCTCTAACAAATCAAACATTCAAACACCTCTTGTTGTTAATGTTGATCCTAGCAATAGTACAAACACCATCAATCATGTTATTCAATTCAACCCTGTAACTCAACTTCCTATCAAATTGCTCGGTAGTCATAACTTTCCCACTTTGAAGGCTCAGCTCAGCATGCTCCTTCATGGTCACTTAGACGGCACAAAATCAGTGCCTCACGTTGACACTTCCTCCCCTAACGCCACCGATTCCGCTGCATATCGAAATTTTTTCTGTCAAGATCAACTTATTCAGCACGCGATTGTGGCCTTAGTTGATCCTAGCATTGCCCCTATTGTCGCTTCTGCCTCCAATGCAAAAATGGCATGAGATCTCTTACATATAGCTTATGCCAACAAAATTCATACTCGCATCTTCAGTCTACGGGATCAACTTAGTCGTGTCTTTAAAGACACCCAATCTATTTCAACTTATCTCAATAATATTAAGACTATAGATCACAAACTTGCCATAGCAGGTGCTGCAGTCAGCAACGAGAACTTGCAGTCAAGATCCTCAGCGGCCTTGGTTCGGAATTTCGTGAAATATCTACAGCTATTCATGCTAGAGATTCACCTATCACATATGAAGAGTTATTTGAAAAACTCATTGACCATGAAATTTTCCTTAAACATGAAGAGAAAAAGGTGTCTTCTTCCATTACAGCTGTTGTCGCAAACAAAACTGGTGTACCATTTGCACACAAAAAGAACAACAATATTTGACGTCCTCCACAACAAAACATTCGACTTCCATCAACAACACCTCACACTAATAAAAGTTCAAATCAGTGGCGTACACCAATCTCAAATTTACAATGGCGTGCTCCAAACCCAAATCCTCAGCAAAGTAGACCCACATGTCAATTATGTGGTAGATATGGTCACAATGCACGAGTTTGTAGATCTGTGTCCCAGAGCCATCTTGAAGCTAAAGCAAATTTTAATTCTGACCGTCAAGAATCTGCCAACAATACTTGTCTATTGGACTCTGGAGCTTCACATCACATAACAACGGAGCCATCCAACTTACAAGAATACAATGGGACAGAGGAGATTGCAATGAGTGATGGTAATAAAATTCCTATCTCTCACATTGGTTCTACTCAATTAAAAGTAACAAATAATGTGTTTAAGCTCTCTAATACTCTTTGTGCTCCAGCCATAAAACGTAACCTCATTTCTGTATCTAAATTTTGTCAGGAAAATTTAACCTCTATTGAATTTTTTCCTGATTATTTTTATGTGAAGGACTTACAAACAAGGAAGCTGTTGCCGTGCGGCCAGAATAGAGATGGTCTTTATGAGTGGTCCAACATCTGTAATCCTGTTAATCATCTCACCACCTTTACCAAGGTTCCAATACAGACCTAGCATAGCAGAAAGGGTCACCCTCACTTTAAAATAACACTTTTCATTTTGAATAAATTTTCCCTACCATCTTTTCTAAAGACCAAAATTGATTTTTGTAATTCTTGTTGCGTCAATAAAACTCACTGTGCATCATTTCAATATCTCTCCCTTTTAAGCAAATCTCCTTTTCAAATTGTGTTTAGTGATCTGTGGGGACCATCACTAATTTTATCCATTGACCATAAACTTTATTACTGTATATTTGTTGATCAATATACCAAGTATACATGGTTATATACTCTCAAAAATAAAAGTGATGTTCAACAGGTGTTCAAAAAATTTCATCCATTAGTAGAAAATTTCTTTCAAACCAAAATTCTCTCATTATATACTGATGAGGGTGGTGAGTATAAAGGTCTGTCATCCTATCTTCAACATAATGGTATTGAACATCTTTTATCCCTACCTTATACAGCTTAATGAGTAGCATTGGCTGAGAGAAAACATCGTCACATTATTGAATCAGCCAAAACACTTCTCTATGAAGCATATTTACCACACAATCTCTGGTCATTTGCTTGTCAATATGCTGTCTATCTTATAAATAGGTTGCCAACCCCAATCTTAAATATGAAGTCCCCATTTCAAGTTTTATTTGGAACAGGTCCTAATTACAATTCTCTCAGAATATTTGGTTGTCTGTGTTACCCTTGGCTTCGTCCTTACACAACAAATAAGCTTGATCTCGATCCACTCCTTGTGTTTATTTGGGATTCTCCAACACATAGAATGCTTATCAGTGTCTTGATCCATACATTTCCAAAATATATGTGTCACGTGATGTTAATTTTATTGAAAATTGTTTCCCATATAAAACCTTCTTTTCTCATTTACAGATTAACAACATAGTCACATGGGATTTTCTAAGCACTGTCTCTACTCTCCACCCTTAAAATCTCTTGAACGTCCAATTTCTATCACCACATCAGACCCCTCTACTGAGACTCCCTCTTCTGGCATTACTCCACCACCTTCCTCAACTCCAGGTACAGCTTCTCTTACCCCATCTTTCATACATGAATCATCACAACAGTTTGAGCCTTCTTGTCAACCAAACACCATAACCGACCAACGAGACATAACCACCACAAACCCACAACTCTATAATCCCCTTCTTGACCATGATGTCAACAACTCCATATCCTCACCACCGCCCACATCATCACCTGTTCATGAAACCATGATTGACTCTACCACTTCTGCATCAAATCCAAACATTCAAGACCAACGATCACAACCAACTCACATGATCATGAGATCTCAAAACCAAATTTTTAAACCCAAAAAGATATTTGATTACTTGGCCCAATTTTCATCTCCTCCTATCCCTCACACTTTCAACCAAGCCAATAAATTTTCTGAGTGGAGGATTGCGATGAAGGCAGAATTTGATGCTTTATTGGGTAATCAAACGTGGGAGTTAGTGCCATATAATCCTACCAATAATATTGTCGATTATAAGTGGCTTTTCAGGATTAAGCGGAAAGCTAATGGGACTATTGATCGTTATAAAGCCAGACTCGTTGCCTATGGATTTACCCAACGTCCTGGGATCGATTACCACAACACATTCAGTCCGGTTATCAAGCCTGCAACATTGCGTCTTATTTTAACCATAGCTGTTCAGAATAGTTGGAACATACATCAACTTGATGTTATTAATGCTTTTTTACAAGGAAGACTCACAGAAGTGGTATTTATGAAACAACCACAAGGCTTTGAAAATCCTGAGTTTTCGTCACATGTTTGTCGACTTTGAAAAGCTATATACGGACTCAAACAGGCCCCTCGTGCGTGGTACAATGAACTGACAAGTCATCTAATGGCTATCAGATTTACTAAAATAGAGTCTGATCAATCATTGTTTGTGTTTCACAACAATACTACTCATTTGTTCATACTAGTTTATGTCGATGACATTCTTGTTATAGGCAACAATGAAAGACTTATCACTCAGGTTATCTCTTCACTTGGTACTCGTTTCTCAATCAAGTCTCTTCGTCTACTCAATTATTTTTTAGGTATCCAAGTGATTCAAAAACCAGGTGAGTTAATCTTATCTCAAGCTCAATATATTGAAGACATTCTACATAAGACTAGTATGCATGAGAGCAATAGTGTTCAAACACCCATGAGTTCCAGTCAGATGTTTCATATTGATGACTCTCCTCCTGTTGATGCTTTTTCTTATCGTCGAACAATGGGTCGCCTTCAGTATGTATCCTTTACCATACCAGACATTGCATACTCTAATAACAAATTATCTCAATTCATGCATTGTTTCACTCAAACACACTAGAAAGCCGTCAAACGCTTACTTCGATATCTCAAATATACTGTTCACTATAGGCTGCGTATATCCGGTTGCACTGACACCAATCTTTACATGTATACTGATGCGGATTGGGCAGGGGACATTAATGATCGTCACTCAACAACTATTCTCTATTTTGGACATACTCCAGTGAGTAGGTCATCTTAGAAACAACATTCAGTTGCTCGTTCTTCGACAGAAGCGGAGTACAAGGCTGTTGCAAACTCACTTGTTGAATTGAACTAGATACAAAATCTCCTCATTAAACTTCGTATTAACATTCCAAAGGCTCCAACCATCTACTGTGACAATATTGGTGTCACTAACTTGTCTCACAATCCTGTACTCCATAGTAGGATAAAGCACGCTGCAGTTGATTTCCATTTTATGCGGGATGAAGTTCAGGCGCATCGGCTCACTGTCACCCATATACATTATGCAGATCAACTTGCGGATATTCTTACAAAGCCTCTTTCAAAGGCTACCTTTTCTCGACATTTATTCAAGTTAGGTGTTGCTTCACCATCCCTAACTTGAGGGGAGCATAATAGAGGAAGACAGTACTGCAGATATGATTGTTAACTTAATATCTGTTGAACTATTCTTAAGTTGATTATGATCATTATATGATTCTGTTACATTTGAAATAGCATCTGAATTGTAGGAGATTCTGTGGTATTGATGTATATTGAAACACTTTTACTGAATGAATACAATCATCAAACTTTCATCCCAAATTCTTAAACACTTGTACCAAGTAGTATGAAAAACACTAACAAGATGCTATCTATCTAAACATAGATACGCTGATTCCTAAAAAGAGTGTAAGGACTTCTTTTACATATGTTTAGGAATTAATTAGTATAATATGTTGTACTATGAGATTTAATATTCACAATTATACAATTCTGTTTTGATGATTTGTCTCTATAATTCTAGGTCGTTCTAAGTAAAGACTTTCTAAAGTTGAATCTCTCAGGAGCTTATGGAATTACTAATAGGCTTGGGATTGATTAGAAGGTGTTTGTCTAATCCACCTGGGAACTAAAAAGAGATTATTTAGTCAAACATTTCGTCAATTACTATAAGTTGAATTGCTGGACCGATGTAATTTTCCTATAGTTTCAACGATAAATATTGTAATTGAACAAATGACTTTACATGATTTTTTCCTATATTTTGACATTGATTTATATAGATAAAATAATTTTTTAATTTTATATTTATCATAAATTTGTTGTTGATTAGATTGACAATATTGATTTTTTTAAAAATGTATAATTACACAATTATCACTAAATTATAATAAAATATAAAGATAAATATAAAATAATTTAAAAGTAGTTATATTTATTAAAGACAATTCTTGTCTACTTAATACTTATTTATGATGACACTTTTCTACTTTTATATAAATATATATATATAGAGAGATTAGTACATCGTCCTCCTCAAGGTCCTGATTTTTTTCCACTTTGGGTTTGCAGCCAAAATCTTATGTCTTATTTTCTATCTCTATCTTCTTGTCTTGTATATATATATTTTTTGTCTTAATTTATGGTTACCGATATAGATATGAGAACCTGTCAAGCTTTTTGAAACATTAAAAAATTCAAATAAAAGTATATGTATATTTATTTACCAAAACATGTCAAAACAAAAATTGTAAATTAAATTTAGTGTAAAAGTTCATTATAATTCATTTATGTTTCCTTAAGTAAATGATTACTAATGGTATTTTATTGGATAAATTAATATGCATTAACTAATCTGCAATTATATACAAAATTTTCAAAAAAGTATCCAATTAAATATTATATATTTTTTTAGATAAATATGATTTCCTGCCACTAGTCATAATATTTATTTTTCTGCACCATTCATTTGAATTTTAAAAATTTTATAAATAAATTACTACAACATTTTCACATTATTATAATTTAATCATTTTATATTGTATCAATATAAATTCAACACAACATTTATATATATTTGTAAATTTCTATATATATATATGTTGGGATGCAATCCGAAGTCCCACGTAAATTAAAGAAGTCAAGCAAGACTTGTGTATATACATCCACACCCATCCTTATAGAATGAGGTCTTTTGAGAGAAGCTCAAGAAAAAAACCGTGCGGGCTTGGCCCAAAGCGGACAATATCATTCTATGTGGGGTGGAAGGAGCAGAGCTCGGGGCCTAACAAGTGGTATCAGAGCCCGGTATGAAATTGGAGCCCGCAAGTGATCCGTCGGTGTACCTTGTGTCGAAAGTCTTCCTGATAATCTGGTGGTCAAGCGGCGTGTTCCGTTGGTGCGTAACGGCGGTGCAAGATGATTAAGACGGATCAGGTGGATTATGACTCGAGGGGAGGTCACTCGAGGGGAGGCCAAGGGATTGGTGGTGCTTTAGTTTGAGGGGATGATTGTTAGGATGCAATCCAAAGTCCCACATCAGTTAAAGAAGTCAAGCAAGACTTGTATATATACATCCACACCCATCCTAATAGAATGAGACCTTTTGAGAGGAGCTCAAGAACAAAACCGTGCGGGCTTGACCTAAAGCGGACAATATCATTCTACGTGGGGTGAAAGGAGTGGAGCTCGGGGCCTAACATTATTTATATTTCCATTTCACCATGTGAGTTATCCTGCTAAATTTTATTAATCACTCTCATCTTTTCTAAGCATTATATTATCTTAAAAAATATATTTAAAAAATTATAATATAAACATATATGGTATGGTATTTTTGTTGGTTTTCTATCTTGAAAAAGGTTGCAATGATCATATTTATAAAATAATAATATAAATTTTTCTATTTTAAAAATATTCTATTTTTAAATTGAAAATATTTTATTTTAAATTAAAAATAAAAATCTCACATATTATTTATGAATAAATTTAATGTTTATTTATCTTGAATGTTTATATTTAATTACTGAAAATGATAGACTAGTTGTCTATTACAATAAAAAGTATTATAAAAACTTAAAATAAAAAATAGAAAGCATAAAATTTAGATTTGTCTTTCGAATTAGATGGTGAAAAATGTATGACTGATATTGTTAAATTTTCATGAATAATGAAAGAGTACCAGCCTTTTCTTAACTGTGATGCGTATGAACAATTACACATAAAATAACGAAAGGAAAATTCTACACACTATCCATACTTCTTATCAATTGATGCAAATGAACAAAATTTTCATAAAATATTTACTTTAAAAAATTATAAAATATTAGGGGAAATTAAATATATAAATCAAACTATTCATCACTGTTCCTATGCCAAATAAAAGTTACTTATATCAAGGCAATCACACCGATGGCAGATATATTCACATATAGACGAACCCTATGCATAATAAGAAGGCATAAGGGTCTCAGGAGCCCCCGAACTTAACTATATTTTTCAAGTTAGCCCTTCTACTTCACGAATGGTCAAAATAGCCCCTCAACTTACAAATAGTGGATCAATTAAGCCCTTTTCGCTGATGTGGTTGTTGAACTGACAGTAAAAATGGTTAACTTGAAATGTCAATTAAGTTCTCCACATCAGCAAAAAGGGCTTAATTGACCCAGTATTTGAAAGTTGAGGGGCTAAATTGACCATTCATAAAGTTGAAGGGCTAACATGAAAAATGTAACTAAATTTAGAGGCTCCTGAGACCCTTATGCCAGAATCATGAGATCTTCTTTATGACAATCACATGCAATAATAATAGGCATAATAAACTCATAAGAATATAATATTTTCCAATGTTTTTAAAACCGGACCCACCGGTCCGACCGGTTAAACCGGGAACCGGCCGTCCATCCGGTTAAGTTTTACTATAAAACTGGTTTTTTTTTAAAAAACCGGTCAAACCCGGTTTTTTTAAAAACCGGTCAAACCCGGTCAAACTCGGTCAAAACCGGTCCAAAAAACCGGGTTTTTGAAAAAACAAATTTTTAATTGAAGTTTTAATTTATTTTTGTTATTTTGTTAGAATAATTATTTTATCTTTTGAATAAATTTAAAAATTTAAAAATAATAATATAAATGCTATTTTCATTTTAAGTATATTATATAAATATTATATCGTTTATGTTATTGATAATTAATTCATATGGATAGGTTTATTTTTAAATATATTCAATTATAATTTTAATTAAAATTATATTTATTTTTTTTATAAATATAAATTAATTTTACATTTTAATTTTATATAATATATATAATTTAATTATTTTTTTTAAAAATTTAAAATCCCCGGTTCAACCCGGTCGAACCCTAAAAACCGCGATCCATTTCCGTGACCGGTTCGATGTCTGGTCCGATTTTTAAAACATGGGTATTTTCACCTTCCAGCCAAAGAAAATCCTGTAATCAAATGTTTTAGCCGAGTGCTGTACAATTTATTTTCTCAATTCTAGATGATAACTGACCACTTCTAGTTTTTTTTCAAAATTAGAATACATAACTTTCTCAAAAAATATATTATATAAATATCAAAACAATTATAAGATTTTAGTTCAAAAGTATTAGAAATCCAAAAATTATTATTACTTTTAAACTAAATAAAAAAAAAGTTTTGTATATATATTAAAGAATGATAATATTATCAAGATAATATATAAAATATCTAAATTATATTAATTATTTATTCATTGGACTATGGTTAAATGTAGTGGACATATATGCTATTATTTAAATTATGATTTGAATACTATAATATAATATATATTTTCAAATATTATCTTAAATAATATTTTGATTTAATTTCTTTCCATATTAATTTTTTTAATATTTTAAACTCATGTAATAACAATTACTAAATAATTCAATTTCAACTGTTAGACTAAATTCTCAAATAATAATAATAATAATAATTACAATTTAAAACTGCAGCATATTAAAAATAATATTGTAATTACTTTTATTAATTATAAAATTTTAAAATATCCATAATCTTTACCGAAATATTGAAATGGTAATTATTCAAAATAGGACCATTTTAAAATGTAAACTAAATTTGACTTAAGAATTTATTGTACTTATACAATAATTTAAATCTATTAAGCAAATTTTTATTAATGGTATTTAAGTTAAAATACGTTAGTTAAAAAATTTACAAAATTTATTATAATATATATGTTAGGTATTTCCATTATATTACTCCATCCCATGTCACAAGTTCGATGATCGAATTAATAAGATAATAAACCACGGTTATTGATGACGTTGATGTTATAATTAATCCTACCTACTTAACCTATACAATGGGAAAAAAATAGCAACAACTAGAATAAAAATAACAACAAAGTAATAAAGAAGCTAACCAGATAACTTAAATATTAGAGATAGAACATCTTCTCCAAGACACCAAAGTACAAACAATGGTATCTTCCATACTAGACAACCTTTTGGATACCTGAACGGGGTAACTAAATAAATAATAGAAGGACCGATTCTTGGTGATTAGAGTTATGACCGCAATCCTTGATCACCACCCATAGGGATGAGATAATTACTTCGCTATGAGACAAATATATTTATAGCGACCACCATATATACTTTCCTATTTGTTTTCTCTCTAATTAAGGAGTACCAAATAATCATAATTAGGAAAATAAAATCATTATCAAATAAGAATTATAACAACAAAAAAAATAAAGGTGAAGACAAAATAGGACATCCTTCCCGAGGGAATCATTCTAAAGTATAAATTAGTGTAATCCAAGTAATTTGGATTCCTTGTGATTCAAGTCATCTTATCAAATCTCCACCTTGACTTTAATCACCTTAAGATTTTGAGTCTTCTTCCTCCACTACACCAAAATGGGCTTAGATAACTGTATTTTACCTATTAGATAATTGTTTTAACAGTTATCTATGCCAGTGGTATCTAAGAGGGATGACCTTAGATAACGATTATTAAACTCGTATCTAAAATAAACCATAGATAGATGTTCCAAAAATGTTATCTTAAACTTTAGACAACTGTTTTATTCACGTTCTCTATTATAGAATCTTAATACTAGTTCTATAAAAAAGAGGATTTAAGGTTGCTTACTTTTAATAACGGTATTTAATAAGTTTTATCTATATAGATAATTTTAGATATATGTTATTGAGAACAGGTGTCTAAGGTTGCTCACCTTTATTAGAAGTTAAAGAACATTAAAGAACAATCCAAAAATTAACTCATGAAAAATTATTATATATATATATATAGAATAATTATTTTTATGACTTTGTTGAATTGCTGATAATAGG
Organism: Cardiospermum halicacabum; assembly: GCA_031304145.1. NCBI lineage: Eukaryota > Viridiplantae > Streptophyta > Magnoliopsida > Sapindales > Sapindaceae > Cardiospermum > Cardiospermum halicacabum. The sequence goes on along the minus strand of CM062391.1, from coordinate 10,981,650 downwards.
CATTACTAATATATTATAGTATATTAATACTGAAATCACATAATTAATGTAAAAAATTGCTACATAAAACATCAGTGTACTGTGTCCTATAAAATACCAAGCAACCTTTGCCGAGGAGGTTCATACGCGCATTCTGACATCAAGAAGAAAGACATTTAGGGCAATTATCATTATGGCAAGTATGTATTCTTTCGTAACTTATGCCAATAAAGCACAAAATTTGTTTAGCATCATAAGTCTTGGTATGAAGAACATTATCATTCGGTAAGACCTCATTTAATAACTGAAGTAACTCTGTAAAACTCTTTTCACTCCATCCATTACTTACTTTTACGGTATATAATCTTACAAAAGAAAACCTTGTGAACTTTTTACATCCCTCATGTAATGGTTGTTTTGAATAATCATTCATATCTTGTTCAATCGCATTCACTATTTCATCAAAACAATCAACCATTGTCTCATTTGAATCCACCTCTAGATAAGTGCTTTTATTATTCCCAAGAGCACTTTTTATCTCCCCATAATTGGTCCATATAATATAACTACAATCAATCCTCTTATATATAAGATGATCTTTCTCTACAGGCGCTTAGTAAATCCATAATCTAAACATGGACAGAGGATACCAAGAGGATCTTATACATGCATAGAAGCAAAATTTAAGAAATCATCTACCCCATCTTCATATTCTTTAGACAATCGACTAGCTCGCATCCAACTTCAATCCATAAGCATCTAATTAAGTTCAACAATCATTTTCATTATTAATATCCTATTGATACTAAAAAATGGTTGATTGAGATAATAATCAACAGTCTAACTTCTACAAAAACTTCATTTATTAAGTAAATCATATACATATATAGTTATAATTATATACATAACAACCAAGTTTTTTGTTTATTGTCTATATGAAAATCCTATCTTGACTTATTTTATACTCTGAAAGACATATAAGGTCTGACTTACTAATAGAAAACAATCCTCCACATCTTATTATAATCAATTAGCTAACATATCTATACCTTCTCGGACATAAATATCTATAATATTTGAAAATTTAAGAGCATAGAAAAAAAATAACTAGTAAATAAAACTCACTCATTCACATAACTTAATTGTGACTGAAGAGGAAAACTAGTTCATAATTTTGATTCTTATTTGTTTATGATGTTGATCAACTGGATTTGGAAAAAAGATACCTTGAAACAAAATTACATTTTGTAGAACAAACCACATCCATATATTCTGTGCACTATTGGTTTGAAATGGTCTGCTTCAGGCCAACAGCTCGCAGTGGAGGCCGTGACAATCTCATTCACACATGCTCTATAAGTTATGCTACACCATGACTTCAAAGGCTAGAAGAACACATGGGTACTTTCAAGGCGCTTGCTTGGTGTCCATTCAAAAGCAATATGTTGGCAAAAGAAGGAGGTGAAGGAGACTGGGGTATCAAATTTTGGAATAGAGATACTGGGGTTGCTTAAACTCTATTAAAAGTGGCTCGCAAATTTCTGATTTGCTATGGAACCAGAAGGATAAGAAGCTGCTCAGCTTTCATGTGTCAACTCAGAATCAGCTCACGTTATGGAAATATCCTTCTACTGTGATGATGGCAGAGCTCAGTGGACATAACTCCAGAGTCCTATCTATGGCATAGAGCCCTAATGGTTGTATAGTGGCAACGGCTGCAGCTGATGAAACATCGAGATTCTGGTAGGTTTTTGGAACTCCTGAAGTGTCTGAACCTGCTGCAAAAACTGTCAAACCATTTTTTCAATTCATTCGGATCAGATAATTAAGTTAAATGTTTTTCAGCTTCTAGCTTCTCCTTTCTCAATAATGTTAACAATCTTGCAGCCATGCAATTTCTTGCAGAAGGAGATACAGAATTCTTTCCAATAACTGATTCCAGAATCACTTCAGAGAGTAGCTTGTTCTCAATCACTGTTTTCCAAACTTCTGGTATAGTGACATCTTTGGTGAAACTTATCAGTATATGTGGACATGAGTTACAACCACATGATATGGATTTGGAGTTATGAATTATCAGATATACTTACTGTCATTTATCCTTGTTGGGATTGTGTTAACAGAATTAAGTAGCCTGGTGGGAAAGCTTTGTCCTGTGAAGACCTCAATGAACTTCTCTATGGCTTTTTCTTCAGCATATGTGTATATTTAGAAGGATTTTCAGAAACGCATGTATATTTTCTTAAATTCCATGTTTACCACAATGCGTAACTTAATTGCGGAAGCCATCAGAAACTAAATAAGATCATGATATAGCGATTAAATCAACCAACACATATATTTGACATAATTGAATTATAGGATTTCATAGAGAATATAAAACTTACTTGTTGAGTCCATAAATAAATAGTACAAGCAACAAATAAATATCCAATCGTTTTTAGTACTTAACTACGCGAGAATCCGGATTCCTCAAAGACTCCCACTGATATAGAGACTTGATTCTTGATTATAAACTTGACTAATCAAGAACCCTAAAACTTGAGTTTATTTCGTTTTACAGAAAGAGAAACAGCCAAAGAAATAAAAATCCAAAGACAATTCCAATGTAAGTCTATATCTTTTCTCTTTATAGGTTCACAACTAGGGCAGAGAATTTGGTTAACTGAAACTTAACCGAATTTTCGGTTTTTGGCTAACCAAACTACAAATTTTGTTAACCGAATTTTAATTGGTTAACTAAAAATCGAAATTGAATATTTTCTGTTAACCGGAATACTAAGCAAAAATCGAATAAATTGATAAAAAATAATTTTTTTCTTCTCTCGACTTCCATAAATTCAAATGTGATGCTCACATCACTGAAGAAGAGATAAGAATAAAGAGATATTAGGAAAAAAATAGAAAATTTAGTGAGTAAATGGTGAAAAGTAGAAAATAAACCTAAAAATTATTTTTTTTGGTTATTTATTCGAATTTTCGATTAACCGAAAATTTTAAATACCGAAAACCGAACTGAATTTTTTGATTAACCGAACCGAAAGCTAAAAATAGCCATATTTTTTATTTTCGATTCAGTTTCGGTAAAAACCAAAATCTGCTCACCCCTAGTTGCAACATGTATTCAGCTTTAATTACATGTATCTGCACAAATCCCAAATAGTCCCTTAACTATAACCACCATACAAATACATTTCAATGAGGGATTGGCAATGAGGGATTCTCATCTGATAATTTTCTCTTAAATACAACACTAATCTTCATTAGTGTTTTTAACCAACTATTACCAATAACTTAAATTTCTGAATCAACGTTAGAAATAAATTACCAACACTAAAGTTTTTACACTTTTAAACTTTCTAATTTAAAAAAATTATAAAACGAAATTTTAAAAAAAATTGCAATAATGAGTTTCCCGATATATACAACCGGAAAGCAGGCAAAATTTGATATGCTTCCCGGTGTGGAATACCAGGAAGCCCAAATTTTCTTCCCGGTACTAAAGCATGTTTGAATTTTGCATGCTTTCTGTTGTAAGGCTTCCTGGTATTAGACACCAGAAAGCAGGGAAAATTCAAGCCTGCTTCCAGGTGTGTAGTATTGGGAAGCAAACTTTGGCTTCTCGGTACTACACACTGGGAAGCAAGCTTGAATTTTGCGTGTTCCCTGGTGTTAATACCGGGAATCTGTTGGATATATATATTTTTTTAGTATTAAAGGGTTAAATGCTCATTTTGGTCTACTTTTTGCAAAAAAATAAATAAATAAATAATTTCAAGTTTAGTTTTTTAAAAATTTTAATATTGGTCTAATTTTTTTTTTTTTTTAATAAAAAGTTCAAAAGTGCAAATGACCTAAATAAAATTTCTAACAATCATCCACTCGATTAATATATGTCAAGTATATAGCGCAATCCGAAATTTGTGACTTAAATGATGTGAAATATAAGTCATTACATTTCTTGAACCAAATTGTCGAATCATGGCGGTCACATAACTTATATAAGAGTCCTGATTCTTCCACGTATTACAAGACAATTTAATTCTAACAAACAAAAATTTATAAGATAGAAAACCAAAGTTTTCGTATCCCAAAATGTCATAAAAAAGACCCAATATCTACAATCATAACTAAAATATGCATAGCTTAAATATGATTCACTGACAAGCAAAATAAAAACCAAAATATATATATCTAAAGTTTCAAACAAACATAATTCTACAAGACTTATGTAACACCCCCGCCCGGTTTGAGAGAACTAGACCAGAAGTGTCACATCATCGATGGACTAAAATCAAATTTAAATTTTAAAACCCTAGATATCGAGTTGAAAACCCTATATTTTAAAAACGATTGAAATTCCGAAGAAGAATAACAATTATTAATTTAAATCAGATAAGATATCATCTTAAACTCATAACAGAATCTAACTCTTACATTGAAATAAATTTCAAAACTAACAATAACTTTATCATAAAAGATAATCAACTACAAAAATATAAAAACATAACATATTAAAATTAAAACCAAATGCAGTGGAGTTGTTTGACCAAAACTTAAACTAATATTTTAAAATCATATAGTAAAAGTAGATTATAAATTTCCAAAATTTATATCCTTGAAACTGATGTGACTCGTTGCGGGATAGATCTAGCTCCCAACTCCAAATCATCATTGTACCTACGCGTCAGCAAAATAAACTAATACGCTAAAATTTTCTCTTAGTGAGGTGGCTAAAGAAATAAATGGGTTTATGACTTACGAGACCATCAGAAGATACTTGCAAGATTATCAAAACACAAACAAACAATGATCAAACACGGTTGATAACAAGTCTTCATATTAGCTATGTAAGACTTGACCTCACATACACATTCCAAAACCATTTAACATAAATATAATCAAACAATGAATGTTCATAATACTTCAATCATAACATCATTATAATCATCTCTACCTAACACAACATCGACACACTTATCCATAGATTTTTCCAATATAATATATCAAAATAATAGAGAACATAAGCATGCCTCAAAATACAATCCAATATAATCTCACAAAATCTTAACACACAAGTTACAATGTCTAAAGTATTTCAGCTCATTTACCATTTACATTTATTCACTAGTTCTCCAAAATTAGTCAGTTGATCATATTAGAACACATAACCAACACATCACACATCTCACTCGAATAAATATTATTCTTATGCTAAATCTATAACATACAAATATCATAATAGATTAATAACACAGTCTTTACACAAATAGTATGACAGACAAATCAAATTATTTTAAACGAAATATAATAAGCCACTTATTTTTATTATCATTGCCATATAGATATCTATAACTAATTTGTCTAATAACTAGAATCAATGTATATTATTCTAATACAACATAAGCATCCCTCATCCATATCATACAAAACTCAATATATTCATAATACGATCCTTCACAAATATCGGAACAAATAAATCGAACTACTTTAACGCATATGTAACAATCTCTTATTTCTAACATAATTATTGTAAAGAAATTAAACTTTTGAATTACAATATCTCATTAACAAATATATCCATGCACTATTTCCAAATCATAACTTATCATCACATTAAAATAGAAAGCATAACCAGATGCAAAACTTCATATCCATACGTACACAAATCCTATTTACTAAAATATATTACATTTTGACCAATTTTAGTTTGCCTTTAAGTAAGACCCTTAAACGACTGTAAGACACGGGAAATTCAACCAGAACATATTTTAACAAAAAACTCAGGTATGGGCAGAGCCCACATAACTCAACTATATGGTGGACTAAAGTCCCTTTTAATCGCAAATCATATGTGAAAACACAGACAAGGCTAACGCCCCCAATTTCATAGCTATCCTCCCTATGGTATGCCAACTATCCTTATAGACAAAATTTCTACTTAAGGTGACATATTATTTATATGACTAGAGTTCACAAATCAAATCGGACAAATCAAGGTTCAGATGATTCATAAACCAAATAGCTGAATAAGTTCACAGATTTGACCCAACATGAGTAATAACACATCCACAATCATTTGCCCATTCAACTACACAACCACTACATGCTTATTGTTTCTTAAGACAATCAACAAATTCATCCCGGTGTCTAACTTTTCAAATTAACCAAATTAGTCGACTAAAATTTTACGTTAACTTAGCATCACAAATATCAAAATTTCTAACGAATTACTCATTAAGTCACACAACAGTTAGATGCACATTTTTCCTAAGTCGACAAACAGATTTAAGTCTTAACTGCTTAATCTCAAGACTAATATTCACAATATTAAGTTTGTTATAATACAACCTGTAATACAGCTATACATAGCCTGTATTACAGATGTTATTGTAACGGCTAATTAGTGTATAAATTAGAAAATATACAATAATATGGGCAACAGTTTAGGTGACTGATTAGGGATTATATTTCCTAGTATAGTCCATGTTAGTAGTATAAATATGGGTATTATGAATTGAAAAATATACTGAAAATATTCTATCATAACAATTCTTTTACATGGTATTAGAGCCCGGTTCTAGGTTAGTTAGTTCTTAAGTCGTGTTTTTAAATTATTTGGACACAATATTTGGTGTCTGTCTTATCTCACCGCCTATTTGAGGAGGAGCAAAGGTTCAGAAGCAATGTTGCTTCAAATGTCTGCGGGTGTCCTCACGCAAATTTTTTTCCGGTTCTTCACATATCTGCGTGTGGTGGAGCGTTGAAGCTCTGTTGGTTTATTTTTTTGGCTGCTGTCATGGTATTTCTTTCTCCATTGGATTCATAAAGGTTATATTGATCTAGTTAAGTATATTTTTGGTTTGAAAAAAAATCTAATATGGGTGATATTAAAGCTGAATATGTTCCTTCCATATCTAAAATAACTGAGCATAAATTGAAAGGTGCTAATTATTTGGAATGGAGTAGAACTATTAGGATATATCTAAGAAGTGTTGAGAAAGATGATCATTTGATCCAAGATCCCCCAAAAGACGATACTAGGCAAATTTGGCTTAGAGATGATGCTAAGCTTTTCTTGCGAATTATCAATTCTATTGAAAATGAAGTAGTTAGCTTGATTAGTCATTGTGAGTATGTTAAAGAATTGATGGATTATTTGGAATTTTTATATTTTGGCAAGGGAAATATATCTAGAATTTATGAAGTTTGCAAACCTTTTTATCGTGCTGAAAAGGAAACTAAATCACTCACAACCTATTTAATGGAATTAAAAAAGATCTATGAAGAATAGAATATGCTATTACCTTTTAGCACTGATATTAAGGTACAACAAGCTCAGAGAGAGTAGATAGCGATCTTGAGTTTTTTGGCTGATCTTCTTCCTGAATTTCAGATTGCCAAATCTCAGATCCTTTCCAGTTCTGAAGTTACGTTGCTCCAGGAAGTTTTTAGTCGAGTGTTACGCACTGAAAATACTACATTTCATCATCAACCTAGTGCTCTTGTTGCTAGAGGGGAAAGAGGACATGATGGCAGGAATAAGAAAGATATTGTATGCTATTACTAAAAGGAACCAGGATATACAAAACGGTATTGTAAGAAATTTCAATGTCACAATCAAAAGACTCAGACAGCTAATGTGGTTGCTACTTCAATATGTGACAAGACTGTTGCCGTTTCAGCTGATGAATATGCTAAATTCTCTCAGTACCAACAATCGATGAAAGAACCTCATTTTGTTACTGCTGTTGCTGAATCAGATAAAACATATCTCATTTCCTCTTCAAACAAATGGGTTATAGACTCTGGTACTACAGATCACATGACAGGTAATCCTTAATTTTTTTCTACCTTCCAAAACCACAAAGCACCATCTTCTGTAACTATACCGGATGGATCAAATTATAATGTTGAGGGATCTAGAATTATAAACCCCACACCATCTATTACCTTGTCTACTGTGCTGAGTTTACCCAGCCTTGCTTTCAATTTAATGACCGTGAGTAAACTTAAAAAAGACTTGAACTGTTTTATCTTATTCTTTCCTGACCATTGTCTTTTTCAGGATCTTATGACGAAGCAGATTATTCATAAAGGACATGTATCAAATAGTCCCTATGTTCTTGATGCACGGGTACCACACTCAATTGCTTGTTCTGGTGTTGTCTCTCCATTTGAAGCGCACTGTAGATTGGGACATCCTTCTCTGCTTGTTTTGAAGAAATTATGTCCCCAATTCCAGGATATAAAATCTGTGGAGTGTGAATCTTGTCATTTTGCAAAACATCATTGAAGTACTTGGAGTACAAGAATAAATAAAAGGGTAGCTTCTGCGTTTGAATTAGTTCATTCAGATATTTGGGGTCCTTGCTTGGTCTCTTCTAAAATAGGTTTTAGATATTTTGTTTCTTTTGTGGATGACCATTCAAGAATGACTTGGATTTATTTCATGAAAAACTGTTCTGAATTGTTTTCTCATTTCTCTGCATTTTGTGCTGAATTTAAAAATCACTCCAATGCTTCTATATATATACTAAAGAGTGATAATGCTAAAGAATACATGTCAGCAACCTTTCAGAATTACATGACTCAACAAGGAATTATTCATCAATCTTTCTATGTCGATACACCAGCACAAAATGGGCAGCAGAAAGGAAGAACAGACACCTTTTAGAAACTGCTCATGCTTTATTGTTTCAAATGACAGTTCCTAAACAGTTTTGGGTGGATGCAGTTTCTATAGCGAATTTTCTGATCTATCGGATGCCTTCTGCAGTACTTGGTTGCGATATTCCCTACAATGTTTTATTCCCTAATAAGTTCCTATTTCCAATAGAGCCTCGGGTGTTCAGGAGTACATGTTTTGTTCGGGATGTTCAGCCTCATATTACTAAATTGGACCCTAAAGCCTTGAAGAGTGTATTTTTTGGATATTCTCGCCTTTAAAAAGGTTACTGATGCTACTCTCCTGAACTTCACAAATATTTTGTCTCAACTGATGTGGTGTTCTCTGAGAAAACTCCATTTTTCTCTTTTGTTATTGTACCTCCAAATCAAAAAGAGGAAGATGAATGGTTAATTTACACAGATACATCATCAAACAAATCTAATATTGTTTCCTCAGATGAGCAACCAAATGATGAAGTATCTCTTGGTAATGAGTCTGTTAATGGGCAGATAGTTGACAGTACTCCATCGGCTCCAATAAGATCACCAATTGTTTATGTTTATTCTAGGAGTCAAAAGACTAATGATACATGTCCGGCACCAACTACTTCCTCATCAGATCCTCAGCCGACTGATCTTGATCATCCTATTGGTCTTCATAAAGGTACCCGTCAATGCACCAACTAATTACTCTATTGCTAATTTTGTTTCCTATGATAAATTATTTCCTTTCTCTAGATCTTTGATTGCCTCGTTAGATTCTATTTCCTTACCTAAGACAGTAAAAGAGGCCATATTTCATCCTGGTTGGCATAATGCGATGACTGAAGAAATAAAGGCTCTCGACGACAATCAAACATGGGAATTGGTTTATTTACCAATGGATATGAAGGCAGTGGGTTGCAAATGGGTGTTTGCAGTTAAGTGCAATGTAGATGGCTCAATAGCACGTCTTAAAGTTAGATTTGTGGCTAAAGACTTTGCTCAAACCTATAGTATAGATTATTTTGATACTTTCTCCCCATTTGCCAAACTGACTTCTGTTCGCCTATTTATCTTTATTGCTGCTACCCAGAATTTGCTTCTATACCAGTTAGACATTAAGAATGCCTTTTTGCATAATGAGCTCCAAGAAGAAGTCTATATGGAGCTACCATCTAGTTTTGTTGCTCAGGGAGAGTATGGAAAGGTTTTCCGTCTAAAGAAATCTTTGTATGGTCTGAAGTAAAGTCCTCGTGCCTGTTTTGGCAAATTTAGTAAGGTTGTTGAAGAATTTGGGATAAAGAAGAGAAAATGTGAGCACTCAATCTTCTATAAAGAATCAGCAACTAGTGTTATTCTCCTCATAGTGTACGTTGATGACATTGTTATCACAGGCAGTGATGAAGGAGGAATTTCTTCTCTCAAGTCCTTTCTGCACTCTAAGTTTAACACAAAAGATTTGGGACAGTTAAAATACTTCTTTGGAGTAGAAGTGACAAAAAAGAAGAAGGGTATTTTTCTATCTCAATGGAAGTATGTCCTTGATCTTCTTGCAGAAACTGGAAAATTAGCAACCAAGCCTTGTAGTACTCCGATGACTCCCAATATACATCTAACAAAGGATGATGGTGATCCTTTTGATAATCCAGAGACATATAGGAGGTTGGTGGGAAAATTAAATTATCTCACAGTGACTCGACCAGACATTGCTTTTGCTGTAAGTATCGTTAGTTAATTCATGTTTTCACCTACTGCCAAACATTTGGAAGCTTTGGAACAAATCTTAGGCTACTTAAAAGGGTCACATGGACTTGGTATACTGTATAGCAATCATGGGCATACTAACATTGAATGTTTCACAGATACAGATTGGGCGGGATCCAAGATTGATAGAAAATCTACCACTGGTTACTGCATCTTTGTTTGAGGAAATTTAGTATCGTGGAAGAGTAAGAAACATAATATTGTATCTCAATCCACTGCAGAATCTGAGTACAGGGCTATGGCACAGTCCACATGTGAGATCATGTGGATGCATCACCTTTTAACTGAACTAGGAATGGAACATTCTATACTAGTAAAGTTATGGTGTGATAATCAAGCTGCTCTCTATATTTCCTCAAATCCAATGTATCATGAAAGAACTAAACACATAGAGGTTGATTGTCATTTTATTCGAAAGAAGATTTAGGAAAACTTGATTTCTACCGACTATGTAAGAACAGGAGAACAATTAGCTGATCTATTCACGAAAGCATTGAGTGGAACTAGAGTTGGGTATTTCTATAACAAGCTGGGCATGATTAATCTCTATGCTCCAGCTTGAATGGGAGTGTTATAATACAACCTGTATTACAACTGTTATTGTAACGGCTAATTAGTGTTTAAATTAGGAAATATACATTAATATAGGCAATAGTTTAGGCGACTGATTAGGGATTATATTTCCTAGTATAGTCCATGTTAGTAGTATAAATATGTGTATTATGAATTGAAAAATATACTAAAAATATTCTATCATCACAATTCTTTTACAAAGTTCATCAAATTATAATAATCTTAACAAATAAATTCGCAACGTTCATTATTCGAATCATATAATTTATCAATCATCACATTACTATCGACTAGAAATTTTCTAAATCTAACATATTATTCCAATCCAATGCTAACCACATATATATTTTTATATTTATACATGATTTCCAACCAACTTGAATTATGCATAACTAATTACATATAATGTCTCAGAAATAAAAATCAAATCCACAAACAAAATGACATACATACATTATATAAGTCTCCTTATACCAATTGATTCACAAATTACATGATACACCAATAATCATAACAAAAATGAAAACATTAATTTCAACAATCAATTTGGTTGTTAATATCAATGTAGTGCACAAATAACAATATTACAAATATTAATTTCATAAACCAATATGCCTCCATAAATAATAATAAAAATAATATAAATATTAATTTCACATCAACAAACTTCATTACATAACTTTTAAAATCAAGTAAATTATATCCCAATAAATATATATATATATTAAATTTATATAGCATAATTTATCCACTACTACAACATAACCACGTACAAATTCTTAGATTAGACAATTTTTTTTTTCCAATTAATATTAATTGAGACTAACATATTTTTTAATGTCATAACATGCCAAAATCTCAAATTGTACTTTCACAATACATAACATTAATACTTTACTCACATGCAATTACACAATTTCCAGTAATCATACTTTACGAACAATCAAGCATTTAATACGCGCCCCCACACACACACAGATATATATATATATATATATATATATATATATATATATATATAGACGTACATGTTTTTTCATTCTCATCTAATGCACAAATCACGAGGTATAATCACATTTACTTTAATACTTAACTATATATATATACATATCTCGATAATTTTCAATGCACAATAACATGATATACAAATATATATATATATATATTAATGATATACAAATATATATATATATATATTAATGATATACAAATATATATTAATATCAATGAATAAATATAAAATACAACTTTTACTCAAGTCAACTAAATCCAAAATATACACAGAACTCTTAATCAATCAATTAAGCCTAGAAAATACACCAAAGATACATACACACTAAAAAAAGTAAGTGAGGGTAATGCAATAACCAAAGCTGGGTTGTGAATCTCCCAAACAATTTCCAAACATACTCCCAAAGAAAATGTCAAATCCTAGATCAACTCGAAAGACGATATTGAACCAAAAATCAGTCAAAAAACATATTCATAGAAAGAAAATATGATTAAAATCAAATCGTTGAACATTTAGAATTGAATTATGCCGAAATCGAGACTGACCTCACGATGACGGAAATAAAATAATGAAGACAATTTGAGCCGAGAAATTTTCATATCGAACGGTGGAGGAAAGACGGAAAAGAAGTGATTTTTTTTTTGTTTTTGATGTTCTTTGTGTCGGCCAAGAAAAATAGGGTTAAGTTTTTGACCTAATATTATATGCTTTCAAATTTTAAACCTAACCCAAGATTTTTTTAAAATTCATGTATTTACCCTAATCTTTTAAAAATTAGATTTTTAACCCCAAATCCCCAATTTTCAAAAACCTAACCCTAATTCCCAAATCAAAATTTTAATAAAAATTTGGGTCAATTTGTTTTTGGGGTATTACAACTTAAATCCATACATGTATGACAAATCATCCGATATAAAAAGACTTATCAATTATTCTCATTTTACTAACATGACCAGTAAACGTCTTCGGAGGTAGCCCCTTAGTTACAAGAACTTCAATCATATCATGGGGGCTAATATGCACTGTTTGAATACTTTTAATTTTGCACCTATTCTTTGACAGATAGATACTTAAAATCTATATGCTTGTTACCCTTAGTGTATCTATCATTCTTAGAGAAGAACACAAACGTGGTATTATCACAATAAATCCTCATTAGTTTTGCAAAAGTATCACAATACCTAAACCACTAATGAAATTTCGCAACCGCTTTGATTGAATTGTAGCTTCAAAACATGCTACAAATTCAGCCTCCACTGTGGAAGTAGATATGACTGAATCCTTTCCACTCTTCCGTGAGATAGCCATATCGACTAAAATAAATAATTGGTCAAATTTTGATTTTGAGGTATCCGATCTTCTCGCATAGTCTTATTCTAAATAACCAATAACCTCAAGGTTCTTCATAATCCTATATGTGAGCATGTGATCTTTTATGCCTTATTAATACCTTAAAACCTTCTTAGCAACTTTCCAAAACATAGTCCAAATTTGATTAAAATCGACCCAACATTCCAACCACAAAGCTTATATCCGGTCTAGTAAAGGTCTGTGCATACATCAAACTCCCAACCAATGAAGCATATACAATATCATCCATTTCTTTATGCTTCATTTAATCTTGACACACTAAGATAAACTAAAATTTTTCTCCTTTTTGAATGGGAACGAAAATTGGTTTACATAATTCAATTTTAAACTTTTTAAGAGCTTTCTCAATGTAAGTCTTTTGAGACATTCCTAAAATTTCTCGTGACCTATCTCAAAATATTTCTATTCCGATTACATAGGAAGTCTCGCCCATCTCTTTCATTTTAAAGTTACTTGAAGGGTGAACCTTAACATCATGTAATAGCCCACAAGCACTATTAGCAAGAAGAATATCATCTACCGACAAAATAAGGATATGAACTTACTTCCCACAACCTTTATGTAGATACACCGATTAATGGTCATTTCTATAAATCCAAATGACCATACAATATCATTAAACTTTAAGTATCGTTGCCGAGAAGCTTATTTTAATCAATAGATTGATTTCTTTACCTTACATACTAGATTTATTTTATTTTTTATTTGAAAACCTTGAGGTTGATCCTTAAATACCTTTTCTTCCAAATCTCCATTGAGAAAGGCTATTTTAATATCCATTTGGTGAAGCTCTAAATCATAAGGGGTTACCAAAGCCATCACAATTCTCAAAGTGTCCTTTATTGAAACTAGAGAAAAATTCTCTTTGTAGTCAATACCATCCTTTTGAGTATAACCTTTGGCAACAAGTCTGGTTTTGTACCTTTTAACATTGCCCTTAGAGTCTTGCTTGGTCTTAAATACCCATTTACAACCAAGTCTTTTAGAATCCTTTGACAATTCAATCATTTTCAAACATTGTTATTCGCCATAGATTTCATATCGTCTTTCATGGAAACTAGCCACTTGACTAAATTATCACTTTGTATGGCTTGGTCATAAGAAACTTGATCATTATCAACCCTCAAGTCACTTTTGTGCTTAAGTGCATATATTACAAACTCATGTGAAATAGTCGGTCTTCTCTCTCGAGTTGACCTCCTTAATGCTACTTCTTGTTGAGGTTGCACTTGTTCATTAACTTGAATGTTTTCATTATCTTCATGAATAATGGCATCCTCAATTGTCTCTTCTTAAATTTGGATAAGTGTACTTAATTGTTATAGTTCTATATCAATTCTTTGTAGCCTTTCTAGAATAATAGGAACATCAACATCAACTTGAACCGAAACACTTGATGAATTTGAACCAATTGGTTATTCTCTAAAATGCACATCACATGCTCCTACACTCCATGGTCTTTGTCATATTTAATGAAATGAGCATTTTTCAGATTTTACAATTCTCATACTATAGTTTGGACAATAGAATCTATACCCTTTAAACCTTTCTAGATAGCTAATGAAATAACCATTAATGGTTCTATTATCTAATTTCTTTTCATATGGATTATATATCCTCACGTCAGCTTGATAACCCATAACGTGAAGATGTCTTAAACTGGGCTTCCTAGCTGTCCACAATTCATAAGGATTCTTAGTAATTACTTTGCTAAGTACCCTATTCAATATTCATGTGGTTTTCTTTAATGCATACATCCACAATGAAAAGGTATAGGACTATCATATATCATACTCATTTTCATTTCCATTAATGTATAATTCTGCTTTTGTTGTGGCAATCGTGGCATAGTGTATAAAGCATAAATACCCTTAGATTAAAGAAGTTTCTGAAATAGACGTGAAAATTTTCCAACTTTCGATGTTATACCAAGATATTCACCTCCTCTATTAGATCTTATTACATTTACCTTTCTATTCATGCCTCTCAACCTCCAAAATGAATGTCTTAGGGACATCAACAAATTGAGATTTTTCATGCTATAAATATAGGTATTAATAGTGATGAAGGTTATAAAGTACTTTTCTCTGCCACAATATTGTACATCGAAAGGACATGAAATATCGGTATGTATTAAATTGAGCAATCCAATACTCATTGTGGTTGCCTGTTTTGATACAATTTTGGTTTGCTTACCCTTAATACAATCCACACAAGTATTATTCTAATCGATTAAATCCAATAGAGACAAAACATTACTTTTGTTTTTTTAGGGAAAGTAGATAAAGAAGAAAGAAGATGAGAGTTTTTAGATTAAGGACTGTGTGGTCGAGTAGTGTCATGGAGGAAAATGGACGATTCTCCATTGATGTCTAATTAATGGTATATTAGTTTTAGTATTACTTATGAAGCATAAAGGGAAATGCTATCTCTTTCTGAATATATTATTGGCCTGTTTGGAATTACTTCTAAATTTATAAATTTGACAATAAAGGAATAGAAAAAATATATATATCATTTTCATTAAAGTATTTCTAACAAGTTTCTAAGATGCTAGAAATTCTTTCAATAATTATCCAAAACCCACTGATTATAGTGTTTACAAATCGGAAGTCAAAAGTCATTCTATCCGACTAGACGTTTTTCTATATAAATTAAGAGAGTTTAAATTCCACTTATTTGAATCCCACTAAGAATAATCAAATAAAAACAACATAATTATCACCCGAATCCGTAAACTTATTTGATCTTTTTAATTGACCCTTTAGCTATACAAAATTTCAATTTAACCCCCTAACTATCCAACCCGGTCCCGCCCCGCCCGACCCATGAGGGGTTGTGGGTTAAATGGGTAAGCCCGCACTGGCTTTTTACTATGCGACTGATCGTTTACTAACCCTAACCCGACCCGCACGAGTTGCACGTAAAATGGACCAGTCTAAGAGCCATTATTTTTAAATAAAAAATTATTAAATTTAAAATTAATATATATTATATAATAAAAAATTTGACATTAATACTATTTAATTTCATTTAACCATTAAATTATAGTTTAATAATTAAATTTTATTATTTTTGTGATTTATAATTAATACCTTAAAGTTTAAATTTTAAACGATATAAATTATTTTATGAAAAGATTGTTTAATAAAAATTTATATATATAAAAATTATTTTTAATATTATATAAGTAAATATATAAAATAAAATTACTTTTATAATATGGCGGATTAGCGGGCTAACCCCACAAGTTACACGAGCCAACCCGCATAAACGCGTGAGTTAAACGGACCGAGTTAAGCGGGTTCATTTTTATGACATGCCAAAATTTCATTGACCTAAACCCAACCCACATGCAGGTTAAACAGGCCGGCCCACGGGCCAACGGCCCGTTTACCAACTCTACCAATATCGGGTCAGTTCGCCCTTTTTCACCTATCTGACAAATTACGTGACAAGTGATTCAAAGACAAATATATACAACAATCTTGCTACATGACATAATCTGCCACACAGGTGAAAGTGATCCAGTTGACCCGATATAAAAAAATGGAAGAACTAAATTGAAACCTCGAATAGATAGAGAGTTAAGTTGAAAAGATTAGTCGAATTTAGGGATTTCAATAATAATTATGCCAAATAGTTTCTTATATCTTATTTTCAAAGTACATCACATGGAAATTTATTAGATTAAATCTAGATCTATTAGGGATATAAAACTGTAAAAAAAAATTCATTTGATGAATTTAAAACTTACTACTTTAAACTTTGTTATGTTCAATTTACTACTTTAACCTTGTAATAATAATATCCAAAAATCGTGCATAGCCTGAGTCTGAATAACCAATAACCTCAAGGTTATTCGACCTCCTGTATGTGAGCATGTGATCTTTTGTGTCTTATAAATACCTTAACCTTCGTAGTAGCTTTACAATGAAATAGTCCATGATTTGATTGATATCGGCCCAACATTTCAACCGCAAAGCTTATATCCAGTCTAGTACTGGTCTACGCATACATTAGACTCCCAACTAATAAAGCATATGGAATATCATCCATTTCTTCACTCCATTTCAGTTTGGGACACTGAGGACTGAAATTATCCCTATTCTGAATGGGAATTGGACTTGGTTTACTTGATTCCATTTTAAACCTTTAAGAACATTGTCAACATAAACCTTTTGAGACAGTCCCAAAACTCCTTATGACCTATCTCTAAATATTTCTATTATGATAACATATGAAGCCTCACCTATATCTTTCATTTCCAAGGTAACTTGAAGAGTGAACCTTAATATCATGTAATAACCCACAAGCAGTAGCAACAAGAATAATATCATCTACAAACAAAACAAAGATTATGAACTTACTTCTCATAACCTTTATATAGATACACAGATCAACGGTCATTTTTACAAACACATATGATAATACAGTATCATTAAACTTTAAGTACTATTGTCGAGAAGATTGTTTTAATCAAGAGATTAATTTCTTCAACTTACATATCATATTATTTTTTAAATTTTGATTACAAAACCTTAAGGATAATCCATAAATACCTATTCTTCCAATTTTTCATTGAGAAATGTTGTTTTAACATATATTCAGCGAAGCACTAAATTATAATGAGCCATCAAAGACATCACAATTGTAAAAGAGTCCTTTCTTAAAACAAGTGAAAAAGTCTCTTTTTAGTCAATATCGTTCTTTTGGGGATAACCTTTGACAAAAAATCTGGCTTTATACCTTTCTACAATGCCCTTATATTTACTCGCTTGGTCTTAAAGACCCATTTATAGCTAACTCTTTTAAAATCCTTCGGCAATTCCTTCATTCCCAAACATTTTTATCCGTCATAGATTCCATCTCTTCTTTCATGACAACTATACACTTGTCTCAATTGTTACTTTGTATGGCTTTTTAATAAGAAACTGGATCATTATCAATGCTCAAGTCACTTTCATGCTCAAGTTTATAGATGACATCTGCATTTGAAATAGCCGATCTTCTCTCTTGAGTTGACCTCCTTAATGTTACTTCTTCTCGAGGTTGCACTTGTTCGTTACCTTGAATGTTTTCATTATCTTAATGAATAATGACATCCTTAATGGCCTCTTATTGAATTTGGATAAGTGTACTTAATTGTTGTTGTTCTGTGCATTGTGCTCTTGCAAAAATAAGGGTAAATTATTAAAAAAAAAAAGAACTCCACTTTTTCAAACTTTTTACATTAATCTACTAGTTTCAAATATTACTTACAAAAAAAAAATCCATTTAAGGTTTTGAAATAATACTTTTTAACATAAAAATGTCTAAAACTAGTGGATTAATGCAAAAAAGTTTGCTTGACTTAGGTTTTTTAAGGAACATTTAAAACTAGTGGACTAATGTAAAAAGTTTTAAAAGTGGGGTTTTTTGTAATTAACCCGCCAAAATAATAGGAACATCAACATCAACTTGAATTAAATCACTTGATGAATTTGAACCCATCGGTGATTTATGCACATTATGTGCTCCCACGGTCTTTGCCATATTCAATGAAACCTGCATATTCAGTTTCTAAAATTCTTGTACTATGGTTGGACAAATAGAATCTATACCCTTTTGACTTTTCTGGATAGCAAATGAAATAAGCACTAATAGTTCTACTATCCAATTTCATTCCACGTGGATTATATATCACTTCGGCTTGATAGCCCCAAATCCAAAGATGTCTTAAATTAGGCTTCCTAGATGTCCACAATTCATAAAGAGTCTTAGGAACTGCTTTACTAGGTACCCTATTCAATATGTATGCGGTTGTCTTTAATGCATACATCCACAATGAAATAGGTATAAAACTATCATTTACCATACTTTTTACCATTTCCATTCATGTACGATTCCGCCTTTCCACTACACAGTTTTAGTATGACAATCCTGGTATTGTGTATTGAGCACAAATATCCTTAAATTCAAGGAGTTTCTTAAATGGACGTGAAATTCATCCAAATTTGGATGTTTTACCATAATATTCAACCCCTCTTTCTGATCTTATTACCTTAACTTTTTTATTCAATTGCCTATCAACCTCTAAATTTATTGTTTCAAGGACATCATCATATTGAGATCTTTCATGCAATAAATCTACGTAACAATACCAAGAGTAATCATTAATGGAGGTGATAAAATACTTTTCTCTGCCGCAAGAAAATACATTGAAAGGACAATAAATATTGGTATATATTAAATCGAGCAATCCACTACTCCATATGGCTGCCTGTTTTGGTATAAGTTTTATTTTCTTACACTTAATACAATCAACAAAATTTTTCCAATTGATAAAATCCAATTGAGACAAAACATTACTTTTAATTAATCTTAAGATTCTTTCCTTGGATATATGGCCGAGCCTTTTATGCCATAAGTTAGCGAAAGACTCATTTAGTGGACTCCTTTTCATACTAACATCACATTAAACATTATATATGGAATTTGCAAAACTAGAATTAAGATTGAAATGATACAATGAAAAATAAATTATGTCCAAACTTAATTCAAAACCTAAAACGTCCAACCTAGAAACAAAAACAAGATTCGTAGAATATTCAGGAACATATAGACAGTTTTCTAGATCAAGGGAAGGACCCGTATCCAACACAATTCTATATGTCCCTACATCATCAATTCTAGCCATCGTCGTGTTTCCCATAAATAAAAGTTTTCAATTTCTCTCGGTTGTTGGAGCTTGAGATAACCATGTATAATATTAGAAGCACGAGTAGTTGCACTAGTATTAAGCCACCTAGTACTGGAATGTACTTTAATTAGATTTGATTCAAAGTCTACGTGAAAGGAATCTATACCTCATTTCTCTAACCATTATTTCCTCTTTAGGTAATCCACATTTTTGTGCCCTAGTTTCTTACACTAGAAACATCTCAAATTTTGTGCAATTTCACATTTTCCCTTACTAGGTTGCACCTTTAACAGTTATTTACCATTCTTCTTTCCTTTCTTACTTGAAGTTTTACCGCCACTTAAACTAGCATTAGAACTTACTTGATAAACAACATTAGCTTAAGGAATATTAAACTTTAAGTCCTCCATTTCCCTCACCTCCTCTTGTAAGAGCATGGCCTTAATATATTAAAGAGACCACTTTGCTTTGAGCTAGATTTAAGCTCACTTGAATCGATTGAAATCCTTATTCTTACAAGATTTTAACAAGAACTCAACCAATGTCTACTGTCCAAGATCAGTTTTCAAACTTTTTCAGCCAATTGTAGGTGTTCACCATATGAGTTATGTGTGCCTCCATGGACAGAGGTATTGTGTACTCTCTAATTCCTAAATCATTAATAATAGTTGAAACAAGAGACTTATTCACAATATTCATGATAGTATACTTCTTAATTTCAGCTACAAACTCTCTTGCAGTTTTATTATTGAGCTGGGAATGCTTAATATTAGACTCTATGCTAAGTTTGAAAAAACTCATCATAAGCCTATTAAATCTCTCCGAGTTCTCCCACAATTTATTTGTTTTCATGTTCATTCTATGGTTTACAAATTATTAGGATTAATCTCATTCATCTTATCATTAACCATATGGATCCATCAATCAATAATGAGATCAACAAGACAATGAATACAATCGAGTCACCAAGACAACAAATTCAAGTAAGTCAGTCAATGCAATTATATCATGATGACCAAATCAAGAAAATCAATTTAATGAAGTCAATCATGAAAATCAATTCATAATGACCCATCAAGAAAATCAATTCATGAGCCAACCCCAGTTTAGTCCGAACAACTCGACTCAAGGAGATCACCAATCAATCAAAAAACCACATATTTCAATCTATAATAAAATGGGAATTAATTATGCCTCAAATATATTAAATTTTTAGGTTTTAAACACATTACCGAACCGTACACCGATTCCTTACCGAGTTACGGTTTCGGTGACTCAGCTGCATGGCTCAAATCGTTTCTGTCCGAGCACAATACCGAATTATACACCGAATTACAATTCTGTAACATATAAAAAATGTGGGATACAAGGTCATTTCTTGAACAATAAGCAATCAATTAATGACATTGCAAAGTTCTCATGTTACAAAAACTACAGTATTTTTAAATACTTTTAAAGACACTTCGCTGACAAGATATTCGATAACAAAATAAATTTTGGCATGGTCAAAAGTAGATGAGTTCATTAGAAATTAAATACACTCGTAAATGATTTAAAAAGTTTTGGAGACAATTCAATCAAGAGGTTTTTAATTCAAGAATTTCGATTTCTAAAAAATAGGATGTTTCGTACAATTAAAGAATATTGAAATCCTTGCAATATTATTGACTTATTTCTATAATTTCAAAACATATAGTAATTAGATAACATCATCACAAATTCATAGCAACAAATGGGACCCAATTTGAAGATCGAATACAAAACTTATACAAGTTATACGTATTTTCCAAAAGTTAAAATTTACGAACACTTGGAGGAGATTTTAAATCTAGATATTCAAATGATAATATTTTTAAATTTGAAAACTTTATTGAAAAGTAGACTCAAAGATAAATTTGTACCCGCAAACTTCACCTAAATCAAAGTTCGGATGAAGGAGAACGAAGATCGACAAGTTGGAAAAATAATGTTGTGGCGCTTTAGGAGTCCATCCGCTAGCATCGAATGAAGAAAATTTGGCAGCGAACGACGTGGTGCTTGCTGTTTTCATTGGCTAGCAATGTCTAGTGGCAGGGAATCAAGAAAATTTGGCAGCGAACGACGTGGCGCTTGCTATTCTCATTGGCTAGCAATGTCTAGTGGCAGGGAATGAAGAAAAATTGGCAGCGAATGACATCGCGCTCGTATTGTCGTTGGCTGCCACCGTTCCCTGGCAGCGAACGAGGAAAATTGGCAGTGAATGCGCCCTGTTTTGGGCAGTGTAGTGACACCTCTCGGACCTTTTTGTATACCAAATTGGTAGTTTTATAATGAAGAAAAATTACTCTAGAATGGTAAAATTTAGTTGCCGAACTATGTACCAAACTATAGTATGGTTAAAATACAGATTTTGCCCAGGTCACCATCTGAGTGATTTGCTTAGTTTCAAAACTCAACCAAACAACATCACAATGAAACCAAATTTTAAAGGCATCATCTATGCATATCAAACAACATATACAAAAATTTGTTTGTCAAGCGATCCAATCATTTGAGTAAACGAAACTGAACAAGTTCTCTATATGGTCAACTTGTTGCAATAGCCACACAAGTAAACTATTTTTAGTTTTTCAAGTTCTTACTTATTCTACAATTTCAATACCAACACTTACTAACGAAGTTAATAACAAGTTGATTATCAAATATTCAATATGATCCCCAAATCATGATTTATCCAATTAAGCCAACAAACACCCGTATTAACATGACAAAAACACATTAAGATCACACCACTAGACAAGAGTATTGGACTAAGGGTTGGGTCACTAAACAAACGTTTCCAAAACATCAAGATCATGCGCCATACATCTTATTATCTCTTCTTTGGTTAAGTTCATTAATCATCTTGATTATCAAGCATGTTCATATCAATTTCAAAAATATTCCAAGTTTAAAACAATACAAGTTCAAGCAATTCAAGTACAAGGTAATTCAAGTTCCAAACATTTAACAGGATAGGTTTCCATAATATGGGGCAAATCAAATTCAAAATACCCAACAATCAAAATCGATAAACATATTATGCCATTTTTAAGAATCACTCTTGATTCTAACTTGATTAGTGAAAGTGGGATGTTAAGGCCGAAGCCATCGTTTTAGAGCCAATCACTTGCTGGGATCCGAAGACTAATAATTCGTAGAGCTGATTTATTCTCCCTCAAGTCGATCATCTACCTTTGGATTCATTTATTAGGCCCGAATGCGGTGGTTCAGTTACACCCGTTAGGAGTCGTCACTCAATTTATTCGTTTTTGGCCCCAAAGCCAATTTATCTTTCATGTATACATATGTTGAGAATTCTCATTGTTTCCCTATAGCATGCCACTACATTCGCTAATTAGTTATAATAAGTGCAATTTATTCCATTTAATGAATCAGCCACAATCACACGTTTATCCTTTCTTTTATAACTTTCATTTGCACATTTGACCTTTTAAAGGTACTAAGAAAACATTGTCATTTGAAATCATTTGGCCACAAGGCAAACACATATACACATTCACATAGTCATAAATGTAATATATTCATAATCATCAAGTGATGTATTCAACCAACATGTATTTACCAAAAACATCTCAACACAAATTCAAACAACCACTATCAAGAATGGAAATATAAGTCTACTCTATGCCCTTCAATATCCGCAAACATTGTGGACCCGGGCCACCCATAACTTCAATTCCTAATAGCAGCACCTAACATGATTCTACATGCATCACATATATGTTTTAGCGCCTAGCATGAAAAATATGCTCATCACTCCAACTTTTGGATGGTTATCTTATTAAACTAATTTCATGGCATAATTACAAATAAACAGATATTCAATGCATCAATCAATAACAAACAAGTATGTAGGGCTGCAAACAGAAATACGAACCTCACATCCGTCGATCAACAAGTTAGAAAGTCTCTCCCGTGAGGGTTTCCACTTGTTTTAAGCCATCACCAATATACAACTATCACACTACAACCATCTTTACACACCACATATTATTACATGGTTCCAACACATTTAAATTACCACACAACATACTATTAAGGGCATTAGCACAGTGATGAGATTAGAGATATTAAAAATAAGTTAAAATTAATGCAACATTATTTAGTAACCACCAAGGATCATAACTTAACAATTTTCAATACTCGAAAACACAAAAATCTCAATTTAATCAAGTTAGGATTTTGACAAATTAGACATTAGAGCCAAAAACTGTTTCAATTCAATTGGAAACTAATAGCACTCCACTTAATCTCAATATCCATATATTGGTATCAATATCTAAAACTAATAGACCAATTTATAAGAGAAATATTTCACAAAAATGAAAAATTAGGGATTTCAATCTCTAAACCTTATGGAAGCTAGAGACACATTACTATCACTTGAAATCAATCCAAAGTCAATTCAAAAGCATGTAATAACCATAATCAAGCTACCATTTTTGGATATAGAGTAGTGGAGAGAAAAGAGAATTTTACCTTACTTTAAAAATACCCTTGAACCATTAAATAGACTCCTTAGAGATTAATAGAGATGGGAATGGGGTGATTTGGGTAATGTTAGTGGTGGATTGCAATATGTGGTGGTTAGGGTTTGTCTGGAGAATAAAATACGTAAAAGGAGTGTAGAGAGAATAAAAGTGTTTGGATGAAGAAGATGATGTTGTAAAACTAAATGGGGTGTGTTTGGTGGGCTTAAGTGTGTCATGATACACATTTCGACTTAAAAGTCGATTAGGCCAATTTGGGCCCAATCTAAGTTTAAGCTCATTATTCCACCGAAACACTTTTCCGAAACTTTCGTTCACTTCTCAATTTGTTTTTTGACATTGTACAATAAAAATAACCACTGGTTTTCGAATTTGGATTTCCCACTCAATAGGGGTAAAATGGTATTTTTACCAAAAATTGATGTTTTGACCAAAAATCAATATTTTTCTCAGTTTTCAATTTAAATACGCTCTAAACTTCTAATTGAATCATGTTTTTCCCTTGAAGATAAGTTTTCAATTTTAAAGCCAAAATATTAATATTTAATTTTTGAATTAAATAAGATGTTTGATCCTAGACTTTTTGGTCTCAAAACAATTTTCCTTATCTCATCATAACCCTTAATAATATTTTTTATTTTCTCCATTGTAGATTTTTCAAAAATAAAATATACAAAAATTTCAAATTGACCCTAACTTCTAGGCCCAATTTACAAACGTTACACCAACAACATTAAATTTCATTGGTTCCAAAAAAATGCATAAAAGCGCTATTATAGTAGAGATGTATTTATCTCTAACTACATGTTATTCTATTAATTTCAATACCACATGTATCCTGCACTTCTTCGCAATGTTAAATCTTATCAATTAAAAGATGGAAACTCAAGAGATGTTTGTTATCACTTATTAAGGCTCTAAATATATCGCATTCAGAGCTCACTAAGGCCCTGTTTGTTTTTTCACTTAACACTTAATAGTACTTAAATTAAGTGCTAATTACAAAAAGTCTTAATTCAATTAAGATTTGCGTCTATTTTTTTTTTTTCTAAATTGATGTAACTTAAAATAAGTTATCTTCTTGTACTTTGACCATTTTACCCCTAAAACACCAATTATATATATAAAAGTTTTGTCTCTAAAACACGTTCTAGTGTATTTATAAAAGTTTTATATATTATTTTTAGAAATGATTTCTTTTTTAAATTTATATTTTTTTTAAAAATATTATTTATGATATATTTCTAATCTATTAATAGTTTTATTGAACTTTTTTTATTTGATAATAAACTTAAAATTATAAAAAAAAATTATTTGATAATCAAATTAAAATAAGTTATTAGTGATTGCTTGTTAATTTATAATTTGTCCTTTTATCAATTTTTTAATATTGATAGTTTAATGGTTTTATTTAATTTTTAATTTATAGTATTTAAAATAAATAATTATAATCCATATAAATTTTATATTTTTAATATTTTAATAATTGTGGAATTAAATAAAATAAATATTAATAATCAATTATCCTATATATAAAAAGTTTTTAAATTTATTAATGAATTACAGTTAATGTTAATAATTTACAATATTGAAAAATATAAAAATAAAATAGAAGAACACACCAACTAGAAAATTTAACAACTTTTTTTTTTGTTGAAATTAAAAATGACATTTTTATTGAAATTTACTATGTAAACATTTATTATTTCAATTGAAAATATAACCACATTTATTTTATTTTATTTTTTATTTAAATTTAAAATTAACATATTTATTATTTTCATTGAAATTAACAATGATAATATTTATTTATTTGTTTAAATTTAGAATGACCATATTGTTAATTAATTAATTAATTATTTAAATTTGATAATCAACTTAAAATAAGTGATTGTTTACTAAGGGGATTGTTATTTCCCACACCCTAATTACTAAAGATAACATTTTTTTCCAAATATAACCTTATAATATTTTTTAATATATAATTAAATTTAATTCTACAAAATAAATTAATTTATTTTATAATTTTTTTATACCATTTATATCCTTGAAAAAATCATTTTATTTTATAGTTTGATGGGATTAATATTTGTTCAGGATGACATTCTAACTTAAACCCTAACAAAATAAAATTTTATAATTCTACTAGACATGAATATATGGTCCGATACGGAGAACATCATATAAGTCATCATCTTTAATATTCTCCATAAATTTAACAAGTTCCTAGTTTTCATTGAAATCATATTAACGAGGAAGAGGATGAGACTCATGATCATTCACTCCCACATCTGTACTCAAACAACATAAAACAATTAGTAAACTAACTAACATAAAACAATTAGTAAACTAACTATGTATTAATCCTGTATTTTTTAATTACATAAACTGCTTTTGATCAGTAATGTATTTACAGTAGTTTAGTAAAAATCAAATATGAATCAATTGAGGAGTTTTATTTGTAATGTATTTACAGTAGTTCAGTAAGATCAAATATGAATCAATTGAGGAATTTTAAGTTAACCAGAAAATTTTATAAAAAAAACAATTTATATTAATTATTAAATTAAGGGTAATTAAGTAATGTTAATATTATTTAAATAATTTATAATTTTATTATATTAAAATAGAAAAATAAATTGAAGGGATATTTAAAGTAATTATTTAAATATGTCATGGATATTTTAGTAATATTGATGTTGGGTTTAGTAATTTGATTGTGGGAAATAGCAACCATGTTTATTAATTACAAATTGTCATTTTATCAATTTTTTTATATATATTTTAAATATTTTATAGTTTAATAGTTTTATTTAATTTTTAATTTAGACTATTTAAAAAAAATTATAATTCATATGAATGATTATATTT
Source organism: Cardiospermum halicacabum (assembly GCA_031304145.1). Classification (NCBI taxonomy): domain Eukaryota; kingdom Viridiplantae; phylum Streptophyta; class Magnoliopsida; order Sapindales; family Sapindaceae; genus Cardiospermum; species Cardiospermum halicacabum. The sequence goes on along the minus strand of CM062391.1, from coordinate 10,954,214 downwards.
GTAATATTTTAATAATTGTGGAATTAAATAAAAATAAAATAATAATTAATTATCATATATAAATTGTTTTAAATTCATTAATGAATTGTAGTTAATAATTTACAATATAAATATAAAAAAGAACAAAACACTCGTAGAAAATCTCAAAACATTTATATATTTTCGTTAAAATTTAAAATCACAATATTTATTACTTTTCATTGAAATTTACAATGTCAATATTTATTATTTTCATTGAAAACATAAAAACATTTATTGTTTTTTTGTTAAATTTAGAATGACAATATTTATTATTTTTATTAAAATTTACATAATTTACATGACAATATTTATTGAAATTTACAATCAAGTGTAGAATAAATTCGTATCTATAATAAATGCTAGTACAAATAATAAAATTTGTTATTATTATGGGATTTCACAATAAATAATAAATAATAAATGTATAGTTAAAGAGAGTTAATTCACATATTGAAATTTGTGTTAAGGGATAACACAATTTTCAAGAAGATATTAAAGGATAATAATGTAAATTAATATAGAAAAATCAATTCAGACATTCTCCATTCAGATTTAAGCGGAAAAAATTATCTGAATCATTCAGATAAATATCACTTAATTTCAGACTTTTTTAAAAAAAATAAATGTTTTAAATCACTTAAAATAAGCGTTCAGTGTCATTCAGCGTTAAGTTAGGAAAAAAACGGCCTTGTTTTTAACTTTAATAAAATTTTAATATCATTTAAGAGATCTTAATTATTCAAATTTTTATTTAAGAGATCACATTCATATAATAATTAGATTTTATATATGAATACGATGAACATAACATTTATTGGGCAATGCACGAGTATATTCGCTAATTTATTATAAAAAATAATAATAAGTACACTTTTGTTGGTGAACAACTGTATCTATTTCAATTATTCTACTTTTATTTCAATTATATTAACTTGTATTTTTTCTATTTAACTTTTGGTTAATTGTTAAAAGTTACCATATATATATATTTGGTTTTTATATGTTAAAATATCAAATGAATTAATTTTTAAAATATTTAAATTCAATGTAAAAATAAAATATTATAGATAATATTAGGAATAACTAAACCTAGTGTACTTTTGATAAAATTTCCCATAATATCATATAAAACTTATTTACTGAATTTTATTAATTATTTATATAAAAATTATCAATCAAATTTTAAAAAGAAAACATAATTTAATTTTCATAACTAATTTGAAAATGCAATAGAAATTAAAAAATACACTTTTAAAAGTAAATATATGAACCATACCACTTTAAATAGTCATAAATATATAAAAAAATAAAATAAATAACAAAATATCAATACATAACAGGGAGCGAGAAAACTGACTTTACAGAGAGACAATTGCTTAAGCATGTTACTAAGAGTGTTGGAGTAAATATATGAACCATACCACTTTAAATAGTCTGGACCCTTTTTAGATACAAAAATCTGTTTATTTATATTTTTTAATTGGTAAACTTATTTAATAGTTAAGGCTCTTTAAAATGCAACAATTTAGAGATAATTAGGGAATATGTTGTTGATTGATTTTTCACGGAGTGATTTAACAAATGATCAATAATATGATAGGATTGGACAAGAATTGATATTTAATATATTAATTTTTATTTGAAAATTAGGAATGATTTGAAGGCTGTTTTGAAAATGAAAGATTTGAAAACTGTTTTTGTAAGTATTATATTTGACTAGAATTTGTATTTTGTCTTATTATTTTTATTTTTATTTTTACTTTTATTTTTATTTTTATTTTTAAAAATTCTAATAATAATAAGTTTCCTAGTTTATTAAGATTTACTTGTTGTAATCTTCAATTGTATAGACACAAATTGAGAGATCCTGAGTGTCTTACGAGTTTATTTTTCTTGAGATTCGGGTGAGACTTATAATGGAGTTTGGGTTAAGAGTGTTTTCTGGTTGTGTCTATAACATCTCTTGCAACATAGTGAAAATCTCTATCCGTCCTAACGTTTATGCTTTTTAACCATTTTGGATTTCCACGTAATCCCTGATGCGTTAATATTTTATTTTATTTTTTTTTTTACTTATTGTTAATTGAGACAAATTGAGTGGTAATGAACATGATTTTCCTGACATAACAGACATAATTTTGATGAGATGTTCAAAATATAATTGGAATCCAAAAAATATGTTAATTGATTTTCATATATTAGTTTGTAAATGAGTATTGCATTTGATAGGTAGAAATCATATCATTGAATAAGTAATGAACAATAAGATTAAAATTTAATATTATAAACGTTTGAAATTTAATAAAAAAAAAAGGTAAAATACTCTTCTTTTTAATTTTTCCACAATAAGAAAATATATTTTTACCTTTTTTTTTCTTCATTTGGATTTTAATAAAAAATACTTTAAAAATAATATTTACTTTTATTATTTAAAATTTATAAACCAATTGACTAAAGCTATACATAATTTGAATAAAATATAACTTAAAATTTATACGACTTTTCTAACACCGTCCAATGTAGGACTGTGTCATTAGTTTAATTAAATTTTGCATGAGTAGTAGGATTACATATTTCCATTGGTCAGTTTTAAAATCATTATAAAAATATAAATATTTGAAAAACATAAAATTATGTCTTTTAATTATCATGAACCATAGCTTTAAATTAAATGTATTACAACTTTTAAAATATGTAGTAAAATTTATTACATATTTTTCAGTTTATTTTTATAATATTAATTATTACTATATTTTAAATCAATTAATTATAAACTAGTGTTTCAAAAACATCAATTATAATATAGTTAAGACTCTCAGTATTTTCTCTGGTAAATTTTTGAGTGTTATATTGAATAGTTGTTATAAAAATAATTTAAAATTAAATTTATTAATATATGAAAAAAAAAGTTTATAATTATAATTTGCTTTTTATATTCAGGTCTCTTACTAAGAATACAATACTTAAATTCATATAAATTTCAATAGTAGCTTTCATGAAAAAATAATCAATTTATTCAAAATTTATATATATATAATTATTTAAATTTTTAATTTTTATATTATTTTATTAAAAATAATACTTCCTCCGTTTCTATTTAGTGGCAACATTTGAATAGTGTATACTATTTATTGATCAATCTTCTTTCATGTGTTATTTATTATGTATAAGGAAAAATATAGTCAAATGGGGTCTTGGTGTGTATTTTTCAAATATGAAATTTATATAATTTTTAGTTGTATATTATTAAAGATATTTACGTTTAAAGTTAAACATGGGAAAGCGTGCCCACCTGAAATGTTGCAAGTATTTGAAAACAGAGGAAGTATATTATATTATATGTACATAAGTTATTATAGGAGATAAATTTTATACCTAATCTTTTAGCTAATCTTCTACTTAAATTACAACTGTTGTTATATGCAAATTGCCAATTATATTTTAAAATTTGCATATTCCAGTTATTACCATTCTATACTAACTCATCTAATTGAATTTATTATACTTTTTTGAAAATTAATTAAACCTCTGCAAACCAACAAGCACATGAGTTACTTGTAAATGTTACTTGCACCTCTAAATTTAAAAACTCTCTTTTCAAGAGATGTAGTGAAATTTATTACTTGTTAATGTTTCTTGCAATTTTGTTTTCCATTGTTACCGTACTTTCATTTTCACGAGTGAAACTTATTATTTTCGGTCATGAGGAATGCATACTTTTGCACCAACTTAATAAAACCAACAGGCACATGAGTATTTGCCAAACAGTTACACAAGGTTGATAAACAATGAGTTTGACCAACTGCATCAATTTCTTATCCCTAATTGCTAATGTCGAAATCTCGAACTCTATCCTCCCAATCCTAATGTCCTTCACAATAATTTGAATTATTAGATTAAATAATTTATAATTATTTTCTATAATTGTTGTACTATAATTTATATAAAATAATATTTTTATTTAATTTACTCCAATATTTTTATAATTTTACATATAAATATAGAATACATTTATATATCTTCATCAATTTTCATTTATTTTTATGTATTTATAGTTGATTTCCATACAAACAATTTAGGTAATTTTCACATGATTACTATGATGATGAATTTCTAATTTCTTTTAAAAATATTATTATAACAATATGAATATTTGAAAGACATAAAATTATATTTTTTTTAATCATGAGGAATAACATATATGTTTACATGTAATGATGTCTTTTAGTTATTATATACTGATTCAAATTTTATATAAATTAGGATCACAAACTTTGTTTTAACACCCATATTTTTATATAATATGTCATGAACGTGCTTCGAGACTATATGTAATAGGAGGGTTATCTTATAAATCGTTTAATTGAGCTTTATTGTCTAATTTTCCAAAACCAATAGGGGATTCTGGGTATTAGTCGTGAGTATATAATCCCAGTTGAAAAATCTAAACCTACCAAAGTATCATTCTTGAGAGTGCGGGAGAGGTTGCAATAGGAAAAAAAAAAAGATAATTACATCACAGTGAGGGGTCTGTTGTCGTCCCTTCTTCACTAAACTTGTAGGAGGATTTCAGCCTAATTTTCTTAACTCTCAAGGTAAGTTTTGTCATGTACTTGGTTTTCGGGTTAGAGTTTTCTAGGGTTTTTGCTATCATAAATAAGTACTGATCTCGGATTGTGAACTTACATGTAGTCCTTATCGTATTTTGATTTCTAGTGGAAGATGTCATGGAAGAAGAGATTTAGGTGGTGGAGTAGGTTGTTCAGCTGTTATGCTTGCTCTGCGCTTTGATAGGTTAGTATATTCGTTTTGAGTCTAATATATGGTTAATGTTTATTGACTGTTACTGCAAATGAATGGTTGTGACTGTTTTGTTTGTTGTGGTAAACTGAAAACCCTAGAATACTGCCTAGATCGACCAAACAGTTAATAGTTTATAAAAAAAATTAATTCCGTGAAATTGGACCGATAATTATTGGTCTGTTGTAATGACATACTATACTATGATGTTGTTAAATGTGTTAAATTCAGAGATAATATAATAACATAAAGAATAATTACCCATAGAACAACCTTATAGATGAATCCAACGCATTCCTCCGTATATAGATACCTCGTATTTAACTCAAATATTCGGCTTTAATGGCCAAAAATTATATATTCAGCTTCGGTCATACAAGTGCTTTGACCAATACATGTTATAATGATATATTTTTCCATTTTCTTTATAAGCTACTATGGGCATTATTCGATAACTTACCGAACTAAACTGTGTGTAATGTCTTGATTACGTATCTGCCTATTTGTTGTGGTACTGAACTGAAAATTATAAAGGCTTGGCTATAATAATTATTTATATGCATGAACTGAAATTAACGTAATCGTAGTGCTCTATAGGTTAGTTGGACTCCAAACCGCCAAAAATAAGACCTCTACTAGCTTAAATTTAGAATGGATTAATAGTAATAGAAAATCGTTGAATGTTTGTTTGCTTAACTACGAAGAATTATAAACTCCTGTTTCCAGCTCTATTTTGTGTGATCTCTATTGTAGTGGGTTATAAGGAACTTTTAGAGTCTTGCATTGTGTGCTTCCATGTTGAGAGTCTGAGTGTCCAGAGACATTTGTGTGTGTTTATTGGAATCTGAATTCCTTACTAGACTGAATTATACTCTAACGTAGTGTATTCCTCTGTTTTCTGTCTTGATTTGTTACGTGGAATCCTAAAAAGGGTATAGGTAGATCAATCGATTAGGAGATGACTGCTATGACATCTAGAGCCATCGGGATCCGCACGTTTTTACTATTTTAAACATTCTTTTATTTGAAAAATATATGGATTGATTGAATTTCGGAACTTACTTTGACTTAGTAGAATGTTGAGAATTTCTATTGTAATAGTATCTTGCTGATATTTGAGATTTTTAAATTATTTAGTATATTTTATGAATGTATAAAATATACTATGGATGTACTTTCATTTTTATATTCATCCCCAATGTACTGCAAATTTTAAGATTTTAATAATATTCTAAGAAATACTAAAATATTAATAATAAAAACATTTACGATATTATTTTGTGAAATCTAATACTATTGAATGTTGGAATTGTCCTGAGAATTCGAATATACTTCTGTATATAGAACTTTTTTTATCTTTTAGAGGAGCAATGAAACTCCAATTTGGGCGAGCCACCTATTGGTGAAAAGTTTATTCTGAGATGAATCTAATGGCTTATAGCTCATGGTGATCGGAGATTGGATGCGCTTGCACCTCTTCTTGCAAGTTACGAAGACAACAAGGTGTGGAAATCCGTACTATGCATGATTTCGGAAAGATTTGAGAATCTGAGGGTTTTGGTAATTCAGAAAGGACTAAAAAAACTAATTTTAAAGTATCGTAGATGATTAAGAACTGTATTTCCTAAAATGGATTTTAATTACGAAAAGAATTCTTGAGAATCACAAATAGGAAACGATTTCCTTTATGGGTTAGGATGACTTTGTGATTAGGTAATCTAGTGCTATAAATATAACGCTCGTACATCTTATTAGGTATCGTCAGAGAATAATATAGATCTAGTTGGTTAGATTAAGGAGGTGCCCGATGGAGCCTAGGAACCATGGGGACCATGGAGAATGTGAGTTCTAGGATTGAATCTTGATATCTTGTGAGAGGCATATGCAGAGAGCTAATGTGTGAGATTGAGAGGTTGTGCGTTAGACTATGATCAATATAATATAATGAGGTAATTAATTAAAAAAACTTATTACAAAATAAATTTTGGTTGGTGACCCTCATTGGTGTAATGTTTTTATACATGAGAGGGTTATGTATTTAATTATTTTTTTAAATGAGGTCATTTAATCATTTCACCCCGAATACAATTAGGTTAAAGAGCGATATTCTAGTTGTAACTGTTACTTCACTGCTATGTAGTAAACTAGATAAGACCCGTGCGCGATGCGCACCATAAATTTAATAAAAAAAATATTCAAATATAAAAAATAAAATAATTGAAAAAATATTTTAAATAAAATGGAACTAGAATAATTTTTAATTTAAAAAATATAAAGTTTTGCAAAATAGTTTAAAATGGGGAAAAAAAGATAAAACTTAACCCATATGGAATTTATAAATAATATTTTAACAAATAAATAAAATAATATAAAAGATAAAATTTTTTAAAGAATAATTTTTTTTTTTTAGAATTTATTTAAAATTTAAAATAATTTATTTTTATCTTCTTAATTTAATTGTATATTAAAATATAATCAAATATACATATAAATTTTTTAAATAATATAGATAAATTATATTCTTAACTTCTTAATTTTAAAGGAAAAGAAAAACAATTTAAAACTGATATATAATTTGAATACTAAAAATAAATTTATCTTTAATCTTTTTAAAATTACTATTAAATTATTTTTTACATATTATTATCACTTAAATTTTATAAAAATTTAAATTTTTTATTTTAATAATACTTATCTTTCTTTCTCTTTCAAAAAAGTCTTCTAAATTATAATATCAACCTTTTAATAAATCAATATTTAAACTATTATAATGACATATACAAAGAATTTAAATAATTATTATAATAGTGTAAATATGATATATTTTATATTATTTGTACTTGAAATAAGATTATTTTTAAATTCAATTACATATTGACTTTGTAAATACCTTTTTTTAATTAATTAATATTTTGCTTTGTGAATGGTTCTAATTCAATTTAAATTTAAATTTACTTTATTTTTATTTTTATTAATTAATATTTTAATATCCCGTTTCAAATTATATTATCTCTTACTTTTAATTAGATAATATTTTAATTTATAAATATTATAATTCTATTTATACATAAATTTTGGGCTGGACATAAGTCGAGTTTGACCCTAACTCGGTTTAACTCGTTTAATTTTTATCGAGCTCGAACTCGGCTCGTTTAAATAAATGAGTTAATTTTTCAAACTCAAACTCAACTCACTTAAAGCTCACGACTACTCGAGCTCCACAAGCTAACTTGATAACTATACTAATTTCATATAATTTATTTAAAATAATATTAAATTTTGACGCAAGAGACACTTGATAATATAAATTATATTTTTATATTACTTAAGTTTATAGAATTTTATTTTTATTTTTATTTTCAATAAAAACTATATGATACACATTCAAATCAGTTCGGTTGGTAAGGTGAATTATATTTTATTTTCTTTTATTTTTTATTTTTATATCTATATGTGTATTATATTTTATCATTTTAATTAACAAAATTTATCAAACTAGCTTATGAGCCAACGAGTCGAACACATCCAAACTCAAACTCAATTCATTTAATAATCAAACTAAAAATTACAGTTCAAGCTTGACTCACTGGCTCATGAACAAAACTTATCGAGCAATTATCGAACCGAATCACAAGCGGCTCACAAGCCGGCTTGACTCATGTCCAGCCCTATAAAAATTGTACTACCTTCATGTAATATATAATTAGTAATTCAATGTACTATATATGAGTGATACAAATAATCAGGTACAAACTATTAGATCGTGTTATTACCTCTTAGAAATGTGTGATTCGATAATTTTAATTGTTCGTCTCTAAAAATTTCATAACCTTTGGTTTTTTTCTTTTAAAAAAAAAAATCTCTTCTTCCCACTTCTTTTTTTTTTTAAGCATTTTTGACCTTTAGTTTTAAAAATACCAATAGTACTTTTTTTATAATATTATATTTAAATTAAATATTTTAGTTTAAAATAAATATATTTTTAAATATAAAGTACATATTACGGATATAATTAGAAATCAAATAACAATATTTATTATTCTTCACATTAATGGATATGATTAGAATGATTTTAATAAATAATATAATATATTTGATTTCATATAGTGATGAAAATGTAGTAACTTAAAAACAAAATGATTATATATTTAATTTCAATTAGTGATAAAGATATATGAATTAAAAAAATAAAAATATTATTACATTAAATAAAAGTAATAACACAAATACAACAGACACATGAAAAATGCAACATCCATTATATTAAAATAGAGGTAGAAATGAATATATATTTATATAGATTTAATTTTTAGTCCAAGTCATACCCAAAGCCAAACAAAGTCTCCTAAAAGAATACAAACAACCCGAATTCCCAATCCTACCATCCTTTTGTCGCCATAACAACAGCCACGACCGCTCCCAAGCTTGGAAGAAGTGTTTGAGTGAAATATTAAAGTAACCTAATAACATTATTCACAAATCTCCACCATCAATTCGAGATATAAAGACAGTTACGGTTAAAACTTAAAAAAAAAACTAAAATAAAATAAAAGTAAATAAATACCGAGCATCCTTCACCATTTGTTCGGAGGCAAGGTCTTTTTGAAAAAAAAAATCACACTTGTAGTGGAAAAACAACCATGAGGCATCATAGTCGAAGGTCAGAGCAAGCAAAGGGGATCAAAGTCTATAACCAAGCTCGATCGAAGACAAGACCACTCTCGGCCGAAAAGGGGCCAAAGGCACAAGAAATATTGAGTCAGGCTCGACCGAAATGGCCAAAGGCCCAATACAGTTCAACTCGGCCGAGCCCAACAGAATCCAAACCAAAGCACACCGGTCCGCCGAATGATTACCCAACTAAACAAGGATTCCCAAAACCCAATTGGGAAAGGAAGACTCATCATACCAGACCAAGGATTCCTAAAGCCCAATAGATAAATGAAGGCCAACCCCAGTGAAAGAGGGAAACCAAGTCCAAAAATGAGACCGAATTCAAGAAAAACTATGAGTCCCAATCCAAATAGAAATAGGACCCCAAATACCTTCTATAAATAAGGGGTAGGGATGATTGTAAAAAGATCCGAAATTTTATTCATTAGAGCTAAACTCTGTGAGATTATCTCTGTAAGCTTTTTAGCTATTTTCTCAAGCAATCTTAACATAATATTTGGCTATAGTTTATTTGGCACCACAGTTTGGCACCCACCGTGGGGACTACGAACCTCACACACAAGGTTAAGGTTTCTTGAAAATTCCGAATTCTGGCTACAATTGTTCTCCGCACCTGTTCTTATCAGTCATGGCTCCAATAAACCCTAATACCATCAACGTAGAAGATCAAACCCCGAAGACGCCAGAGGAACAACTGGCAATCTTGACAGAGATGTTGAAGAAAGCTGAAGAAGAGAAGGAGCAGTGGAGGAAAGAAGCAGAATCAAGAAGGAAGTCCACAAACCTCATTAAGGAGAAAGCCCGGCAATCGAGCCGGAAATATTCTCCCCTCCGGAAGCGGAAACTCAACTTTAAGGACTCCAGTAGGGAAACATCAGAAGAAAGCGATGGGTCGACAGAAAGCCGTAAAAACACTGACCGTCGTGACTGAAACAGTTCAGATGAAAGGGCCAAAGGTCCTAGATCAATTCGTAAAGACCGAGAGAGGCGCCGTGATCGGGAAATCAGGGATCTTAAAGACCTGGTACAGAGAACCTCAGGAAAGAGGATCACGATGAGGACATCGAAAATGCGATACTCGGACATGCCTTTTGCATCCTAGATCTTAGAAACAAGAATGCCCAAGAGGTTGTCAATTCCGAACATGAAACCTTACGACGGAACGACAGACCCTGAAAACCACATCGCCGGGTATAAAAATCGAATGGGAACCTGCAATATCCCAGAAGAAGAACCTTTAAGCCAAGGAATAATCTGAAGGAAGCCGGCCGCAGCGACCCACTTAGGCCAGATTACACTGGCCATACCTCTTCGAGACCGGATTACTCCGAATACAGCCGGAAGCGAAAGGAACTGCTACCTTACCCGCTCACCATCCCCGCGAGAGAAACTCTTGCGATTCTCAAAGGGATGGGGGACAGAGTCAAATGGCCCAACAAACCGATGAACCCCGCAGGAACCTGGAAAGACAAGTCCCGATACTGCCAGTTTCACGGAGACCATGGCCACAACACCGACGATTGTTGGACTCTTAAAAGAGAAGTCGCCGAACTAATAAAAGCGGATCACTTGCGGGAGTATTTATCTGAAAAGGGGCGAGAAATCGCGGCTGAGGCTGACAAGAATCGGCGATCACCGAAAGCGGTCCCAGTTGCAAACGCAGAAGAAGAAAGAGTAATCAACATGATCGCAAGGGGATCCGAGATATGTGGGCTGACCAGTTCAGCGACGAAAAGGAAGCTAAGAGATTCCCTTAGTATTTACAGTATCGGGAACGGCCCCACGATTGATAATTACTCCATCACCTTCACGGAAGAAGAGGCCAGGGGGGTCAGTGCGCCCCACCACGACGCGTTAGTAATCAAGATATCAATAGCAAACCTAACTGTGAATGGGGTATTGGTAGATAACGGGAGCTCGACACATATACAGCACAACCAAAAACTCTCAAATGTGATATATCTGGTTTATGTCTAGTTACTAACTGTAACGAAGAATATTCGTGATTTCCAGTGGGTCTAAGGCGTATCAGCGTAGCTGTATATAATATTGCATGTCCTTAAGCAGAAATTGGTAATTGGGTTCGTAATAACAAGGTGCGAGCAATTATTTGAAGCCTTTTGATTAATGCTTCTGCCAACCCATTCAGGGTATGAACGTGCGGAACTGGATGCTCAACATTAATTCCAATTGACATGCAATAGTCATCAAATTCCTTTGATGTAAATTCCCCAGCATTATCCTAACGAATGGATTTAATTTGATAATCTGGGAATTGTGCTCTCTATTTAATTATTTGGGCAAGTAGCTTAGCAAATGCTGAATTTCAGGTTGATAATAAACAAACATGCGACCATCTTGCAGATGCGTCGATCAACACCATAAAATATCGAAACGGCTCACTTTGTGGATTAATTGGTCCACATATATCCCCTTGGATCATTTGCAAAAATGATTGACATTCGAAATTCACTTTAACATGGGATGGTTTAATTACCAACTTTCCTTGATTACATGATGTACAAAAATAAATATTTGATAACAGGATTTTCTGATCCTTTAATGGGTGTCCATTTGAGTTTTCAATAATTCTACGCATCATTGTAGATCCAGGATGGCCAAGTCTATCATGCCATAATTGAAAACTTTTAGGATCCAATATATTTTGGCTCACATTTACATACGCTTCAATTGAGGATATTTTAGTGTAATATAAACCAGATGATAATGTGTGGAGTTTTTCCAGAATGACTTTTTGCCCAAAAACAATGGATGTTATATATAGATACTCCACATTTTGTTCACTCACCGTTTCCACATGATATCCATTGTTTCTTATATATTTGAAACTCAACAAATTCCTATTGGAATTACTTGAATATAAAGCATTCTGGATACAGATTTTTGTTCCCTTCTCCAATAGGATTATGGCTTTACCATATCCTTTAATTAAATTAGGAGGACCAGATATAGTATTCACTTGAGCCTTATAATTTGATAAATTTAGAAAATATTTCTTATCTCGGAGGATAGAATGGGTGGTTGCGCTATCAATTAAACAAACACCTTGAACTTCCATATTCTATTCACATAATATTTCTGACTTTAATTACAAAGATATATATACAACAAAATTACAAAATCCAGTCAGAAATATTTCCATCACTCCTATAAATATTTACAGATATATTTATTTCAAGTTGCCTTCTGGTTTTCATTTTGATCTTTAGTGTAGTTTATGAAATTTTCGATATCCAGATCATCGAAGAAATCAGAAGTATGAAAACTTGAAACATTCTTCTGGGAAGTTCCCTCTCCACTTTCCAGATTGGCAACATTTGCCTCTAAAGGATTTTTCCCTTTCAAGGAAGCTTGATACAAATCTATCAGGTGTTAAGAGGTTCGACATTGACAGTGGAAATGATCAGTGCTTCCACTTTTGTAACAAACATTTTGGGAATTATTATTATTTCTATTCCTAGTATTTTCATTCCTGTTCTGGATTTCATCTCTAGTCCAAACAAGGTTTCCACGATTATACGGATGAAACCTACTTCCATTTCTTCCATTGTTTCGGCCTCGTCCACGGCCTCTATTGTTATTATCGCGGCCACGACCACGACCACGTCCAAAAATATGGCCAAAACCACGACCTCGACCACGATTTAAGTTCCCACGACCACATAATGTATTAGTGTTCACTTCCAGTGGTGCCACAGTACCAGATGGTCGTAATTCATGATTTCTCATCAACAGTTGATCATATTGTTCCAATAATGTCAACTTAGAAATTAGATCATCAAAACTTTTATAATCATGTTGTCGAAAACTCGATGATAGCAACACCTTATCGGCATGGAAAGTGGAAAGAGTTTTCTCAATTTTCTCTTTATCTGTTACTTTTTCTCCACAAGATTCTTTGATTGCTGTTATTTGGTGGAGTTCAGAATTATACTCACTGACAGATTTAAAATCTTGGAATCTCAACTGATTCCATTCATATTGGGCTTTTGGAAGGTCGACCTCCCTTCTGTGTTCATATATGTTTTTCAATACGTTCCACAACTCAAGTGGATCTTCTATATTTAAATATTCAGATTTCAAGCTTTCGTTTACGTGGTGTCTCATAATCTCCATAGCTTGAGATTTTTGTTTTACGGAAGTTTGATTTTGTTCCTCAACAGTATCCATCAAATCTCTGGCTCGTAAGTGGATTTTCAAATCCATCACCCATGCTTAGTAATTACTTCCTGATAGTTCCTGTGCATGGAAATCCTATTTTTTTAGATCCGACATTTTTTCTGGTTTCATATCATAACAATTTTTCCCAATCAGCAATAACCCAAAAACAACGATACCAAACACTTTCTGATCCAGAAGATCCGTTAGAGCGGCAACTAGAGAGCATACTCGTGCTAATAACATGTTATAAAAAAAATATAATAGGGGTAGAAGAGAAGAAAGCAGTTCAATATTAACTGGAAAATTAATTGGGATCAGTAAAATAACCTGATAATCTTGATTTGGATTCTTGATGTGTTTCTTGAATATACAGAATTATAGTATATTGAAAGTTGATGAAGAAATAGAGAAATATACAGCAAGAGAAAACAAAGGAAACAAAAACCTTCGATCTATATTATTTACAGGATAATTACACATATATAGTCATAAATTACAACACATGTCATTTAGCATGTTGTTGTATACTGTATGCTTGACATAAATCTCAACACGTGTCATATAACATGTTATTGTATACTGCATGCTTAATAGATAAGGAGAAGTGGAAATCCACTTAAACATTCACAACATATATATATATAATTATATAAATATTTTTAAATTATTATAAAATATAAAGATAAATATAAAATTTGATATAGAATTCAACCCTATCATATTTGATTACAAAATATTTTCTCACTTATCTTTTCTATTTAAATTCATTTATTTTATACTTATTATAAAATTATTTATTGGCAAGTTTAGAACTATATCAATTACTAATTAGTCATTTACTTTCAGATATTAATTTTTTTAATAAATATTATATAGATTTCTTTTAATTAATATTTATTATAAAGTTCTTAAGTAAGTTTAGAATTATTATGGTTAATTACTAATAAATAGTATAATATTAGATTATTTTTATAATATATATATGTACATATATATAAATTATAGATTAAACAAGTTTTTAATTTTATATTTATCATAAAATTGTCGTTGATTAGATTGATAATATTGATTTTTCTTAAAATCTATTATTACACAATTATCATTAAATTATAATAAAATATAAAGATAAACATTAAATTATTTTAAAATAATTATATTTTTTTAAAGGCAATTCTTGTCTAATTAATAATGATTTATTGTCTGCATATATATATATATATATATATATATATATATATATATATATATATATATATATATATATATATATCGTCGTCCTGAATGTCGTAGTTTTTTTCCATTTTGGGTTTGCATGTAAAATTTTGTGTTTTATTTTCTATTTCTTTATTTTTTCTATTACATTCTTTTTTCATTTATTATTACCAATACATATTTTTTTAACAAGTGGTACCAGAACTAGTGGAATGTTTTCAAACATAAAAAATTTCAAATAATATATATATATATATATTTGTTTACGAAAGCATGTCAAAACAAAATTTGTAAATTAAATTTAGTTTAAAAGTTCATTATAATTAATTTATGTTTCCTAAAGTAACTGATTACTAATGGCATTTTACTGGGATAAATTAATATACATTAACTAATCAGTAATTATATACAAAATTTTCAAAAAACTATCAAATTAATTATTACAAATTTTCTAGGTAAATATGATTTCCTACCACTAGTCATTGTAGTGGTTCGGAACTACAATTGATCCGGACTGACGGACCGGATGGTTTAGGGCTTGCTTGAGACTGATTCCAAAAGTCAAGGTATCCTGCAAAAGAATAATAAACATCCGAGCGGACCTTGGGACACCGGTGTGGTGTCTGCCGTAGGCACTCCGATGCTCAAGTCAACTTTGAACTGAGAATAGATAAGGAACTAAATAAACGAGAGAAAGAGTTAACTTCCTGTGTTCAATGATTCCTGTCGGAAGGATTACCTCGGAAGGACGTTGACAAACTCTTGAGTGAGCTCTGGGCTCAATTGATTATGAATGGTGAAGCACTTGAATCGCGTGATGCTCACCGGAGTGTAATCGGAGGTGATAGTAGCTTGAGTAACAATTTCGGCAGAGTTTCGGTAAGTAATCGAGAGTCCTCTTTGTGGGGTTCAGGCCTTTTATTTATAAAGGCTTGGAGGGCTATCACCTGATCCCAACGAGATCCCCGCGGAAAGATCTCCGCAGGATCCAGGATTTCCTCAACAGCTCGCTTACCCGGTCGACGGGCCTCGGAAGGATTGGGCTGTCTCGGAATTACTGGGCCAGGGCCTCAGTATCGGCAGGCCTAGGCCTGGGCCTGGGCTTTGGTTCTGAACCGGGTCTGGATTTCTAGCCCACTACAGATTCCCCCATCCATCCGCATGGATGGTTTCGAGCGGATGGATGAAGACGAAAAGGTTGGTGTCCCACTATTCTCTCCAGCTGTCAACAGACGTCACATCAAAGGAAAACTCTCCATTAGGAGGATGACACGTGTGGTAGCTTCCCCGAGAAGCTTCGCCTTTTCACCTACCTCCCACGCCTATATATAGGTCAGAATCCCTCCTTTTTCCCATTTTCACTCTCTCTGGTCTTCTGTCTCTCATAAACCTTTGCAACCTCTAGCGAACGAAGGCTTTGTGGAATCCGTCTCGACCTGCTTCTATATATCCAAGGTAATTGCTTTCTCATCCTTTCCTTTACTTTTGCTGATGTTTGCTGGTTGCCTTTGCGTGTTTGTGTTTCATGTTCGTCGGAGAAGACGAATGTTTGTGGTAACCCGACGGGGATAAGAAGGTCGGGTTACTGCTTTTGAGAGAATGATAGTACTTACTAGACCGATAAGAAGTCCTTAGTTGGATTTTCAGGCCATTTCGAGCTTTATCTGGAAATTTTGGACCAAAACAATGTTTTCCGGTTAACCGGAAAAACTCTTGATCTGACTGTTGCCGTTTTCGAATAGGTATGTCAAGCGAAGCTACTGAGTCTGAGATACAGAGGATGTTCGGAGATAATACTTCCGGAAACGACGACAGCCCTTCCACATCTTGATCGGCTGGGGGGTCCAATGATTTGGATATGAGTCCGAGGACCTTGGCAAGGGTCCGCGCAGAACTTTGAGGTGATAGCGATCCCATAGGGGTTCCGGCCGGAATCATAATAGAGGTGGTGGATGAGTCAACAGGCCGTCTGGTGGTACATCCCTTAAGTTTTGGACCTCAAGGGATTCAGACAAAGGATTGTCCTTCCATCATCCGTCCGGATCAAATGGACGATATCCGCAGGGCCTACAACATTCCGGATGATGTTTTAATCCGAGCTCCCGAGGCCAAGGAAAGAGCTGATTGGGTTATCGAAGGATGAACCCCAATATACAAGCTTTTATTGAGTATGAGTCTTAAATTTCCGATCGGAGGTATGCTCCGAAAATTTTGCAAGAGGCTCCGGATCGCACCGAGTTAGGTGAATCCGAATGCTATGAGGCTCTTACGGTCGTTTGACGAAATGGCCGAAGTGAATGGAATAATTTGTGAAGTCGCAGATATTTATGCGGCTTATTCCGTTCAGAGGGTTAACGGTGATCCGGATCAGGTACATCTTCACTGTCACTCGGATCAAACAAGGGTGTTCCTTAATCCTGCCTCATGCGACAAGGCATGGAAGGAGAGATTCTTCTTCGTCTCCGGTCAGTGGAGAGAAGAGAATGATGGCGACATCCCGTATTGGTGGAATTCTGAGCCAAGTATGCCGGCATTTTCAGCTCGGAACTATTCCTTATTTTTGATAATACATTGATCTGATAGGCTTGTTTTTATTTTGCAGTGGAAATCGGGAAGGCCAACTGTCCGTGCGGTTTAAACAGCGAGGTTGTTATTGATCGCATTTTGTCCTTCGACCCGAAAATCTGCGATCTTCAGAAGCTGGTCCCCATTCTTCCTGATCCAACCAAGAAAGGTCAGGTATCGAAAATGGACGGAAAGGACCAAAAGAAGAAGAAGAACAAGGGGTCTTCCAAAGCGGCGGAGGCCCTCAACTTTTTGCTAAAGCAGCGTCCGAGCAAGGGCGTGGCGATCACTGAATCTTCCGGAATGAGGAAGGAAAAGGAAAAAGATAAGGTCCCAAAGACCTCTACTCGGAAGATGAGCAAGGACAAGGGGGTTGCCTCTACGCGGCCCCGTGCAGTAGGTGGGTCAGAAATTCCGGACCCAAAGAAGAAGAAGACCTCGCTTCCAGAGGTTCAGATTTTTGGAGTCCGAAGTTGTCACTCGGACTTTGCCTGTGCCGGCTGGCACTTCTTTTTTTAAGGAGCCCATGGCGGCTATAGAAATTTTCCGCGGCATGGCTCTAGAGGAGGATCAGAAGTTCCTCTATGACAACCGCACCCAGTTGGATGACGAGCTGCTACTGGCGAGTCACAAGGTAATGTCCGAACACACCCTTTGTAAACCATAGTTTGTTCGGAATTTTGATGTAACTATTTCTGTGCAGATGGTGCAAATTGGTCATGCCTCCGATCAACAATGGGACCACCATTTTGCTGCGGTCAAGAAGGCCCGGGCTGACCAAGATGCCTACAAGAAGGACAGAGATGATGTCTTACGGAAACTCGATGCCACTCTCTCGAAGCTTGAGAACCTGAGGGCAATTGCTCAGGACAAAGAGAAAGAGCTTGCTTCCGAGAGGGAGAAGACAAAGGGGGCTATGGAAGAGTCCTCCATACTGAAGGGAACCGTGGAGTCTTTGTCTTCTCGAATGGCCGAGATGGAGAAGGGCTTGGCCGAGGCCGAGGAGAAGGCTATGCAGATAGAGGCTTGGGCTGAAGTCGAAGCCAAGGGCAGGGTCTACCAAAAATTCCTGGCTGGTACCCTCTCCAAGGAAGTCGCCGACAGGAGGTTTGGCTACTGGCAGCAGCTTGTGAAAGCTACTGACGCTTTTCTTCCGAGCCCCTCTGAGGACAGCGACTTGGAGAAAGACCTCGAGGAAGAGGAGGAAGAAAAGGAGAAAGAGGAGGCCGGCTTGTCCCTTCTAGAGAAAGAAGCCGAGAGTGCCGCTTCCGGTCCTGTCAAAGTGGATCCGATTTCTGTGGTTCCTCTCGTCATCGTAGCTGCTTCTGAAGATCAAGGTGCCTAAGAGGGCCACAGGGCCGATGAGGAGCTCACTTTAGATGACTTAGACCTCTAGGTTTCTCCTCCTTTCTTCTTGTATTTCATGCTTTGTACTTCCTTCTTCTGATTGAATGAAATTTTTGCCTTCCGTTCCGATTGCCTTTTTAATGAATATTGCTAAGTATTGAAATGGAATAAAAAATATTCGGAAACTAATTGATAAATCAGTGCATTAAAGAGTAAGCAATGCATTAAAAAATATTAGTTCTGAGTCGATGCTCGACTTATATATTAATTGAATCGGGATTATCCTTTCGTATACAATAACTTGGTCTTTTTAGACGTTAATTAACAGTAGTCCTGTCGGACCTTTCAATTTCATTGTCCTTTGGGATTGTACACAATATGACGAATGATCAAATTTTTACAAGCGTTGATTCAGAAAGTTAAAGCGCTATTTGGGGTCTTATTTTGTGCCCGAGCGGAATCTTCAAGACGTTTATTCTTCTGAGCTCATTTCTTTGTTCGATTTTTTGTCTTGAGAATTTTTCCATGCTCT
Source organism: Cardiospermum halicacabum (assembly GCA_031304145.1). Lineage (NCBI taxonomy): Eukaryota > Viridiplantae > Streptophyta > Magnoliopsida > Sapindales > Sapindaceae > Cardiospermum > Cardiospermum halicacabum. The sequence continues at coordinate 10,934,881 of CM062391.1, read as the reverse complement.
TGTTTGGTGCTTAGTGCGGACACCTCGCAAAAAATGAATTTTTGGGATTAGAGCATGATTCGGAACTTTTATAATATGGGCTTTCATGCCTCGGATTTTGGACTTAACTTGATTAGTTATTCATTTTCCAAGATGTATGGGCGTTTTGCCTTTGGTTCCGTGTTACCTGAGATTTCAACACAGGGTGAGGGAGGTCCTCAACGTATTGAGGACCCTCCGATGCTTAAGTCAGTAATCGATTCGGAAGGAAAATCGAAATTGAAGATGCAAGTATTGAATGGGTTTCTTAGAAAAACCTGATTTCTGCTCGTAAGGGGTCGATGGTCCGGGCGGACGTTGGCTTCTGACTACAAAGCGATAAGAGGGTTAGGATGGTCCTCAACTTATTGAGGACCCTCCGATGCTTAAGTCAGTAATTGATTCTGAAGGCAAATCAAAATTGAAAAATATTGAATATAACACTGAATATAAAGAATTTATAGTTTGAGGTCGGAACCTTGTCCCCGGAGATCATGGGGTTATGTTCGTCTAGAACTGGAATTTCTTCAAGTGAGCCGCATTCCATGTGTTTCAGACTGCTTTGTCGGCTTCATCCTGAAGTTGATATGCTCCTTTGCCTATTACTTCTGTAATCTGGTACGGACCTTCCCAGGACTCGTCCAATTTGTTTGCAGTGAAGTTTTTTCTGAGTACCCAATCCCCCACGGAAAAAGTTCTTGCTCGGACAGATTTGTTGTAAGCCTTTTCAATGGTTCTTTTGTATTTTTCCATTTTCACCTCAGAATCTTCTCGTAATTCGCTGATTGTGGCGAGGTCGAAGTCTAACATCACTTGGTTCTGATCATGGAGCGGGTACTATCCGAATCCCACATCGGAAGGAAGTACTGCTTCGACTCCAAAAACTAGAGAGAAGGGAGTCTGACTGGTCGGAACCCTGGGGGTTATTCTGTAGGACCATAAGACGCTAAGCAACTCTTGAACCCATGCACCCTTATGCTTCCCCAGTCTCTTCTTGAGAATGGCCATGAGGGTTTTGTTTGTCGCCTTGGCCTAACCATTTGCTTTCGGATATCTGGGGGTAGAGAAGTTCAGTTTGATATTCCAAGCGATGCAGAAGTCTTTAAATACCTTGGATATGAACTGGGAGCCATTATCTGTGACTATTTCATTCGGAACTCCAAAACGACAGAGAACGTGCTTCCATATGAAGTTTCTGATGGCCAAGTCTGTGACATTGGTGAATGCTTCGGCTTCTACCCACTTGGTATAGTAATCGGTGACGAGGAGGATAAACCTTTCACCTTTCCCATAAGCAGGTGGGAGTGGTCCCACTATGTCCATTCCCCATTTATAGAAAGGCCATGAGGATGAGATTCCGTGCAGAAGTTCAGCCGGTGCGTGAATGTAATTTCCATACCTTTGGCATCTTTCACATTTTTTGGCTAATTCTTTTGCGTCCGACTTCATGGTTGCTCAACAGTCGCATCGTTAGCCATGATAAGAGTAAAAAATTTTGAAACAACAGAATAAAGTAAAAGATGCTAGTTTTGCAGGAAACTTATCGTCGGCCACACGGTGGGTGCCAAACTATAGTGGTTCGGAACTACTGCTGATCCGGACTGACGGACTGAATGGTCCAGGGCTTGCTTGGGACCGATTCCAAAAGTCAAGGTCTCCTGCAAAAGAATAATAAACGTCTGAGCGGACCTTGGTGCACGGTGTGGTGTCTGCTGTAGGCACTCCGACGCTCAAGTCAGCTTTAAACTGAGAATAGATAAGGAACTAAATAAACGAGAGAAAGAGTTAACTTCCTGTGTTCAATGATTCCTGTCGGAAGGATTGCTTCGGAAGGACGTTGACAAACCCTTGAGTGAGCTTTGGACTCAATTGATTATGATTGGTGAAGTCACCTAAATCGCTTGATGCTCATTGGTATGTAATCGGAGGTGATAGCAGCTTGAGTAACAATTTCGGCAGAGTTTCGGTATGTAATTGAGAGTCCCCTTTGTGGGGTTCATGCTTTCTATTTATAGAGACTTGGAGGGCTGTCACCTGATCCCAACGAGATCCCCGCGGAACGATCTTCGCAGGATCCGGGATTTTCTTAACAGCTCGCTTACCCGGTCAACGGGCCTCGGAAGGATTGGGCTGTCTCGGAATTACTGGGCCTGGGCCTCAGCATCGGCAAGCCTGGGCCTGGGCCTGGGCTTTGGTTCCGAACCGGGTCTGGATTTTTAGCCCACTACAGTCATAATATTTGTATTATTATAATGTATAACTATTTTATATTGTATCAATATAAATTCGACACGGTAAATAAATAAATATATTTATATAATTCTTTTTATTTCGAATTCAGCAGATGAGTTATCCTTCCAAATTTTATTAATCACTCTCATCTTTGCTAAGCACTTTAATAATTTAAAAAAAATAAATTTTAAAAAAATTATAATATAAACATGTATGATATTGTTGTTTGTCTTTTCTATCTTCAAAAGGTTGGAAGTATCATATTTATAAAATAATAATATAAAATTTACAATTTTAAAAACATTCTATTTTTAAATTAAAAAAATCACACATATTATTTATGAATAAATTTGATTTTTATTTATCTAGAATATTTATATTACTGAAAATGATAGACTAGTTATCCATTACAATAAAAAGTATTATAAAAATAAAAAATAAAATATAAAAAACAGAAAATCTAGATTTGTCTTGCGAATTAGATGGTGGTGAAAAATGTATGATTGATATTGTTCAATTTTCATGAATATAAAATGAATGCAACTAATGAAAGAGGTACCAGCCTTTTCTTAACTGCGACGAATATGAACAATTACACATAAAATAACGAAAGGAAAATTCTATACACTATCATACCTCTTATCAAACGATACACATGAACACCATTTTTATAAAATATTTACTTCAAAAAATTATAAAATATTAGAGGAAATTAAATATATAAATTAAACCACTGCCTCGACCCCTTATAATTGGGGGTATCATCCCTGTTCATGCCAAATAAAAGTTAATTATGTGAAGGCAACCACACCGATGACTGATATGATCACATACCGAGCCCTATGCATAATAAGAATCAGAGATCTTCAATGTGACAATCATATGCAATCATAATAGGCATGATAAACTCATAAGAAAATAGTGTTTTCACCTTCCAATCAAACAAAACCCCGTGATCAAATTCCTTTTTTAAATTGTAGATGATAATTGACAGCTTCTAATTTTTTCAAAATTATAATATGTAATTTTCCAAAAAGAAAAGTTATATGAATATTGAAATAAGTATTAGATTTTAATTTGCAAGTACCAGAAATCCAAAAATTATTATAAATTTTTAACTAATTTTCTCAAAAAAAATAGTTTAGATAATATTATATATATATATATATATATATATATATATAAATTAAAGAATGATAATCCATGTATTGATAGTTTATTCATTGGACTATGGTTAAACGTAGCTGACATGTATGCTATTATTTAAGTTATGATTTGAATAATATAATATTATATTTATCATCAAATATTATTTTAAATAATATTTTAATTTAATTTTATTCAATCTTAATTTTTTAAATATTTTGAACTCATGTAATAATATTTATTAAATAATCCAATTCCAGCGTTAGACTAAATTTTAAAATAATAATAATAATTACAATTTAAAATAATATTATAATTGCTTTCATTAAATTATACATTTTAAAATATCCCATAATTTTTACCGAACTTTTTAATAATAACTATTAAAAATATGACCTTTTTAAAATGTAATCAAAATTTGACTTAAGAACTTATTATACTTATACAGTAATTTTCATAATAATTTAAGTCTAGTAAGAAAATTTTTATTAATGGTATTTTAACTTCCATAAGTTAATATATGTAGTTAAAAAATTTACAAAATTTATTAGAATATATATGTAAGGAATTTTTATTATACCATTCCATCACATGTCAACAAGTTCGATGAAGAAATTAATAAGATAATAATGATGTTAATGTTATAAATAATCCTAACCAGTTACTCCATATAGTTTGTTTGAAATAGTGTAAATGAAATAGCAACAACTAGAGTAAAAATAACAACAAAGTAATTTTTTAATGTGGTTTGGCCATTTGAGTAATCCACATAAATATAGCAACTGAACTAATGAGCACAAAAATGATTACATGAGATTTCGACAGCACTTTCTCCATAAAAGTAATAACTAAAACTAACCAGATAACTTAAACATTAGATATAGAACATCTACTCCAAACCGCCAAAGTATAAATAATGGTAACTTTGGTACTAAAAAACCTTTTGGATGCCTGAACAGGATAACTAATTAATAATAGAAGCATCGATTCAATTAGAGTTGTGAACGCAATCCTTCATCACCACCGACAAGAATGGGATAATTACTTCTCTATAAGACAAATATATTTATGGCGACCACCAAATATACTTTCTTATTTGTTTCCTCTCCAATTAAGGAATACCAAATAATCATAATTAGGAAAACAAAATCCCTATCAAATAAGAATTATACCAATAAAAAAAATATGGCTGAAGTCAAAATGGGAAATCCTTCCCAAAGGAATCATTCTAAAGTACAAATTAGTGTAATCCAAGTAATTTGGATTCCTTGTGATTCAAGACATTCTATCAAATCTCCGTCTTGACTTGAATCAACTCAAAATTTGGAGTCTTCTTCCTCCACTACACCAAAAATGGGTTTAGATAACTATTATTTTACCTATTAGATAATAGTTTCAAGAGTTATCTATGCTAGTGGTATCTGAGAGGGATGATCTTAGATAACTATTATTAAACAGATATCTAAAATAGACCATAGATAGATGTTCCAAAAATTTTATCTTAAACTTTAGACAACTGTTTTATTAATGTTATCTGATATAGAATATTAAATACCAGTTCTAAAAGAACTAGTACTTAAGGTTGCTCACTTTTAATAACGGTATTTAATAATTGTTATCTTATTTTAGATATTTGTTATTGACAAAAAAGTATGTAATGTTGATCACCTTCAATAACGATTATTAAAAATATGGTATCTTCAAATATATATATATATTATAAGGAAAATTATATAAAATAGTCCAAATAAACTTTAAAATCTCAAAACTAATCCAAAAAAGTTTTATTTATATTTTAAATCCATTCAAACTTTGATTTTTAAAAATATCCCTTTACAACTGTGAAGGATCCCTCCGCACCTATGAAAAGCTATTTTTGAAACATAAAAGTTATAAAAGGAAAAAAAATGAAATTCTATATATACACACACCAAATTAATATATTTTTGTTATAATCAATATTCATTTATCTATAAATCATAATATCGTATAAGCATTATTAAATAATAATTTCAATATTGAGAAATTAAATATCAATCCAAAAATTAACTCTTGAAAAATTATTATATATATAAAATAAATATTTTTATGACTTTGTTGAAGGGTTGATTATAGGCTTTACTAAAATAATATATTATAGTATAGTAATAGTGAAATCACATAATTAATGTAAAAATAGCTACATAAATTATCTGTGTATTATTTCCTATAAAATACCAAGCAACCTTTGTCGAGGAGGTCTAATGTGCATTCTTATATTGAGAAGAAAGACATTTAGGGCACTTATCTATTGTTGCATATTCATTTCGAAATAATGTGTAATCATTAGGGCAAGTATGTATTCTTTCGTAACTTATGCCAATAAAGCACAAAATTTGTTTAGCACAATAAGTCTTGGTATAACGAAATTATCATTTAATAAGACCTTATTTAATATTTGATGTAACTCTGTAAAACTCTTTTCACTCTATCCATTACTTACTTTTAGTGTATATAATATTACAAAAGAAAACATTGTGAACTTTTTACTTCCCTCAGTGTCTCATTGAGCATACTGGTTGTTCTGAATCACACTTTAACTTTTTAAACATTTGAGGATAATCTTTCATATCTTGTTCAATCGCATTCACTATTTCATCAAAACAATCAACAATTGTCTCATTTGAATCCACATTTCAATAAGTGCTTTTCTTATTCCCAATAGCACTTTTTATCTCCCCATGCTTGGTCCATATAATATAACTACCATCAATCCCTTTACATATAAGGTGAAAGAAATGGATGAAGGCGCTTAGTAAATCCATAATCTAAACATGGACAGAGGATACCATGAGGATCTTTTACATGCATCGAAGCAAAATTTAAGAAATCATCTAACCTATCTTCATATTTTTTTTGACAATCGACTAGCTTGCATTCAACTTCAATCCATAAGCATCTAATTAAGTTCTCAGGTTGTAAGTATCTCAAGTTTTGAAACTTAAAGCTGAATTAGCCATAACACCCAAGGTTGTGAGATAAAACTATAGCTCGACAATAACCAATATAGCGTGCCAACACCCTTGCCTTACAGACGGATGTAAGGATGCGGACCCCAAACAAGACAAACAAAGTAAGTAACAGAGTGTATATATATATGTATATATATATATATATATATGTATATATATATATATGTATATACAGTCAAAGCTGAAAATAATATCAAATTGCTCAATAAAAGGAACAATACCGAAGCATAAAACAGATGTGCAACGATATAGTAATTCAAAACTGTTCTTAAACCTATTGAGATTGGAATATGGAAACATAATGTTTAAAATTTTATTTACTGCTGATATGGAATAAAAATTCATTACAAATATCCAGAAAGAAATCAAATTGAAAAACAAGTACTGAAACATGGGTCTAGATGATAGAGGTTATGCATGTATGTGATAGGTGTGTCTTGCTATTCCACGTGACGATTTGAACTCAGTCATTTTCCGTCCCGATAGGAAAATTAACATAAAAAATAAAAATGAAGAAACAACAAGGTGAGACTATCAAATCACTACAATAAAATAGATTATTAACAGCTGCTAATGCCAGCTGTAAAAAACTTTTAGTAGCTGGCATTAGCAGCTGCGAAAGCGGCAGTTGAAAGGGTAGCTGTTAAAAGTATGACTATTGGCAGCTGACGTATGCCGGCTGCTAAAAGTTTTTGACAGCTGACATTAGCAGCTGCTAAATACTTTTGACAGCTGACATTAGCAGCTGCTAAAAACTTTCGACAGCTGAGATTATCAGCTGCCAAAAACTTTTGATAGCTGGTATTAACAGCTGCTATAAACTTTTGACAGCTGGCAACATCAGCTACTAAATTTTTTTTACAGCTGGCATTTTCAACTGCTAAAAACTTTTGGCAGCTAGCATTTTCAGCTGCCAAATATTATTAACAGCCAACACACCTCGGCTACCCAAAACCCTTAACAGCTTAAATTGCCCGCTGTTTAAAAGTTACAAAAATTTTAGCAGCTGCCGTAGTTTGCTCTATTCCTTTCTTTATAAATTTAATATTTGCAATTGAGCTCCTTTAGTATGGTTACACCATGAACATAACATAAATAAAATTAATACATAATTAATCTATGAAACATTATATATTACAACCTATCAAATAGAACATATTTGACATTTGATTATCTCATTCGAACAAATAGTATTCAATCCAAAATATCATCCGAATATTTCAATACAAAAGGTAGTTAAAGTTTAATTCGATAAAATTCTATCGCCTACGAGTAATAAAAAAACTGAGGCCAAACTATAGAGCTATCTATTGCTTCCTCTAAATACATGTGCTCAAGAGTAAAGCGAAATAGAGGAACATTACTCACCAATACTTTAGTCACCACAACTCTACAACAATTTGGCCCCAAAACTTGTCCATGGACGGTTGCACTTGGATCTGATGAGTTGATTGTTGCTTCAGCTACTATTTCTCCATTTCCTGCCCAATTCAATAATAGTACCTCATTTGGATTATGTTGTCCTTCACTTTCTTCCTCATTTCCTCTATCATTTCTTTCATCATCACTTAAAGAACTAGAAGAACTTTTTTCCTATTAAATATATATATATATACACACACACAAGTGAGTATAATGCATTTTTATTCAATAAACAACACAAATATAAATATATCAAAATCTACCTGTATGTTTTGGCTATCAACATTTCCTGGTATTCCATTTGAGCCAGTTGAGATGTGAATATAAGGCTATACAATGAAATATATTAAACCATTAGCTACTGTTAGCACAAGTTACTATATGTTACAACAAAAGATTAATTGTGCTACTTACATATAAATCTTGAGTATTCTCTCCACTTCCTAAATGAGAGCTCATGACAAACTGACTTAGAGCAGCTAATTGTTGTTCAAGACAAAGAACTTTATTTTTCCAAAATGTTGCTGTTTCTTTACCATTTGTTGAAGCAACAACTACAGATGGTGTCACTCCTAAACCCATCCCTCTAACTCATCCACGATGTTCCTTTCCTAAAGTCTTGGCAAGAGGATCATCCTTTAATGTTGTACATGTAGGGTATTTTTCAATTTTTTTCTAACATACAAAAATGATGATGGTTAGGTCTAAAGAATTAATTTAAAATTCATTCATTAATAGATACGGCTTTAACTTCTCAATCTTACTTGGTCCATCACTGCTTTGAGAATATTTTCTTATCTTTCGTGAAATTGAACTCTTATAATTTTTCCAATCTTGATGCATACTTTCTAATACATATGCTTGTCTAGAATCAGCCAAACCAAATCTTTCCTATAGGTATATTTTCTAAAAGATCAATACTAAATTATTAAATCATTGATAAGAAAATATTTATGAATAAAATTTCATACCTTAAGAGGCTCCCATTTCTGTTGTTTCTCTTCTTCGGGGACACCAGTCCAATCTCTATATACAATTGATAAAGTTTTTGCTATGCACCCTATAGCATAACTCAACTTCTCTGATGATTTACCAATTGGCTGCCCGTCCACATTCCACTCAACACCTACCGATCTCGCCCACTCTATATCTTGTGATTTGAGTGTACTAGCACCTCTAACTCTTTTTTGTGAACCCGTATCGTCTGTACCCGTGGCATTCAAATATTCAGATTCACTATTGCTTAACATCTTTTACAATAAAATAAAAATAAATTACGTTAGCTTGTAATCAATAATGTAACTCATTATCAGTGAAAAAACATCAACAATATGCACATAAACATAAATCAACAGTAATGATCCTAAGTCAGAATTAGAAATTATAACAGAGATTCTCAATCAATATATAATAAGTAATGGACTTCAATATAAATAGCTGAGAAGTTCATCATTTTAGACAACAAATCTTCACAATCATTTCTAGCAAAATCCTCCTCATCATCATATAATCTAGATTCTAATATTGATACATCAAGTGGAGCATCTGTTCTATAAGCAATCTCATCAAAAAATTTTAAATTATGAAAACCTCGTGGTGGTGCCCTTAAAACAACGTACCATGGTGACGTACTATTTTCCCTAACATAAAATACCTGGTTTGCTTGTTCGACTAAGATAAAAGGGTCTCTAGCATAACTATGAACACGCGGATGTAAATTTACCAATGTTAATCCATCTTCGACCTTGATATCCTTTTTACCGCTACCCACCCAATCACATTTAAATAAGACAACCCTAAATTTATAAAAATCTAACTCAATAATTTCCCTAAGGACACCATAGTAATCCATCCTTTTAACTACTTATTGTCATTTTTCATAGCACATCGTATCTGATTGAAGAGAAACACCACTATCTTGTGTGGACTTTTCACTATCTTTTGTTGGATATCTGCAGACATTTATCACATAAATTTTATATAAAGTCACTTGCAAACTTGATCCATGTGCAAGCATTTTCAATGTATTGTTTATCACATTAGATCCTGCAATCTGTATAACAAAAAAATGAGTGAATACCTAAGTTTAATTATATAATTAAGGGGATAGAATTATGTACCTTTTTAGCAAACCACAATCTGAAATCATTTGTATGTTTATCAAGCAATAATTAAAGAGGAATTGTAAGAGCAGGATACTGTCTTTCCAACTCTTGAATATGCTCACTGTTCCAATAAAAATATGGTCATTTGCAGTTAAAATAAACTTAATGTATTTTCTTAATAATGATGAGTAAAGTAATCTAATACCTCAAATAAGGCTGCACGTCACTTGTGTTAAATAAAAAATGCATATGCGCAATATGTAGCAAATCATTTGTCCAAATTTGCACATCTGGAGCACCCACTGGATGATCAAATTCGTTTTTTTTCATGTTTTTCTCCTATTTCTCCAGCTTCATGAATATATTTACTACAAAATTGTGCACTTTCATCTGCTAAATAACATTCAACAATGCATCCTTCGGGACGTGCACAATTGCGAACATATCCTTTCAGTACTTTCATGTATCTAAGATAAAACTCTTTCATTTATCATCATAGAAATTAAATAATATCTAGAAGTAAAATATTAATGGTGCATACCTTTCAAATGGATACATCCACCGATAAAACGCTCAAGCATGAACATTGTAAGTGCTACATCACTTTCCATGGACTCTAACTTATTTTTGTCTAAAACTCTTTGACATAACTCATTGAAAAAGTTGCATAATCGAAAAATAACCACCCTTGGTCCATTTGGAAGGAGTCCGCGAATGGCTACTGATAACAAACTTTGCATCAATACATGATGATCATGTGACTTCTTTAGCATGTAAAGAATGCCTAATTTTCATTTCCTTCAAATCTTTATGACTATTCTAGCCGTCCTTTGGCTTGCCCTTGATGTCCAATAATGTGCCAAGCAACTTCTGTTATACCCATATCCAATATAATGTGTCACATATATTTTTCTCAATGTGCATAACATCGAGATTGTGCCTCAAAATCAACTCCTGTTATGAATTATTTGTTAAAAATAATATTCCTTGATAGCTAAAAAAATGAAAGGAATGATTTTGGTAAATACCTTCCAATATGGTAGGTCAAAGAAAATGGTTTTCTTTTTCCATAAGTCATGGAGGGGTCTTTTTCTTTTCCCTTGCAACGACTTTCCAACATCATTAACTAGTTGAGAAATTTCATTGCATACTTCATTACCATTAAGAGGCATTGGAGGATCCTGTAACTCTTCATTTCCATCAAATCCCGCCTTATTTTTTCTATATTTATGGTCGTTTGGAAGATATCGACGATGAACCATATAAACATGTTTCCCACAATGCTTCAATCTTCTGCTATGTATGTTCGATCCACATGGAGGGCATGCGAATTTACCTTTTACAGTACATCCAGAGAGATTTCCATAAGCAGGAAAATCATTGATTGTCCACATTAATATAGCTTTCAAAGTAAATTGAGAACTAGTTAATGCGTCGTACACTTGTATACCCATATCCCATAAATCCATTAAGTCTTGGATCAATGGCGCTAAGTATACATCTATATTATTACCAGGTTGTGTAGGACCAGGAATCAATAGTGTAAGCATCAAATTTTCTTTTGTCATACACTTTCAAGGGGGGAGATTGTAGTTCAGTAGCACTACTGGCCAACAACTATAACTCGTGCTTAAGTTGCTAAATGGATTAAATCCATCAGCAGCTAACCCAAACCTTAAGTTACGTGGCTCTACTCCAAATGATGACCATTTTTCATCAATGATTCTTCAAGCCACTGAGTTAACAGGATGATGCATCTTCCCATCTTGACTTTTATGAGTACTATGCCATCTCAAGTCTCTCACTACACTAGAATCAATAAACATTCTTCTTAATCTTTCTTGATAGGAAAATAGCGAAGAACCTTAACTGGAGTTTTCGTTTGAATTGGATCACCATTCTTGCATTTCTCTAAAATATATCTACTTTCACCGCATCTCGGACAATGATCATGTTTTTCCAATTCATTCCGAAACAAGCAACAATCATTACGGCATGCATAAATTTTTTCATACCCCAAATCGAATTTATCAAGAACTTTTTTGGTCTTGTACATTGACTCTGGCAACACATTGTCATTAGGCAACATTTTCTTCAAGCACTCCAAAATCTCATCAAACGCCTTATCGCAGATGCCATTGGAAGTTTTAATCTTGTATAAGGCTACGATGGTAGATAATTTTGTAAATTTTGAACATCCATCATATAATGGCGTTTCAACATCTTCCAAAATTTTAGATATGTTCTCATCCCTTGAATATTCATTAAATTCTCCCATTGGGTCATCATCATTTAGAGCTTGTATATTAGCATCTCTATACATCCTATAGACATCGGATTATCCTCCACTAGATGTTTCGTTAACATTGGTCTCCTCTCCATGTAAATACCAAGTTTTGTAGGTAGGATCCATCCCTCTCGTAACAAGATGTTCCTCTACTATCTTAACATGGTGGTCTACATGGCTAATGCAATTAGGACATGGATAAAGTATGTATTCTAGATTATTCGAAAGTTTACTTGCATCTGCTATAAACTTTCGAACACCATCCCTATACTCATCAGATACCCTTACATACATACAAAAATCACTATTAAAATATTATGATGAGATTAGGAAAAGATTGAGTTAAAGTAAGATAGGATAAATTAATAACCTTGAATATTTCAACCACTCCTTATTAATTGGCGTCGAAGTTGCAAGTCAAATGAAAAACACCTACTACCATGACATCACAGAAAATTCAAATAATTCTTCAAGCATATCATACTATAAAATTATATTCAAATCTAATCAAATTCTTAAAATTTAATTAAATAGACAATAATAATGCACAAATAATCATATATTACCTGGAAAAATAACACTTTGTATAAATAGGTTCTTGATCTTCTTCGAGTGACTAGTATCTTGATCTATGCATAGCCATGAAATACACATATATAATTATTTGATTTTAAATTAAATACAAAAAGAAAAAAATATCAAGTAATTAAGAAATGTTTGATGCAAAAATCACATTAAAAAATTTAATAATATCATTGATCACAGGTGATCATATACCAAATAATCATACATCACTATTCTTCACTTAAAAAGCCCAAATTATAACCCTCTAATGGCATCAAATACTATAAAACCAAAAGGTTAATGTGATGTCATGTAATGGGGATAATAATGTTAAGATTATGCAGAGGATAATAGTATCATCTTCATTGCTCATACATTTCTAGAGAAAAAACTGTAACAAAAACACAACAAAAGTAATGAAGGCATCCAAATCACTTGAATTGTTATAAGGTCCTTTCTACTGAACAGGTTATCAAGTAGAAATTCTTTCCTGTTATTAGACTTGATGTTCAATTCCTTAATTACCTGTGAGAATTAAATAAAATTCTATTATAAAATATTATTTGCATGTTTATAGAGTTAAATAAAAAGACAAACTACCAACAATAATGATCAACTAAGGAAAAAACCTCAAAATTGAATATATTTCCTGCAGTCTTCACATCAACACTATCCTTTGCAAATAAACTCTATGAAAAATGTATTTGGGGAGCTATTCTGCAGAGGAAACAAAAAGCATTTGAAATATAGTTATTTCGAAGAAATTAACTAGAAAATGGTTTTTAATTCAATATAAGCTAAAATCATATCCATATATTAAAAATGCAGTCTTATATATTAAAAATTAAGATAGGATCTTTAATTATATATATATATATATGTATGTATATATATATATAGCATTTTAAAAATTACATATGAATTTTCGGTGTGAAGAACTGTCCAAGGACTGTGCAATACTTATCAATTAAAGTAGAATCTATCAAAATACAATGATTAAGACAATTGGGTTCTTCATGACTAGGGACTTGAAAACAGGATCACATATCCACTAGTTGTAAGTTACTTGCATATACACAATAACACAAGCAAAAGCTACAGACATAGGACAAGAAACATAAATCCATTTCATTCAAAATTCAGCCATTTAAAAAACTAAATAACCTATTTTTTACCATTGAATTAACCCATCCTACTCAAAATACACCACTGGAATGAAAAAAGATAAGAAATTATTCCATGTAAAACAACTTCAAAATAAAAAACCTTACTAATCACTATAGAGTCTGTATGTTTCTGTAATTTAATGTCCAAAAATCCAAAGCCTTCAGTTTGCTTACACTTTCAACCCAAATAAAAACATAGAAAATCAACAATGTTTAAATTACAAGAACACCAGCTAATTTAGCTCAAACAACTGAACAATGTTTAAATTCTCACCATATCAAAAATGCCATATTACTTGAAGTAAAATATCTTAATCAAAAATCTAAAATAACCAAAAAAAAAAAATTAAAAGAAACAAATACAAAAATCACTCTACCCTTTCATACATTTATTTCTTCAGCAAACACTAGTAACAACCAAATCTTCAAGAAAAAAAAAAAAGCAAAACCGAAACCAATGTAAGGAAATACCATATTATGATGCAATTAGAGAGGCGTGGTTTACTGACCCTGATCAACAAGGTAATTCCCCAACATTTCCACAACCATGTTACACTGTCCAAGGATAATTGATTATCATATATTCGGAATATCAGAGCTTTGAGTTGTTTTCTTCACAGTGATGCACAAGAGCCTACAAATGTAAATAACTGATTAGTAATACATTGATAATAATGTCGAAGACAAGATAGCCCACATGAGACTAAATAATTGATCTAATATAATTGGTTATCAAAAGAAATCTACATGCATACATGAAATGGATGAACTCTGCTCTGATAAACACGTTAGCACTACATTCGGTAGAGAGACAGTTGAGAGTGAAAGAGAGGAATCCCAAGTTATGAACCCTAACTCAATTGACTTTTTGTTTTGATATGGTAGAGAATCTAATTTTGTGTGTGTTTTGCGAGAATTTCAAACCCTGACCCAATACTAAATTTGAGCGAATTACTTATGGTAGAAAATCCAAACATGTTGCAGCGGGCGTCTTAATGTCTGCTGTGAAAAACATTTAACAGCTGGCTTAATTTTAGCAAGCTGTTAATCACATTTAGTAGCCTACGTAATATGGGCCGACTGTCATATATTAGAAATCTGGATTCTTTTAGCAGTTGTTTTTTTAAAGGCCCGCTGCTAAATTTTTTTTGCAGCTTACATTAAAGGGGCCAGGCTGCCAATAATCCTTTTTCACAGCTGGCCTAATAGTGTCGACTGCAAAATATCAGCTGTCAAAAGATATTTTTCTTGTAGTGAATGTTTGGTTAGTAAGCCAATGCCCAACATCTAGAAACATATAATGCTTATTAAATTAACAATTAAGTATGAACACACAATATATGAAACTTACGTGACAACCCAAATGCATTAAATAGCAGCAAACATAAGAGTACAAAAGAAATTAAACAACTCTGAAAGGTTCTAAAGCTTCCTAGGTCCCTTAGTGAGTAACAAGTAAATCTATTACAATTAATAGTGGTTAAACATATTGATTATACCCTGAAAATGTTTTAAACTTAAAATGGCCATAACTTATTCGTTTTAAGTCCGAATCAGACTTCTAATAACTTTCCGAAAAAGGAACATTCAAGTGGAAGAAGTAAAAATGGAAACTGCCAAAGGAATGGGACTTGGCGACATCTTAGGTGACAGGTAAAGATTTCCCCCAAAGATGGCGATGGCTATGGCAACAACTGATTTTAGTGAAACTTCCTGGCGACTTTTACTTGGCGATTCTTGGAAATGCTAACGAATTGTCGCCTGACTCTACGTGAGGCTGTTTGGCGATGCTTTTCAAAGGATGAAGTTTCCTTTAGCAATTTGGCGAAGTTTAATAACGGGCTCAAGATTTTGCTTATATCTTGGCGAGGGTACTTGGTGAAGGGTTAAAATTTGAGGAAATATCGCTTGACCATTAGAGAAGTAACTCGGTGAGATTATTAACATTGGGGAGGGTTTCGCCAATACTTTGGTGATGCATTAGGCGAAGGGAGTTCAAAGTCTTGGTTGACGTCTAACACTTAGCGATGGATACTTGGTGAAGGATAACTATTTGGGAGGTCTTGCCTACAACAAGGCGATGACACTGGCGAAGGGAAGAAGGAGTCGCCAACCTTACTTTAGCTTTGGCGATGTACTTAGACGATGGTTTTAGGTTCAGAAATGGGATTCGCCTAACTCTTGGCGATGGTTAGGCTGAATAATGAAATTTCGCCCAAGTCTAGCTCGTTTGAACTTCAACTTTTAAATCTTCTTCAAGTTAACTACTTAGGCAATAATCTAGTTTAGAGGCAATATATTAAACAAAAATAACCGTAGCATTCAGTTCAGGAAATCATAAATACAAACATAACGGAATCAGTTCAGAGTACACTTTAGATTTTATAATTTTATATCAGATTATATATCAGACATTAGAAATTAGATTTCCTTATGAGTATATTAGATATCAAGTTGTTATCAAGTGATTAACCAGTTAGAACATAAATACCTGATTTCTGGAGAATAACATATTTCACAGTAGTTTAGATTTAAAGTTTCTTACCAGGTTCTTATCATATACAGAAAACACCAGATTATAGATTATTTGCTATCTTTAGCTTGATAATAAAATCAGGAACAGAAATAGAGTTAGGTCAGAGACCTCTTACTTATAAGCAAAGCTCTAGAAAATGGGCCAAAGACCCCAGAATAGAGTTTGATGTCATCACATCCAGAAGGCAAGTCAAGGCTTGTAGATTTTAAGGCATCGATGTATACATCTAATATACCTACAACATACCGGTCTTATCGCTATCATACTTTGGACACAACTTAGTTTTCATATTATAACAGAGTATAGCTTTCAACATTCAACAGATATTGCAGCAGTGCGTATACTAATGATATAAAAAAAAACTAACTGCTGAAACATAAGCATCAACACATGTTATAGATTTCAGATTTGAGTTCATTTCACTTTAGGTTATACACATGTTAATGTAATAAAGAACATAAAATAATAGACATAAAGTGAGGGCTTAAACATGGTTACTAACCAAATATGCTAATCTAATAGCAGGACTACTCCGGCTGACATTCACCTGTTCCGTCTCCTAAACTACGGGCAACCAAAAATCAATAACAGACTCAACAAATGCAGAAATTGAATACTTAGGTTTTCAGAGTTGTGGTTAGATAAAGACCTCGAGAAATGACTCTAATACATTTCAAAATCTTCTTTTCGATAAACCCTAACTAAAAATTGAGAACAAACCAACACTCACCTTGCAATGCAGAAAATAGACGTGAGGACAGACAAGCAAAAAGGTCTGAGAAACTCTCTAGAGAATAAGTGAAAATGATTAAACCAAACCAAAGAATTGTAAGTCGGCTAAGGTTTTGTGTTTGGAAGAATTATGAGAGGACAGAGAAAATATAGAGAGGCAATAGAATAATAAATCTCGCGGCTAGTAAGACCTAGTTTTCACCTAACCATTGTGAAATTACAAATAAGCCCACCAGAGTTCTTTTAATTCAAAACATTACCCCATTTTAGAAATCTTTACAAAGTGAGTCAAAGAACAAAATAAGTTTTAATTTGGCCCCATTTATGGACGTGACAACCAAGGCATTAAATATATAAGTATTAATTTTTAACATTCTAATTGTATGATTATAAAAAAATTAAAACTAAAGAAACAAAATAGAGTTTTAAATGGAAATCTTAAAGAACTGAAGGCTTATACCTAATTCAGAAATAGGTTTCCACATGATTTTGAAATTGATTTGGTAAATCAGATTAGGTGATATTTCAAATCACCATGTCCGCCAAACTTTCTATCCTCTTGGACCCATTCCAGAAGGGAGAACTACAAAATTAAAAAGACATTTCAGATTCAACCATGAACCAAACTAACATAATAGATATACTTGACTGCGGGTTACCAATCAGACAAACAAATGGAAAGACTAATTACAAAGCATAAAAAAACCACTGAAATATCATAGTCCCACATCAATGCAAGGGTGTATTTTGTATAATATTATAAGATTAGGGCATTGACAAGCATTTAGAAAAAAGGATTGGCTAAAGCAAATTCAAATAAATGCAAACTATTTCAACCATTAATGATTATAAATCGTAGATCATAATTTTTTTTTTCAAAAAGCTTTGTTAGTGCAAAGAAACATAGCAAGCATAACAAGGCGCACTATAATGCACAAAACATTACAAACCATAAAAATTAAGAAAAAATGATAAAAATATATAGAAAATCATCGCTAAAAGTAATTATCATCCACCTAGATTGACCCATTATAGAGAAGTAACCAGGATAAAAATAAAAAGAGCCTGTAAAGACTTACTAATTTAGTCCACTATTGTTAACCAAATGACTGAACTCTATTAACAAGATCTCTATCGAGATTCAGATAGCATAAATATGAAAAGTGCATGTATTTTGAAGAATAAAACTGAATTTACAATTTGATGTCGATAATATCGGAACTCACCACTAGTTTGTCCATGGTGCGATGTGCAGTAA
This sequence comes from Cardiospermum halicacabum, assembly GCA_031304145.1. Classification (NCBI taxonomy): domain Eukaryota; kingdom Viridiplantae; phylum Streptophyta; class Magnoliopsida; order Sapindales; family Sapindaceae; genus Cardiospermum; species Cardiospermum halicacabum. The sequence continues at coordinate 10,916,404 of CM062391.1, read as the reverse complement.
CAAAGAATAACCAAATTAAACAAAATAGGAATAGTAAGAAAGTACCTGAAACCGTAATCGATAACCCTAATTGCAACTTTCTCAAGTGATAAATGAATAGACGAGAAGATTTATTCTGTAAATATAAGAGAAAAGAGATAATCGATATTGTGTTGAAGTTATAGAGATGATGAAAGTGACAGAGTTTGTGGGTACAGAATGGTAGTGTTTGCTTGCTAAGTGATTGGTTGAAAATTTTATTTGTTTCAGTTGGTCACAGGAAGCCCTATCTATTCCAGTTTTTCTTGGAGTTTTAGAAAAAAGGGCTGAGGAATATTATTAGATGTATAAGTTTTGTGTAGTGTCGAACCCCCACCCCAATCGAGACCATGATGAGAGGCTCAATCGCCAAATTATCAATTTAAAATTCAAGTGCGATTTTCAATAAACCAATTGAGTGATCTGATAAGTGCGGAAGACTTTAAAACATAATATTTTCGCAAATGCAAATTTTGGATAAGAAATCAAATAAATAATGCTTATCTATACTTCAACAAGTAACATGTTCATTTACAATCATTTAGCAAATAAATCATGAGTTTATTATACAAACACGATGATCTTTTAAACATATGTAAGTGCAAAATTAAATCATTCACCATGAGAACATTATGAACCACATGCCTTGCTCGATCAAACCTTTAAACCAAATTTTTGGGAAAAAGGAAAAAGAAGAAAAGAATGGTCAGGCACACGCCTGGTTCACATTCCATGTCCAAAACATACACATACAAATGCTTTTACTTTCTCGTCAATATGCAACGCTTTCATACACAATGCATTTCTAGTATGCGCATATCTAAGCTCACCTTATCACATAGAAGTCAAGCACAAGCAATTCCTAACAATCATTAATGCTAGTGCAATATCCATAATATGTTATGTCTTAATTTCAAGTTCATCTCATAATTTACCAATCAATATATTAATCACATTTCATCACGCTTATTTAACAATTGAGATATAGCAATCAATTAAGAAAATCAATCAATCAAATGACATTCAATCAATCAATCAATCATTCAAGGCAAACCATTAAGCGAAATCATTCGATAATGCAATCAATCATAATATCATTCTATGTGGGGTAGAAAGAGCGAAGCTCGGGGCCTAACAAGTGGTATCAGAGCCTTGGTTCAGAGATAGAGCCCGTGATCAGATCCGTGGTGTACCTTGTGTCGAAAGTCTTCCTGAAAAAACGGTGGTCAGGCAGCGGGTCCCGTTGGATAGTAACGGCAGTACAAGATGGTTAGATGGATCAGTGGATTATCTCAAGGGGAGGCCGGTGACCGATAGGCCGGTGAATTATCTCGAGGGGAAGCTGACGTGTGATCCTTGATTTGGAGGATTGGTGGACTAACTCGAAGGGAGGCGATGTGGCCCTTGGTTTGAAGGGAAGGATTGTTGGGGTGTCAAATCCAATACCAAATCGGTAATACAAGAAGATAATGACCTATATATAAAGCATCTAGAGAACTTCATTAGAATGAAGCCTTTTGGGTGGTTGTACCTAAGAACAAATCCGTGCGGGCTCGACCCTGTCCTTCATAGTTAAAGAACAGATTTGAGGATCACCACATGCAGATTGTCAATAACTTTCACACTCATTACAACTATATTTATTCTTTGGTTGTATAAAATTTATTAATTTGATAAGAAAACAAGGTTGTGAGATGTTGTATTAGTTAATTTACTAATTTAGAGTAAATTGAAGAGGAAATAAAGGACATAAAGTACATTTGTTAAATAGAAATTAGGGGTATTTGAAAATCACCCACTAAAGCAACATATTTAAGTGTTCCATCAGGTAATATGATATAGCCTATGTTTGGGCTTCATGTGATTATGAAATAATTACTTTTTGGATGGTGAAATGTGAAACATACCTTTTAACAATTTCAAATTTACATTCATGTATTATTGTTTTATATTTAAATTTTGAATGAAGGAGAGACATGTTTAGAATTTCACCAACCCATGAGTAATTATTTTACAATTACAAGCCGCCTAAAACATATACATAATGTGATTTCATATGATTTTCAGGTTTATAAAAAGGGCTTTATTACTAGTAATGTAGTTGTTTGCACCTCAATTTATTATCCAACACCCTATTTCTAACAAATAAGGAACCACAAAAATATGTGAGCAAGAAAACATGCGGAGTTCTTCACAAACGTCATCTAAAAGTAGCTTGATGTCTCTTGCATAACCTTTTATTTCACCAATATTGCTAGCTCTCCCATACTCCTCTCCTGTATTATCATTTTATTCGTTATATTCTCATTAGTCTGCTTCTAGTTTGAGTTGATTTAACCCTGCATAGTTGACCCCTTTTTTTTATTAACAATTAGATTTTAAATTAACAATTTTTAAATAGTTATTTGAAGTAGTGGTCATGAATCGCTATATAAAAGTTTTTATTTTATCCATACTATATTATGAGAATCATTAAAATACCCTTATTAATAATAAAAACCTAACATGAATCTCACTCATTTTCATATGTTTTGCAATAAATGATTTTAATTTTAATAGTATTTTTATCTATTAAATATAATTACAGATTTTAAAAAACTTAATTATATACTTAACTAATTTACATTTTACAATTAAACATAACCTCATAAGAGGTAAGTGCATATTAGAGCATGGGCAACACCAAGGATATTAGAAATATAATTTTTTAAAACCCTTAAAGATAAATTTTAGTAAATTAAAAAAGTAAAAAGGAAAATTTTAGATAATAAATATGATCTGTTGAAATTTTATTAGCTAATAATAAAGTGTCCCGTTCCACTTTGGAAGCACGAACAAAAAATAAAGCAAAAAAAAAAAAAAAAAATTGAAATTGATAAAAAAAAAAATAAAATAAAAAACAAAAATATATAAAAAAACGAAAAAACCGTTCGTGAAAAGTTCAGTGAAAACTCATTCAACACTTAAATAAATGATCATGAACAAAATTTTATAGCTCATATTATTAAACAAGCTGAGCTCGAACAGATACTTGTTCGGCTCGTTTATGTTCATGAACAGACTCGTTCATGACTCATTTATGTTCGATTAGAACTTGTTTGTGTTTGGGAACGAGCTCATTTATAGTTCGTTTTATACATATCTTTTTAATAAAACTAGTGTATAAACCTATGCAAGACGCACCGTTATTATTTTTAAATAAAAATAATAAATAAATATAAAATATTGTATATATATTATATAAAAATTTAGTGCTAACAAATTAAATTTTTTTAGAAGATAACGGATTCATCATATTTATACTAATATGAACACTAAAATTAAAACACGATTGATTTATTTTATCCAAACTGTCATGGTTTCCAATATTACTCATCTTTAATCCATCATTAATAGAATGAAATATATGTGTGTAATATCGAAAAATCAATTATAAATAAAGTCAAATAAAGAGCATATTAGATGTTTTAAGTTTAATATTTTTTAAAGTAAAATTCTTTATATAAATAAAACATTCAAAAGGAAGATTTTCTATGTATAAATAGAAAGGAGGGAGTATAATATTATTTATTTTTAATTGAATATAATTTGATATTAATTGCATCACAATTAGAATAAATAATATAATAAATTACATACATGAAAAATTTTAATTGTAGTTGTATGATTGAATGAGTTAAACTTTTTAAAATAAATGAGTTAAACTGGTCAACCGGAAAACCCGTGGATTGACACGGTCAACCCATTTTATTAAATGGGTCTGATTCAGGTTGGGGACAATACGACACGCCAACCCGAATTGTCACCCCTAATATTATTATTATTATTAATTCATTCAATAAAGTAAAACTTAAATTAAAATATATTTAATATTTGATTAGGTTTTAAAAGTTGATTTCATTTTTTTTCTTTCTAACAGCTTATGAAGTTTATGGATAATGTGAGTCCGCCCATAAATCAATCACAAACGGATTTGGCACCAATATAAAAATTCAATTTAAAAATTTAAAAATAAACATGTCTAACTTGGAACATAATAAAAATGGACACGTGTGGCGAAGTTAGAATTATTTATTTGGGTGCTCAAAACACCATTATAAATAATATATATATATATATATATATTTTAAGACCCATAGATATTTTATGTAGTATGTACATTTTAAAATTTTAAAGCCCACAAATATTAAAATTAATATATAATTTTTTTAAATATATATATATATATATATTCAAGATATTTGATTTTTAAACATCAATTTAGGATTAATATTCAATTATATTTATTTTAAAATTTTTAAAAATTACGTATTTAGCGTGCTATATGTTAAAATTTTTATTTCATTAAAGAGTAAGATAATGTTTTTCCTTTAAAATAATTTCAAAATATTATCATTTTAATTTTTTTGATTTTAATAATAAAATATAAAAATAAATTCATCAACATAAATATTTTTATTTTTAATATTATTATAATTATGAATTAAAAATAGAAAATAATTCAATATCAATAAATAAAAAGCACTTCTCATATCTCATTTAATATTTATTTTCTTACCATTAATGTGATGATTAAAAAGGAAAATAAAAGATATATATTAGCACACAAAGATCACGAAACTATAAAAAAAAGTTATTTTTTTGAAATTCTAACTAATTAGTAGAAATAGAAATCAATATAAAAAATTACTAAATTAAAATAGAATAAAGGATTCATATACCAATATAAAAACACCATTTATCATATATAATGAAATATATATTTTCTTACAATTAATGTGATGTTTATAAAAGAAAATAAGAGATATATATATATTGACAAAGACAGATAAATTATTTAAAATTTTATTATTTTTTGAAATTCTAACTGATTATAGAAATAGACTTCAATATAAAAATTTACTAAAATAAAAATAGAATATGGGATACACATATCAATAAAATAAAAAAGCATCATTTATCATATATAATTAAATATATATTTTCTTACCATTAATGTGATGTTAAAAAAAACCCAAAAATATATATATATATATATATATATATATATTCATACACAAACATCAAAAAACTATATAAAACACACAAACATGGAAAACCTATATAAAATATATTATTTTTTGAAATTCAAACTAATTGATAGAAATAGAAATCAATATACAATTTTTCTAAATTCAAAATAGAATTCAATTATAAATCATTATTGAATTACAATAAAATGTTAAATTTAGATATTACATATATCTAATTATTGCAATAAAATTTAAACCTATATAAAACTATCCAAAATATAATTATTTTCGAAGAGTACTCATAATAAAATATAAAATATAATAATTAAATATATACGTTTATGTTTGATTATTCCTTTTTTTTTTCTCTTTTCATCTTCTCTTGATTGCATGCCTCTAACTTCTTCCGAAAAGAGTATATATAATACTCCTTAAAGGCATAGAATCCTTAAAAAATGTAAAAAATAATAATTAAAAAACCCAAGAAGATAAAAATAAAATTAAAATTATTAAAATATAAAAATAAAAAACACCTACACGAAAAAAGAATGATACATAATTATATTAAAAACAAAAACCAAACTAAAACTACTGAAATATAATTAAATAAAAATTAATTACATAAAAACACAAAAAGAAACTAAAATTAATAAAATAAAATAAAATAAAATAAAAATAATTACATTAAATGAGGAAAACTAAAATAACCGATTTAAAGTACTCAATTGAAATATGTGAAAAGATTAAAATCAGCTCGACAAAAACTCTGATAAAAAAAAATTATATCAAAATAAATATTGGAAAAAAAAAATCTTACCATGAGAAACAACGTGCATAACAATATGTAATACCTAAAAGATGAAATAGAAGATAAAAATGAATATAATATTATTTTAACTTACAATAAAACCGGTATAGAAAGATCAAAATTAAGATTAACAAAAAATAATGTTACTTAAGCAGAAAAATAACATTCTTACTTGTGAGGCTCGGAGACATATACCAAAAATAAGAACGATGAAAAGAACGATGAATGAGAATTAGAAATTAGTTCTCCTTCATAATGATTATTAATATTATAATATTTAAAATGGTTAAAAAATTATTTTAAAATTATATTTTAGATCTTAAACAAATATTACATTAATACTAAAAAAGAAATAAATATTTTCAATATATTTAATATATATTTTTATTAAATATTTTAATGTCATGTATCAATCCCAAAATTCACCATTTGTTAATGTGTCATTGGCCCACTGAAAAATAGGCGGGAAAAACAGCGATTATTATATATATATATATATATAAAGATTAATAGAATTTTTTTAAGTAAAAATTCTAAGAAATAGGCTTTTTTAAATTTAAAATACAATTATAGGCCTGTTTTGAAAAACATACAAAAACACGCTTTTTAAAGTTTAGTTTTCACTCCATAGGCCAAATTTCCCAAAATAACTCTGAAACTTTACAATTCACAGATGCTGTGAATTATGCTCACAGTCTGTGAATTACGCTCACAGCTGTGAATGACCTATAGAGTGAAAATCAAAGTTTAGTTTTGCAAACTTTTAAAAAGTGGCCTATAATTGTATAGTAAACTTTTGATGGCCTAGAAATCCAATGGACTCTTTTTTTAATATATATATAAAAAAAAGCCCAAATTAAAACAAAAGTCCAAATTAAAATAGATGTTGATTAACTTAAACTAGCTCGTTTAGCTACTAAACGAGCATAGCTCGATTAACTTAAACGAGCATAACTCGATTAATTTAAACGAGCTGACTCAATTAATTTAAATGAAGTTAGACGAGTTGAGTTTGAACATTAAAAAAAATAAAAAATTATCTCGTCGAGTTTGAACACATATTTATAAAGCTCGTCGAGCTCCAACCCTGTTCGAGCTAAGTATTTGACAGACGAGACGAATACGAACACCTCATATACTTGGTTCGACTCGACTTGTTTGTCGTCCTACTCATAGGCCATCTCCAACTCAAACGCTGAACTAGCGTTTGACGTTGATTGTGGCACAAACTCTGCGTGATTTCACATTGTCAAATACACTTTTATGGCGTTTGACGTGCATAGGGAAACGAGGCTGCTTAATATAACACTTACTATAACGAGGACCAAACAATATTTTACGCATTTAATTATTATATTTTATTTATATTATTTGTTATTTATTTTACTATTAATCAATTATTTATACTAAATTGATACTTTAGTATAATAATGTTTACTTGTATCAATAATTTAATAATTGAATTATAATAATTTATTTTAAAAATATTTATAAACAGATTTATATATTTAGTATCATATAAACATACTACTAAAATTTGATATATTAAATATTAAAAGATAATAAATCTATTTTTTTTTCAAAATAAAATATTAAAATTTATTTATTTATTAAAATATATATTTATATTTAATTTGGTTATAATATAAATTTAAAAAAATTAAAATTATTTTTTTTTAATATTATTAAATAAATTTATTTTTATTTTTTATATTAATAGTCTATAATAGAGTAGTATATGGTTGGAGATGGGTACATTTTCCTATAAAAATATTGAAAGGGATATTATTTTTAAAATTTAAAATAGTGTAAAATTTGATCTATGGTTGGGGAGGTCTTAGAGCATCTCCAATGCTAATGTGAATTGAGGATGATGTGACTGAGCAAATATAAGTATTATGTAATGACATGTCATAAATATGATATCTCAACACATATTATCAATAATTTTGCTCCAATGCTATGCTATCTCTTTAATGGTTATCTATCTCACCATACCTTTTAATAAATTATTATATTTTTAAAAAAGATGGAAAAAAATAAAAAAGAGACTAGAAACAAATAAAATATTATTAGAAAAATGAGGAATTAATATCTCACAATGTCTATTTCAACCTCGAGAAATAGAAGTCTAGGTTCATGCATTACAACTTGCCACATCATCCTTACATTAAAAATAGAGGGTTGGATTGTAGTCCGTTTTCATAAAATATTCCCCCGTTACCATTTATTTGTAACATTAAAATAATGTATACTATTCATTGATGAATATTGTTTCATGCGTTATTTTTTATAGATAAAGAAGAATATAGTCAAGTGAGATGGATGATGTTACTATTGGTTACAAATTAATAATGTTTAGTGCTAAAGAATAATCATCCCTTTGAAATTTTACACGAGATATTTTCCTAATGCTCTGTGTACAACCTATCTTGTACATAAATGATTTGCACATACATTCCATCCATCAAATTAATAAATTTACACAGTTCTATTATGAATAGGAGATTTCCAATTTTAAGGAAATCAACCTAAACAGGAAAACCAATAAAAAATAAAAATGATAGAATGGTTGTTGGTATCATTTTTGTGACTATCACAGATTGGTCGATCTTATGATTAAATTCGTATGTTCAATTGTCCCACTCAAATTGACACTGCGTTTGGTATGGGGTTTTTCGTTTTCATTTTTATTTTCATTTTTTTGAATTTTTGAAAAATGCATTTGGTAGGCATTTTTATTTTTCAAAATTAAAAAACATAAAAATCATTTTTTGAAAACATACTATTAAAAATGTAAAAATTTGAGGAATCTAGCACCATTTTTCAAATTTGTTTTGCAAAAATAATGTGCAACCAAACGCATTTTCAAAATTTAGTGAAAATATTGTTTTCATTTTCATTTTTTTAATACAAAAATTTAAAAATGAAAACGAAAATGCTTCTTACCAAAATTTCTGCATTTTCAGTTTCATGTTAGAAACAAAGAAACGTGGGGAAAAATGAAATTGAAATTTTTTTAAAAGGGTTTTAAAATAATAGTCAAACATCAACAAAATATTTTTCACCCCTATTTTTGAACATTACAACCCTCTTCCCTTTTGGACATTTTATCCTTGAAATTACTTGAAACGAAAAGTTAAGGATATTGCCTATGCATCACATCTTTACTTTCCCAATATGCTTCCAACCGCATGGTTCCGTTAAAGAACATTTACTAAGGAAACTGATTTGTTCCTCAATTGCTTTACTTCCTGAGCCAAGAACTCAACTAACTCCTCTTCATATGACCAATCCGGTCTCAACTCAATCTCTTCTCTAGTCAAGATGTATGAAGGATTCGATTTATACCATTGAAGCATCGACACGTGGAACACATTATGAATCTTTGCCAACTCTGGTGGCAAATCTAAATGATAAGGAACGGGTTTCACCTTTTGAAGAACCTAATACAGTCTAGTAAACTTCGGGTCACCTTTCCCCATCTGGCCAAACCGAAGCACCTTATTCCAAGGTAAAACTTTCAGGAATACCTTGTCACCCACATTAAAGGTTATTTCCTTTTACTTTAGGTCCACATAGGACTTTTGACGATTGGAAGCTTCTTTGAGCTTCTCCCAGATGAACTTAACTTTCTCTTCGGCCTCATGGACCAATTTCGTACCAACAATCCTCACCTCATTCATTTTGGTCTGACAAATGTGAGTTCTACTCTTCCTCCCTTACAAAGCCTCACAAGGCCTCATTTGTATGCTCGATCGGTAGCTATTGTTATAAGCGAATTCTACATATGAAAGGTATTTCTTCTAACTACTTTTAAATTGAAATATAGAATATCTCATCATATCTTTTACTATTTAGATCACCCTCTCTGACTGCTCATCCATCTACTAAACTTCAACTCAGTATCCATTGCCAATTGAAATTTCTGTCTAAGCCTAGAGGTAAACTTCATCTATCAACTATCATCGCCTATCAATGGTTGCATGAACCCATTTCCACTTTGGTATTGGAATTGGTTGTAATAAATTGGAAAGGACTTGATTCTCTACCTTCACTTGTTGGTATATAGAAAAAATGACCAACAAACTCAACAAATTTCCTCTTCATATTTGGGCACCAAAATTGAACCCACAACCCTAAGAACATCTTTGTGGCACGAAGATGCATATATGTGTCCTTTAAGATATCATTCCAACCTCACCTGATGGAACATACAATATATTTCGGAAGTAAAGACCGCAGTTACTCTTCTTCGTAGAATCTTTAGCCTTCCTATTTCCATCTTCTTCAACCATTTATCAACCTTAGGGTTGGCTAATTGGGCTTCAATAATTTTAGGTACCAAATTCGGTCTCAATACCAACTCAGCTACCAAAGCATCTTCCACCAAGCTAGAAGTTTACATTTGGGCTTCAAGATGCTTTAGTACTCTAGAAAGATAAGCAACCAGTTTCCCATCTTGCATCTAAACACAACCAAGACCATGTAGTGAGGCATTTGTTTACACAACATAGTGTTGCCATTCTACAAGTTGCACCAAAATGCGAGGTTTAGTCAAAAACTTCTTCAATAGCTCAAATCGTTCTTCACACTTGCTAGTCCACTCAAAATTTACTCCTTTATACAGCCTGTAATGGAAGAAAACCACTTGATAAAGTATTTATAATAGTTCGCTAAGCTAAGAAAGCTCATTACTTTCATCGCATTCAGAGGCTTCCATGCCACAACTCATTTAGTCGTTTTTTGTCTACCTTCATCCTTTTGCTCGATATTACATGCCCAAAAAATGTCACTTCATCAATCCAAAATTTACATTTGGATAGATTAGCATATAGTTTCTCATCTCTTAGCCTTTCGAGCACAATTCGAAAATGTTTATTGTGATCTTCCCGTATAGAGAGTACACGAGGATATCATCGATAAATTCTACAATGAATTGATCCAAGTGTGACTTAAACATTCAGTTAATGAGATACATAAAAGTATTAGGCATTCGTTAACCTGAACAGTATAACCACAAACTCGTAGTGACCATATATAGTCAAAAAGCCAACTTTGGCACACTTGACTCCTTGATCCTCAATTGATGATACCTGGATCTCAAGTCAATCTTCAAATATACACTAGCACCCTACAACTGGTCAAAAAAATTATCAATCTTATGAAGAGGATACTTTTTCTTTACGTTGACTTATTCAATGTCTGTCAATCCATAACCAAAAATACCTATCTTTTTCCAAACAAATAAAACCGGTGCACCCCACAACAATAACACTAGGCGGGATGAAACCTTTATCAAGTAACTCTTGAAGTTTAATAATTAACTCCTTCAATTTAGTTGACGCCATCCAAAAAAGTGCCATAGAATTGACATTTCTTCCGAAACCAACTACATACTAAATTGAACTTCTCTAATAGGTGGAAAATCCAGCAATTCTCCAAAAAGACAGTCAGAAAGTCTTGCATCGTCGATATGTGTTGACCATCCAATAATGGCTTGCTTGTGTCAATCACATGTATGAAATACCCTTCACATACTTGCATAATCATCTTTTCTGCCAAGGCGGCAAAAACAACACGATCAAGGCAATTTCTCCAGTCACCTATCACCGTTATCAACCTATTAATTGATTTAAGAGTGAACATCTTAACCCGGCAATCCAAAATCACTTCATGCTTCGATGGCCAATCCATATCCAATATAATGTCAAACTCATATCAATTCTAAAAGATCCCCTAGGAAGGTCTCCCCACCTACAACTAGAGGAAATCCCTTGAATATCTGATTCAGAATCATGCAATTCCCAAGAGGATTTGACACTCGGATGCCATAATTTATCTTCCCAAATTTTCAATTCTTATAATTTAATACACTACTACAGACATATGACAATGTTGAACCTCGGTCAATCAATATAAATACTAGATTACCGCAGATCAAGTATGTACCAGTAATATCATCAGAAGTGTCTACTTTATCCCATCCTCTCATGGTGTAGGTACGAGTTGAAGCACGACTCTTCCCTCTAGTAGCTACTCTAGAAGCTATACCTCTTCTATTAGCTCCACTAGGCACATTAGGAGCTAATCGAGTGCCTCTCTGAGTTGAAGCTACTTTCATCAATGGTGCCCTTGAATTTCTAGCTCTTAGAGCGCTCTCTAACCTTGTGATCCTTGGAACCACATTTAAAGCAAGCTTTGGAGGCAAAGTGACACTCTGCAGTGTAGTTCCTCCCACAAAAATAATAGAAGGAAACGGTAGCACAAGAGACATCAAATGAGGGATGGCTAGTCATAATCTTAATAGGTGAATTTCCACGCTTATCAAACAATTGTCTTTTAGAAATTAAGCCGCCTTGAGTTTCAGATTTCCTTTTATTTATTATGTTTCCAAAGGAGGTTTGGCAACCCTTTTTTTATCTTCTTAAATTTTGTTGACTATTTGCCCTTTATTATGGTGTTACACGGCTTCAAATGTAGCCTCAACCAATTCATTGAAGTCTTAAGTATGGAGGTTAAGGAATGAGCCCTTGATGGCGTAAGTAAGTCCCTCCTTTAATTGGTGGCATTTTCCCTTACTATTAGTATAATCTTCGGACCATATATGCTCAATTTGACAAACTCAAACTCGTAGTCTGCCATAATCTTCTTTCTCTTGTTGAAATGTATGCAATCCATCTTCTTCTTATTCATAAAGATTTTCCCAACAAAGTTCTTCTTGAAATATTACATGAAAAACACATAGGTAACCACATCAGCCTCGGCGTTGTCCTTCACAGACTCTCACCACCTGTGCGCATAACTTTCAAGAAGGGAGACAATACCCTTTTAACTTCTCTTTCAAAGTGCATTATGCTTCATCAAATTTTTGATGACATCCGATCCCCGCCCCCGAATGATCCGAGCAAAACCTTGTCACATAACCGGTCTTAAGGATGACTATTAGCTCCACAGACCACCATTACGCTTTTCAGCAAGCTATATCCTTACTCGCATGCTTTCAAGAAAAATTATTTGAAGTTCACCCATAAGATTGCTCCAAGCCAAACACACTTAACTTTGGAGTTCTAAAGTTCTGAGCTCCTGTAAAACCATTGTGCACATTGTTATTCGAGAGCCCTGAACTTGAGAAATCCAAAGTTAAGGGTGCTTGACTTGGAGTAATCTTAGGATGGGTGACCTTCCGGGAAGTTTTTTCTAGAAAGTATGCGAGTGAGGACAAAGCATGCTGGAAAGTGTAATGGTGGTCTATGGTGTAACGTCCAACCCCAATGCCAAATGACTCGAGGCGTGGTGGCAGGGCGCCACCTTGTCACATATATGGTTCTTAAGGCTGACCACTAGCCCCACAGACCACCACTATGTTTTCCAGCATGCTTTGTTCTCACTCACATGCTTTTCAGACAATCTTTTCGGAAGGTCACCCATCCCAAGATTGCTCCAACTCAAGCACACTTAACTTTAAAGTTCTCAAGTTGTAGGCTCTCAAAAAACAATATGCACATTTATGATATGGGTAAATATTCAATTCCTTTTAAACATGTCTCAATATGGGGTGTTACAATCCACCCCTCTTAGGACAGAACGTCCTCGTTGTGCACACAATCTTTCTAGAATCTTTACCCCCGCTAGGCGATTACCTTACGCTCTTCCGTCTAGAGGCGCACCTCGCGATCGCAGAAGTGCTTCGATACCATTTGTAACATTCGACCCCGCTCTTGATGACAATAGGCATGATGGCAGAGCGCAACCTTATCACATATACAGTCTTAAGGCTGACTGTTAGCCCCACAGACACCTATTACGCTTTTAAGCATGTTTTGTCCTCACTCGCATGCTTCCCGAGAAAACTTCCCGGAAGTTCACCCATAAGTTTGGAGTTATAAAGTTTTGGGCTCCTTAAAAACAATGTGCACATTGGTGATATGGGTAGCAAGTCAATTCCTTTTTATCATGTCTCAATATAGGGTGTTACAATCAACTACTCTTAGGAACAAGCGTCTTCACTGTGGTCTGCCCAGAACCTTCACATAATCTTTAGCCCCTCTAGACCATTGCCCAGGACTCTTCCGTCTACAGGCCCAACTTGCGCTCGTAAGGCTGCTCTGATACCATTTGTAATATCCCGCCCCCGCCACCGGATGACCCGAGGCATGGAGGCGGGACACTACCTTGTCGCATATACAGTCTTAAGGCTGACGACTAGCCCCATAGACCACCACTACACTTTCCAACATGCTCTTTCATCATTCGCATGCTTTCCGGAAAAAAATTCCGGAAGGTCACCTATCCTAAGATTGCTCCAAGTCAAGCACACTTAACTTTGAAGTTCTCAAGTTGTGGGCTCCCAAAAAATAATGTGCACATTTGTGATATGGGTAGCAATTTAATTCCTTTTAACCCTGTCTCAAGGCTAGAGGTCAGCCTTAAGACCGATCAAGTAATGATGTGGCGCCCGACCACTACGCCTCGTGTTATCTGGTGGTGGGGGTTGGATGTTACATTTTCTATCAGTGTTGGCAAGACAGTTCTCTGTCAACTCCGTAGTCTCATAGCTAGTGCCTTTAAATACCTTCATATTCATCTTAGAGGTTTTTTCAAGAATGTGTCACTCTATCCTAGCTAGCATATCCATTTCTGTTGAACCAAATGTTGCACCAATTGTTCAATTCAGCAATAAGATGCTTCTGCGCTGCCATGAAGTCTAGGGGTGTAAGGTCACTATCTTGGTCTTATATATAACCTTGAATGGTAATATTACATATATTTCATATTCAAATTTTTTTGAAAATTGTTGCTACAAAATTCCTTATCAAAAACTTTTACCAAGTCTTTAATTAAATAGCACAAGTTGTATATTTATTTAAAATGATAATATTGAAATTCTTATATTGGGGACCCAATACATAAATAGTATTCAAAATTGGTAAGGGTAAAAGATAAAGAATAATATGAATCAGTAATGATCAATTATAAGTTCTCAATAATCTTAAATGCAATTATATAGTTAATAACAATAAACATTTATTAAGTAATTTAAATTTTACAAAGAAATAAATTGTTGCAAAATCTTCTCCATTGGTTTCTTGATCTCCTTATTGTACTAGGAATTTTTTTTTAAAAAAATAATAGAAAAACATAAGTGAAAAATGCTTAGTTTGAATTCCCACACCTTATGCATGCAAATTCATTTTATTTAAAGAAAATCAATTTTTGGAACTTTCAAGTTTGAAACCCCTTTTGATAAATCACTTGATCCCTGGTGGTTTACAAAATAGTTTAGTGAAACTTTTGCTGTTTAAACGCTTGAAATCCATCTCATTTGGAAATCCCATTTTTCTTTCAACTTCGTGATTTTCAACACATTTGACATCTTTGTAACTCATTTTAAATTGGTAAACACAATTTTAGAAATCACAAAAACATCATTGTTTTCCTTACATCATAAGTTTTCAATACAAGACTCATATATGAACATGCATGTTGATACATCATTCATTATTTGGAATTAATAAATAAGGCAAACATTTCACACGAGGATACAAAGCCAACCATTTTATTCAACCAAAAATTTGTATTATAGAAAAGTTTACTTGCTTTCCAAGTAACATAAATATTTATCAAATAGATTACATAAGGGGTCATGAGCAATCACTTTTCTTATTAGAATGATTACAAAGCATTAGAAAAAGGGATAAAAACTTGCTATCGATAAAATATCTTATTTTGAATTCTCAAATTCATTTAAACATTCCAACGGGTAAGGAAAGGCT
The DNA here is from genome assembly GCA_031304145.1 of Cardiospermum halicacabum. Classification (NCBI taxonomy): domain Eukaryota; kingdom Viridiplantae; phylum Streptophyta; class Magnoliopsida; order Sapindales; family Sapindaceae; genus Cardiospermum; species Cardiospermum halicacabum. The sequence continues at coordinate 10,900,790 of CM062391.1, read as the reverse complement.
TATAAGGCATTTTAAACCTTGAATAAAACAATTTTTTTAACTTCTAAGTATTTAAAATTCAAAGGATGTGAGCAATTTGCATGACATACAACCTTAGGTCAATTTCAAACTTACACTCAATAATAGGGTATAAATATGTTTCATTTTTCTCAAGATTTTGAATAATGACGAAACCATTAAAATGATTTATAAATTTTTAAACTCTTCATGACAATTATAATATTTAAAAAATAATGAAAGAAGGAAGGTTGAACTTTTGATGCTCGAAATTTTTAAACCAATAATTTATGTCACACAATCGTGATCCTAGCATTTGGCTCTATAATGAGTAACCATATACAAGTCTATTCAGTCTCCTTAGACACAGCTCGATCAAGTATAAAATCGTCACAAACATATCCTTGAAAACAACATCAATTTATTTCCAAGACATGCTTCAAATATTAAATTAGGTAGAAAAGACGATACACATGTTACTAACCCATTTACAAGATTTTTTAAGCATTAAATTAGGTTACTTAAAACACAAATAATATCCGTAATCTAAAAATATAAATCTTTCATTTCATATTATAGTGTGTGTTGAATTTAGTGGAAGGTTTGAAATTGGAGAAATCTGCTGAAACTGTGCACCGGAGAATTTTACAACTTCAATATATATAACATTCTTGTAAACTATTAAAATATCATAAATAAAAGATTGAATTTAATATGAATCTGTAGCTATAAATGGCAATTACGTTGGAGTTTAGATCAGGAAGAACGTAACTTACAAGATAGGAGGTTGTCAAATGTTATTTTTTGCCCACTTGGAAGATTTTAAAAACTGCGCTAGGGTGTCCTATACAATAAATTATTTTAAAAACATAAAGATTTAAAAGACATCAATATGAATCTATAGCCGCAACGGGGGACTATCGGAGACCGAAGGACGGAGAATGAACATTTTGAAAATTAGGTTAAAAAGTGTCCTGATTACACACAGCTCGAGTATTTTCAAAACTTCAGTATACAAAATTGTCAAATAAATTATTTTTCAATTATAGATAAAAAGGTTACTTCAATATGAATCTCTAGCCATAACATCGACTAAATCAGAGTTCAGAGGAAACAGAATTAAATCGGAGTTCGGAGGAAACAGGATGAACCTATTTTAAACTTTATTTTTCGTTCAATTTGACACCAAATATCACAAAACCATCATCATGAATTCAAGACTCAATTTGGAACGAACTAAGACACTAAAAGATGTTTGAGCATAACGATACGCACACCAAAACTCGCTCTAAAAACTCAAAATAATTCACAGATTAAAATCACATTATTTGTACACATTTTGAGGGCAATCATTATTTCATGAATAAACTCAACATTTCAATATCACAACTCAATCAATTAGGTCATATTCAATCTCATACATAATAGACACCACTTTAGGAATTAATAATCACCAATTATGTTGGTTAACTACAAATTTTAAAAATTTAGCAACTTATACTCAATTTTCATCATGATTATCATTATTGCGCATGTATATTACAATTCATCATACAAATTTATTTAAACCGCATTTTTCCACAATGTGTACACAATATTTGATTATAATCAAATCTTATTACAATTCATCATCAATTCACCATATCACGAAGAGGAATAACAACAAACACAAGTTCATCATCAATTAATAACATCATTACCCTTAGTTAAATTTCATTAACCATAGCCCATAAATATACTATAGAATATAATTCAGGATTCAATATGGACCTTGTCCCAATATGGACCGAAGTTCCAAAATAAATGGACCGAAGTCCCGATATGGCTCCGCACTGAAAAACATGATACATTCGTGCCGAAGTACTTCTATCTCTAGTCATACCCTTACCTCTTATCTTCTAGAGCAAGTCTAAAGGCGTTTGACTTATTTTATGAATAGACAATAAGTCAACTTATAGAATATCACAATAAGGCCAACATTACCATTTAGTTAAAAGCCAATAATTCAATTATCATAATATCATCAAGGCACCAACAAACAAGCCAAGAGTTTCACAAGTATATATCCACACTCATTTTAACATTATCAATCCAATTAAGCCACGAATCATCATTATTATACACTTCTTTTTATGTCACTTAGTCATTTAACACAAAATATGCACAATCGACATGTAATAGCATAGTTTTCATGTGTTCAACACCATTTACACTTACAGATTCCAATTTAGCTATTTTAACCGCATAACATATAACATAACACACAACTTCATAAATAGACAATAGATCATCATGCATTCAATTAAACATTCGTTCGAGCATATACCAAACACAATCTCAAGCGATCATAATCATGAGTAAAAAAATAAGTCTCTAGCCTATGCCCTCCAATATCTGCAAATAATGTGGACTTAATCCATGCCAAAATTTCAGCACCTCACATGATCCTAATCCATGGTGGCATGTTCTAATGCTCTAATCATGATAATATGCATGAAATTGATATTTTTACATGAAAACTAACTTGATTTATACATTTTTATACAAATTCTCATTTTTAAAGGTAAGTACAAGAAAAACAAACCTTATTACGTATCAAACCAAACCGTGGTCCTAAGCCTGCTCAAGCGACTCCAAGATTTCCATTTCAACCATGAATGCCTATTTATGCATTTATCAACTCATAGGACACTCAATTAATACTTATATACATAACATGACTATCTCGTACTAATTCTATAGGGCATTCTAAACAACTAAACGAGTTTGGACACAATAACATGTTTTAAAACTGATTTTATTTAATAATTTTAGTCCCCAAAAGTTAAATTTAAAGTACCCTAACGTAACCTCAACGTAGTAGGTCTCATATCAACACAAAATCGACTCAAAATCCCATTAGAAATATTTCTTTTCCAAGCACAATCCAAAAGTGATGAAATTGGATTTTCAAACACATTTTTAACCAATTTAAATGATTCAAAAATCTTATTTTTGAATAGGCATAAGGGTCTGAGAAGCCCTAGACTTGGCAGTATTTTTCAAGTTAGCCCTCCAACTTCACGAAAGGTCAATTTAGCGCCTTGACTGTAAAATTTTGTGTCAAATAAGTCCTTTTTGCTGATGTGGAGAGCTTAATTGAAATTTTGAAGTTAACATTCTTTGCTGTCAGATCAGCCTCCACATCAGCAAAAGGGCTTAATTTACCTACCATTTAAAAGTTGAAGGGCTAAATTGACCCTCCCTAAAGTTTAAGGGCTAACTTGAAAAATATAGTCAAGTTCAGGGGCTCTTCAGACCCTTATGCCTTTTGAATTAATTTATCTATATAAACACCCCTTAAGGAATTCTTGACATCATTAAACAGATAATTGACATTTCAATCACATGTTAAGCTACCACCAATAGCATTTGAAAATTTCTAGCCTTAAGCCCTTAAAAATCAATACTTTTATACCACAAAACATCACACAAACTCTCCAATTAAAATAAAAAACCATTATATATACCAATATTCATCAAATTAACATATATCCACACTAAAAGTAGTATTTAATCACTCTTTTATCTCACCCTCAAAAATAGTGACGAAATTTTGGATTTATTTGATAAAAATAGTAACTTCAAATTCAAAAAATTGATTTAATACCTTTAAAACATAATCAAATACTTTAGTAACAAATCACATCGATCAATTTATTCAAAATTAACATTAGGAGGAGAAAAATGAGTTATATCTCAACTCAACACATTTTACACTCTAATATAACAACACTAACAAATAAGTAGTGTAATTATCAACATTAAAACACTACAGAACACATTTGATACACACAATTACAAAATCCCAAATCTTAAAAGTTAATATTTTAGGTTTTAGGTTTGACCTTAATGGTAAGCTTTATAAAAGATTGAAAAGACTTGAAATCGCTTGTTGTTTTTTTCAAAATTGATTGAAAACTTAAATGGGGTGATTTTTGGTTGTTAGGGTATTAAATGAAGGTTGAGAAGTGAGTGAATGGTGGTGGATGGGGGCTGGTTTAGGTGAGGGAGTGGAAGCGGAAGAGAGAGTGTGAAATTGTGAAAAATGAGAAGAATATGGTGTAGATGTCATGACATGTGGACCCCACCACAAAAATTGCTAGGTTTTCATTAGTTTTAGGCCTCTAGTGAGCCGAATTACAATTTAATTATCGTTCCCTACTACTCGTTTTATCTCTCAATTTTACGGTTTTAAAAATTTATTTTCAAAATAAAAATATACTTTCAGAATAAAATAGACTTTTTCGAAAAAATTTGGACTTTTGGAATAATTTAATTTTTTATCATAAACTTTCATTTTTATCAAGAATCAATATTCAAAAATCACACGGCTCTAAAAAACATATTTTTGTTCAAAAAATGATATTTGTTGAAAAAGCCAACCATTGGTCAAAGGTCAACATTTTAGGTCAAATAAAGGTCTGTGGGTAAATTTACTAATTCAAATGTTAAGAATATTCTTTTAAGGTCATTACAGCATCCACAGTAGTAACGACAACTTAGATTCCTCTTCTGCTATGGTGGGTCCTACTTCAAATTGTAAAATAAATTTTGATTATTAAATAATTAAAATATTAATAATGTTATATAGAAAGATAAAGAAATAAATGTGAGATGTAACTGGATGATTGGTAGGGCAGATTTGTCCCTTGTACCAACTCATAGGAACTCAAGAGAGAGAGAAAATAAGTAATCATCATTTGATTTGATCTAATTTAATAATTTTTTGTCAGAACTTTTTGAATTGGGACTTTGATTGTCCCTCTATTGTGGATGCCCTTAGACATTAACTTAATCAAAACCGAACAAATTTCAAAACATGTAATAATTGGTTGAAAATTACATAATCACATAAATAATCAAAAATCACTAAGTTGTCACATCATTCTTAATTAAATAAGGTTCCAAAAATATTCAAGTCAAATTAAACCTGAAAGTGTCCAAATCCCTATTTTTACCCCGAAGAATCACAATAAACCAGACTTTTTTTTTCTCATTTTCTCACCTTCTTTTGATTGTCAAAATCTATTTTCAAAATAAAAATATAATTTTTGAAATAATTTAGACTTTCCCAAAATTAAATCCGAATTTTCAAAAAGAATTTAATTTTTTTATCATAAACTTTCATTTTCATCAAGAATCGACATTCAAAAAATACATGGATCTGAGAACCATATTCTTGGTCGAAAAGTGATATTTGGTAAAAAATTCAACCCTCGATTAAAGGTCAACATTTGAGTTCAAATTGAGGTCAATGGGTAAATTTACCAATTCAAATGTAAAGAATCTTCTTCTGGAGTCATTGGGCATAAATTTAAAGAAACCGAACAAATTTCAAACCATATAATAATTGGTTGAAAATACATAATCACATAGATCATTAAAAATCACCAAGCAGTCACATCGATCTGAATTAAAAAATTTTTAAAATATTACAGTCAAATTAAACCCGAAAGTGTCCAAATCCCTATTTTTGCTCTAAAGAATCGCAATAAACCAGAATTTTCTTTTTTTTTTTTCCTCACCTTTTTTTGATTTTAAAATTTTATTTTCAATATAAAAATATATTTTTAGAATAATTTAGACTTTCTCAATAATAACTCTTCACCAAAAGCAATGGTCACTATTACAGCAACAACCATTACCTCTATACAGGTAAATATACCAAGATGAATGCAGGACCTCCCTTATCAACTATCAATATCTATACAATTTTTTTTTAATTTGGATAATTTTATCTTCTAATCCTATTTTTTTCTTATCATTATAATAAGTTAAATAAATTAAAATTAACACAAAAATAAAGCATTATACATATTTTGAATTAAAATTGTAAAACTTAATATTATATATATATATATATATAAATTAATAAATTAAATAATTGTAAAATTAAAAAATATTATAATATTTTTTCAGTTAAAATTTATACATACTCAATCTAATATAAATTAATAAATTACAAATTTAATTACTATTTTATAAGATAACATATTTTTAATTATTAAAAAAATTAAAAATTAATAAAATATATATATATATATATTATATTCTCGTGCAATGCGCGAGCAATTTTACTAATAAGAGGTTTAATATCTTAAAGAATGAAATGGTAAATATGGAAGTCAATTTTAACTCCATACTTTTTGTACATTCTGTAGAGTGATGTTACCTAGTCTAGCATTGCCTACTCATTGGTGGTAATTAGTGATTTGCTGATAAATAAATAAAATAAATATATAATAAATACTAATCAAAATCATCATATCATTAATTGCCATATATGAGTAGACATTCAGTGTAGGTTACAAGGTTAGACATTCAGAGTAGGCTACATCAGTGTTTAAGTCTTCACCCATATCAAGCGTATAAAATGCATGTATGATGTATTTTTATTTCTCCATACGTATTTAGCAGTATTAAATCAGTATAATATTCAGGACGTATAAAGCATTTTTAACAACGTATAAATGTATTGATGTACGTATTAACGTATATACACAAAATACGCTAGAGCATTTTATTCTCATTCACGCAGTGGCAATTTTGTAATTAAATTAATTTTTGATGGTGTTTTATACCAATTAGGTTAATTCAATTATTTTTTGAATCATCGATGACTCTACAGAATTTTTGACGACTCCGCTTCTAGTTACAATACTTCACATTGCTTAAATTTTCCTTCTTCAATTGATGGGTGGTACGATTTGATTAATTGCATCTTCAGTTTCTAGACTTTGTTAGATCATTAATTATAATAGGTATGTCAACTAAAACTTTTTACTTTTATACCGAGATTTCATGTAAACAACCAGTAAGATAGTGATAATCATAATTAAGACCATTGTTTGAATATGTTTTTAAAATGATGTGACATGTAAGAAGAATGTAATATATTATTTTTTGTGAGTTTGATGTATTGGTCATGGTGGTTTATACAAACAGGGAGAGATGATGAGGATTAAATTTAAGGTAAGAAAATTGTAATTTATTATTTCTATAAGTTTAATGTGTTGGTTGTGGTGGTTTTTATAGGGAGAGATGGTGAGCATTGAGGAATAAATTTAGGGTGAGAGGAACTAATTTTTATTATAGTGTGAATATATAATTATATTTGATATGTATTATGTATATATAAAAATACAAGATTCCTGATTTTGGTGGTGTTGTTGAAATGTAAGAATTATTGACTTTGAAAATAAAAAACTAATTGGTTGTGAGTTGATGTGTTTGTTGTGGTGATTGTGATATTGTAATAGACCATGGTGATGGTTGTGATTGTTCATTCGGTTCTAAAGTTAAGATTTTTTTAATTAAGTTTTAATATTTGAGTAAACTGTTTAGTAGATACAACAAACTTCTTGAACATAATAACATAACTAGTAGAATAATGGAATTAGTTTTTAGTTTCAAGAATTTTTTTTAAATATTTCTCTCGATTTAATTTCTTTAATAGATTTTTTTAAAATTTTATTATTTTAATTGCTTTAATAACATCATTTAATTATTTATATATTTTTAAAGCAATATACTTATTTTATTTCTTGCAGTTGATTGGTGACTTCGTTGGGATACTTAAGCACTAGAGTTGCAATCTTTTGTGATGAAGATTTTAGGACTAATTTGGTCATAATTAACATATGAATGAAATTGGTCTACATTTAACCAAGTCAGCTATTTGTATTTAAAATAATATATGTCTTACCCATATTTTTTTGAAAAATTATTTTTAATGATTTTAGATTTATATAAAGAAAAGAAACAGATTAAGCACTTCAAAGTTCTATAAATTGGTTTATGTTATGTACAATAGAAAATTGCAACATAAATTTCTTAACCACAAGACTATGACTGATGGGAAAGATTCTTTAGTTTCTGATGAAGTACCTTCTGATGATGAGTGGATAGTGGAGGAGGGAGATAACCTTATGAATGAAACTCCATGATGATATGTGTAATATCCGAAAAATTTTTCTAATATAATATAATTTGTTGACCATTGAATAGGCTGGAAAGATTTTGAAAATTTTATTTTATTTGAAGTAATTAAATGTAAAGATTTAAAAAGTTTATGGTACAAGTCGGGTTTTGAAAAGTTTGAGGGTTTTATTATAATTGTGTGTGTTATATAATATTTTCTGAATCTTCTTCTTCCTCTACACACGCACACATACTCTATTTTCATTTCCCCTAAACCGATTTTCTCCTCTAACTTCTCTCATTCGTATCTTTCAAACTGTTTGTCCGATTCGAGTGATTTTCATGCCATTGGATTCGTCTCATCAAGAACTTCAAAGATCATATGATTGTTGCAGTCGATGTCACGTCAACACATATGGTACCTGCTACTTCTTTATGGTTTTCTAGTTGTTTTCGATCTCGTTTGGAGAAACAGCCATCGCCATTGGAACTAAGAGGTTGAGAACCTCTTAAACCAGTCTTTCATTTACTTCGCCGCTATTTTCAATTTTCAGTTATTTGGGAATCCAAATTCCTTCGAATTGGTACTAATAGTCTCATGAGCTTATCTATGCTTCGGAATCCAAGTAGGTTCTCTTGTTCTTATCTTGATTGAATGGTTTTATGAAAAATGAATGATTTAAATAGCGTTGAATAGGAAATAGTTTTGATAAATACTGTGGTTTTGATTTGTTGATACTTATATGATAAATTTAATACATTTATGGAAATGTTTTATTTAAATGTTATTGAACCTGCGGAAAATATTGTTTTGGATAAAGATTATGGCTAGATATCAACATTGGATATGCATTATCATTATGTTATATCATACAAGTAATTTAGTAATTTTTTTGTTACCTTCAGCTTTACCTTATTTTATACTTTCAAAAGTTTTTGTTGTGTAATGATTTTATAAACTATTTTTAACATATTTTATCAAAAATAAATAAATAGAAAATTTATTTGTGGACAATTTTGATGAAAAAATTGTGGAAGAAAATGAATATTGGACACCTCAACCTGGAATGACTTTTTATTCACACGAGGAATTCTATGAGTGATATAAAATTTATGGAAGTATGGATAGACTTGAAGTTGTTGTACGAATATCAAAGAAATGAGATGATGAAGAGTTAAGATATGTTAAATTAGCTTTTTCATGAATTGAACATCAAAGAGCATTTCTAGAAATGCATTCAAAATGAATTCAATAACTAAAACAAATTATTAGGCTCATTGTAGTATATCTTTACAAGTTTAAAGGAAAATGACAAATAAACTCAAGTGACTTAGAGCACAACCATGAACTGAGCATGCCTAGCAAGATAAGATTTTTCAAAATTAAATAAATAATACAACCATATGCAAAGAGAAAATTTGAAGTTAATGATCGAGCTGGGGTTCGACCAAATAAGAATTTTATGTCTATGTCAATTGAAGCAATTGGTGCTGAAAATTTGATAGATTAATTTAAAAAGAATGTGGATAAGGATAGTTTGGGAAGAGTATTTTTAAACTCCATGACTTAAAAAGTTACTCTTGTTAAGAAAATTGGCTCCAATCTTCTTATAAACCAGATTCGTGAGATAAATAAATTAATATAAATAATATGAATAAATAATTAAATATTATTTATATCTCTAATAGGGTGCAGAATGTCACAAAATAGAAAGGTAATTACACCGCTTATAATAACACATAACCCACCAGTATCCTAATGACACTCGAGAATTTTTTTTCTCAAACTCTCACAAAAGTTTCTATCTAAATTTTCTTTTCTTTTTATTTCTGTGATGATATAAACAAAATTCAAAATATACAATTTATAGTTTCTCTTATACTAAATATAGATAATTAAAATATTCAATAAACAAATGTACATTGAATTTTAAGATAAAAACAATTACCATTAAAATGTGTGGTTATTATCCAACAACTCTATGCCACGCTTTTTGAACTCTATTAAAATCTCTAGATAAGTGACTCACGTAAACATAGATATTACGTAACGGATGGTTTCAGGGCTTAGTGGTAGGGTCGTTAATATCAGTCTTAGTAGGAGGTATTTTAGTATGTTTTGGGCTTTAGAGTAGTTTTTGTAAATTGTCAAGTCTAGGGGGATATTCAAAATTTTCCACCATATATAAAGATAAGTTAACCCTAGAACACTCATAATTTCCTCAATCACGATTTCGAGAGTTCTTGAGTGAGTTCATAGAGTGAAAACCAGAGCTTTGCCTCTAGGGTTTCAATTGGGGGTTTCTTGGTCATTGTCGAAGAAATTTTTGGTAAGCCGTCTCTCTCTCCGTAATTTCGGTTCTGCCCTATTTTGGTTTTGGGGATTTAATTATTATGGTTCTGTTTGTGTAGATTTTTTCCCAACAGATTGAAGGGCTCCTCGTTAGGGTTTCGCTTGGGGTAATTTGGGGTTTAATTCGGTAAGAGACATTTTTTGTTTTGGGGTTCGAATTAGAGGGTTAAGATTCTTTCTATTTTCAGCTGAGGGTTTAATCTGTTAGAGTTGCAATTTGAGTAATGTTCTAGTGTAGGTTGATTTATTGTATTTCTTGTTCATCCTGCAGACGAAGAAGCTGCTCGGACAGAAGAGTAGCAGGCTGATTTTCCTTGCTGTGTTCTACGCATCTATAGGTTAGCAGCAGTTTTGAATCCCACAGGTTGTTTGATGTGCTATTATTGTTTGCTGCATGAGTCGTGAATGTATTCTGTGAGCCTGTATCTGAGTTTACCTATTTAGACTATAGCTAGTCTGTTAATGTAGTAATTATAATAACCGGTAAATAAATTAACTGGATCGACATCTTAAAGTGGACTGGAGATTGAATAATTGGATCGTGTTATTGCCCTTAGGATAGCTACCTAGTAGAATCCATGACATGCTTAGGAATAAAGGATCCTCATACTAAACTTTACGGCTTGAAGTGTCAATACTGTTACTGAACTGTTTGACTTCGGCCATACTGAAATACTGATACTGGGCTTCGGCTAACACTGCATTGTACTGATATATTCCGCTTTCTACTGTTAGCTACTTTGGGCAATACTTGGTTAAACTAAAATCTATTAACTGTTGAATTGACTGTGTTGTTTCGATTTGAATGTGGCTGTTGTATTGAACTATCTGGGCTATTTAATTAGCTAGTAATTATACTGTTTGAATGTTGAATTTAGACTTAATGAAGTGGCTATATAATCTGCTGTATTACTGCTATTTTTGGTTTAAGTAATTAAGTAGTTATGCTAGGAACTGAATAGGATTAAAACTGGAAAAATCTGGAAACTGAGTTGAAACGGCTACAGAACATGTCATTAGAAATTAAGTAGTTACCGAGATCGCTGTGTGCGCACGACTTGTATTTCGTTGGCCGGCATAGCATCACTTACACTAGAACCTCTAGATAGTAACTTAAAGACCTCGATAATGAGAATGAAATTATGAATGTATGTGATTAAATACTTAAAAATCGATAACTGGCTGGATGGTAGGGCTGTTTGGTATGTTGTTTGCTTTAGCGGATTCTAGGGAGTCCGTAGAGACTTGCATTGTGTGATCACATGATTAGAGCCGAGTCTAAGGTATTGCATGTGTATGTTGGAACTTAAACTATTAACTTAGACTAGTTCATAGTCTAACGCTACTTTTACCTCTTTCTTTCTATTTTTGTAAATTTGGAATTATAACCCCAGGTTGAGTACAGGTACATCGATCAATAGGTGCTATTTCACTACACGGAGCACGACATCCATCAGCATGACCATCTTTTATCATTTTTACCATTTAGATGTATTCTGAACTTTTCTTTAAACTTGGGATTCTGTATTTGAACTAGTAACTCTACTATCGCTGACTGTTTAACTTGTAAACACATTAGGGCTGTTATTACTTTGGATATTGAGATGTTGGAATGTATTTGCTTACTTTTGATGAATTCAGATTCATATTAGTGAACAGTTTTGAAATTATAAACTGTTACGGGTTATAGATACTGCATTAGGTATGTTGCGTCAGGCATCTATCCTATGGTTCTACCAAGGAGGGGGTTTGCTGTTATAAATTATATATCTTTAGAATTTTGAATATAGATATAAGATGTCTTTAGAGTTTTGACTTAGTCAAAATACAAAACTCTCACACAAACGCTTGTGCCAAACATAGCCTAAGTTTATCTTAAAATTGGTAACGAATTTTTCAAATTGGAAGTTTGGTAAATCTCTCAAAATTTTAATTTTAAACCCTTGGAAAATTATTAGTCAATAATAAATAAAATTAAACTAAATATTTTAAATACTTATTTTATTTTCTTTCTTACTAACATCTTGTACAATTTTTTAACTATCGAATTCGTCTGTAAACCTATTGTGAACCGATTTAAAGATCATTATAGAAATTCATTTTAAAAATGTACAAAGAAAAAAAAATCTTACAAACACAACTCAATTGTCACACATAGAAGTGTGCATTCGGGACGTCCTGTCCCGTCCCATATTTCCGGGACATTCGTTATTCGGTATGAGAATTTTGGTATCAAATACCGTACTGAAAATTAAAAATTTGATTTGGAACGAACTACAATATTTCGGTTCGATATAAAATAATACTGTAATATTGAATTAATAGAAAAAATTAATTTTTTATTTTTTCAAATTATTTAAATTTACCGATTAGTTTTACATTTTAATTAGTTACCAATTTTAATTTATTATTAATTATATTTATATATAAATTATTGTTGTAGTTTATACATATAAAAATTTTAAAAATGTCCAATTATATTATAATAATAAAATAAAATTTTCTTCCACTTTTCTATCTATGCACTTTATTGGAGTGATCCTGCTTTTATTTATATATATATATATATATATATAATGCTAAAATCAAATTACTATTTTATATATTTAAAATTATTATTTTTAACTATTTAAACAATCATTTGATCGTTATGATTCTAAAAGTTATAAATATAATAATATTTAAAATATAAATATATATTTAAAAATAATTTAATAAAATTATTAATTAAAATATATAATTAGTTATTTATTTAAAAATTAAATAAATTTATAATTTTATTTTTATATTAAAATTAAGGGAAAAATCCAAAAAAAAAAACCTACAAATGTTTATCTAAATACCAAAAAAAAAAAAAACACACACACATCAGTTTAAAAATATTTAAAATCCCACTTGTTATTAACTCTTATGGAATTTGGAATTTGTATCTATAGTCATTAGTGTCTTTAATGAATGAAAAAATGTCAATTACATCTTTGCAACAAATGACAATTATACCCTTAACAATAAATGAATAGTTAATGTTATTTATTTTTAAAATTGCATAATATTTTCAAAAAGTACAAATTCAAAAGTAAATAATATTTATGTTCAAATCAAGACAAAAAAATACAAATATTTATATTCACGCAAATCAACAAAATATGTCCAAAATATAAACCGAATAAACAATTCAACAATCACATGCAAAAGATATCAAATACTCATAATTTATTATTATCTAATGGACAACAAAAACTTTAACATAATTAACTTATTCACAAATCATATCCAAATTCTCCATAATATAAAGAAATCAATAATCTATATATATAGGTATAAAGCGGAAGTTTTCAGCGGCGCCCTGAAAACTCAATGTTGGGTTGAAAAATAAGCAAAACGAGTGATTTTGAGTTTTGTTCATTTCTTGCAAATGAAAAGATGACATGTGGCATTTGAGAATTCTTTTATTTTTTAACCAAATATTTTTAAAATATACTTAGAATATTTGTGTTTTGATTGTGTTGTCAGCATCTTAGAATATGCTATAAAAGATGTTTTCATTAATAAATAATTTTTTTTAACATCTCACTTTCTACCTTCTCCTTTAAAGATATACATTGAATATATTAAATAAATCACTTTCACACATCGATATAATAAAATACATTAAAAAGATATTATAATATAATGAACATAACATTAGTGAGACGATATTACATCTTCATAAACGGTTTGACTTTTCATTTGATTTTTTTACTATAAAAAGGTGCTGTAACCTCATTCACCTCTTCAACTTTATTTCTCGAATTTTGAAATCTCTCTTAAATCAATAAATTAGGTAATCTCTTCATCTCTCCATTTTTTTTTACTAATAATTTGTTTTTACTTATGGTTCATTTTTGGATCTCTAATATAATTTTTTTTAATGTGCATGATATTAACATATGATTTTTCCCATCTCTTTTAAATTCAAAGGTGATGTCTCATATTTTATCCTTCTTCTTTTATCCATATTTTTATTATTTTTTATTATATATTTATGATTGATGGTTACATATTAGATGTATTTTATTTTAATATTATTTAATTCGGTTAGATTTGACTATATATATATGTGTGTGTTAATTGATATTTATTTAAATAAATATTATATTTTCTCTCTCTTATATTTTGTTATCTCAACATGTGTTAGAATTGAATATATATATTTTCAGGTAACTCTTTTACATCTATTCATTCATAAAACTGGTAAAATTAATCCATTCACAAATTTGTTAGGTTCATTTATCATTAAATAAATAATTTGTCTTATTTAATTTATTGTATTATCTTTATTTTTATTATATTTTATATCTTTATAACTTAATTCTACTTAATTAATTTTTTATTTCATAACATATTCTTTATTCATTTTTATGAATCAACCAAAATTTAAATTAAAAAATAATTTTATAGCTCTCTAGTTTCATTTTCTAACTTTATAGTTAAATGTTATCAATTTTAACAATATTGATTATGAATATTTCAATTTTTTCAAATTTCATTTAATATAAATATATAAAATTATCAATGAATTCACTACATTATAAGTTTATCATCAATAGTATTAATTATTAATATTTATGATGACTAAAATTCATATTAGTCTTTGAGTTTCAATTTTATAATTCCTTTTAATGTTTTAGTCTATTAACACTTTAACAACAAATTATTTGTAATATACATGTATAATCAGTACTAAATTAGATTGTATGGTTGGTATTTCATATGTATATTTAATATAATACATATCAAACACATATAATGTTTTGCTTGATATTTGATATTTTCAATAAAAAATTAAAACAAAAATCAATTAGGTAATTAAAAAGTGTAAAAAATGAAATGAAAAGAGTAAAAAAATTTTATATGTACATTCTGAATACCTATAATTTAGTATTAATTGATATAATAAATATGCACTATATTTTGTTTATCTTCCTCAATAGTTTGTTTATACTTTATTTCAACTCCTTATGAAAAGTGTCCATATTATTTTAAATTATATATATAGATGATGAGGAAAAATTCTTTTGTTTTTGTGATGAGTATATGAAAACTCGACTGATATTAGATTTCACAGTAATCAATCAGAATTCCGATCAATGTCTAATGTAATATTTTAGATATCGTCTCCACAAGGATTTTAAGCTAAGAAGCATGATTGAGACTAAGATTTAAGCTGAATTGCTAAAAGAATTTTATACACAAATTGAATCATAAGAATCATAGAATTGATGTGAAGGAAAAGATACTAGTGACATTCATTCAATTAAAACTCAAGTCAGCACTCTATTCTGCAATTGATCTTAACATGTCAATTCCTTCGCCTGAACCAACGACTTCTTCAAATCTCGCTTGTCTAGATCGCTAGGCTGACAATTTCATCAGGCGAAATGTTGCTTTTATCGCTCGATCATTTCGCCTACCATCAGACGATATAACCTTCCTTTGCCTTATTAGTTCTTCATTCGTAATTAATCCAGGCGATGTAGTAAACATGTCGCCCTTTTCATCACTTCTCATTTAGGTGACAGACAATCATGTTGCCTCAGCTTTTCGCCCCAAAGTATGGCGAGGTTAAACTTTAAGCGCCTAAATGTCCTGTTAAAGGTGGCGACATATGAAGGCAAAGAAATTCTAATTCATTTCATATGTTCTAATTTTCAAAGCGAGATCTTCAATATGTCGCCAGCTTCTTCGCCTTCTCCTTTTAGCTTGAGGCGATGCATTCAGGCGACATCTTCGTTTTCAGAATAATCACTTCGCCAATTCGTTGACTTTGGATGAAATTCTAATTTGGCCCTTCTTTCTTCTGATTTTGCATGTTTTAACTTCTTTTCCATAACTTTTCATCCAAGTCCCTATCTCAACAATAATATTCTAGAATTAATACAAATGTATTCAATATCTCATCATTTAAGCTCAATTTCATTACATTCAAGTTCATAAAGTATGCCAAAACATAGGTAAATTCTAGACTTATCAATTACCCCCAACTTAGCTTTTTGCTTGTCCTCAAGCAAACTGACTAAAAATCTACTGAGACAGCAATCAGTGCAAACTTATATCATAATTCAAAGCAATCCATCTAATATATTTTGAAAATTTTCTAAATAGTGACCAGATTTTCTTTCAAATTTTCAAATCAACTAACTCAAAACTTGTCATTTTCTTCATGTTGCAAAGTATCTGAGAAGATCCAAGTATTAGAGTTTTGAAACTACTTCCGCACAGTAGTCTCTCATAAGTATTTGATCACTCAAAATCCTAATGGTTACTCTCACAATACACTAGTCACTTTTAAGAATCAGAGTTACGTATTAAGGCAAATGTGATTCTAGTGTTTCACAAGCACGTATGAAGAAAACTTTAAGAACCTCACGAACATTGAACTTTACTCATACACTGTACAGCACTTAGAGGTTCCTAAGTTCAGTACTGCCTTTTTGTCTGCCTTAGAATCTCTGATTTGTATATATAGGGAAAATGGGGTCAAGTTAGCTTATGAAAAAAAGGAATTTCTTCAAGGAATCAAAGTTTGGACATACCACTAAATTCCTCTCAATCCCTCAACTTTTCACTCTTTAGTGTTTCCCTCTCCATGATGCTTTATTCACATACTACTTTATTTATAAACACTGTCCATTTTCACTTATTTGTGTCTCTTTTTCTCATTCATTCATTCATTTTTTTTTTTCAAGAAGAATCTACCATATATCTGTTTTTAGCAGCTTCAGAAAACACTCTTCAAGTTAATCCTCACTTCTCATCTTTTCAATCCCAAATTTAATGGTAAGTCCAAAGGGTAAGATTGAGATTACATCTCTTATCTTTATGGTTTGGATTGGATTATGGACCAAAGAAAAGGTTTTAATGAGAATGGAAACAAAATGGTTTACCTCACAAGATATCAAGGTCTGGTTATATCAAGCAGGCAAAGACTATTTAGTAGTTTCACTCACTCTCTCAAATCAGATCATTTTCCTTAGCAGATTAAAGACAGACCTTTACCCGACCAATGCCCTGTACACTTGAGGAATGTATGAGAAATTCAAAGCAATCCTATGACCTATGAAGGTTCTGATTTCTATAGAAGAAAGTTTGTCAGATAAATGTGTTTAATAAGGAAGAGAATAAAAATAACCCCTCTCATGAAGAAAAGGGCACAAAATAAAGCTCAAAACCTCACATACCACCCAAGGTTTTCTCCACTCTTTCCTTATCAAAACTCATCAACTTATTCATAATTCAAATCTAACCAGAATCTTCATCAGTGTCCAAAGAAATTTGTCAAAAAATGCTCATCAAAACTGCTTGTTTTGAACACTTATTTTTCTGTTTGAAATCTCATTTTATGAAGAACTAAATCACTTTGAATTATGGTCAATGTAAGCTCAATCATGCACTCAAACCTATAATATCCCAAAAAAACTAAAACAAAATCTACAAATAAAATCAACTAAACCAAAAATAGAACATAAACTAACTAAACAAATTACCAGTAATGTGATTTCTATCCAACCTCAAACTTAAAAGAAAGCAGTGTCCTCAATGCTTAAGAGAACATGAAAGAGATAAATAGATAAAGGGGATGTAAAAAAAAAATGAATCAAAGAGTTAGGCAAAATACCTGAATGTCGCCATTACCAGATGATAAGTCACCCCAATTAAAGGCAAGAAGAAAATCGGTTAGGCGAAATAAGAATAGGCGAGAAAGAAAATGATCGCTAACCTTAGGTGAAATACCTAGGCGAAATATAAGAGTCGCCATTTTAGAGTGACATAGAGGAATAATGTCATGGCGAAATATAGGTCCTGCAGGCGAAATGTTAGGCAGAAAAGTAGACATGTCGCCATAAAAGAAGAAAGAGGCGAAATAATAGATATATTGCCTCACTCATTCGCCTGTACTATGTTAAAGAACCTTCGAACTAGGCGAAAAACAAAGACCTCGCCTAAGTCGAGGCGACATCGCTGACGATTTGAGTTCTACCTCGCCTCAACACAATGTTGCATCAAAATCCTTTCAGGAAAACCTGTAAACTTCAAAATTCAAGGTGAGCAATGATTACTAACTCAATGAGTTACCCTGCAGACACAGCTCACAATGGTAGGAAAAACAACCCCCATCTTAAAATCTGAAAACTCTCTGTATCAATTAAAACCAACAATCACATTACTCTTTTAACAGTTAAAAAGAAAGACAACAAAATCAATCACATTACTCTTCATTAAAGATGAAAAAGACTCAAGTAAACACATTACTCTTGCATTGACTAAATAACAGAACAAATCTGAAAATTTTTACAACATAAACAAAAATTATATAACATCTAACAACTAGAAATCATCGAAAGAGGCTTCTGAAGACAGGGATTTCTGAGGAGATTTAGTGTTCAATCTCCTTCTCTTAGGCTTTGGGCTGGAAGCTCTAAGGTTCAAGTGTTCCGCCACCAACTTTCTAATTTCTCTGTCAACTTCAGTTGTGAAAGCCCTATTGGGTGGATAACGCGTTGGGTTGGCCTGTTGCCTCAGGAATTTGCTAAACCTTCGAATCTGTCTGAATATGATAGAGTAATATCCATCTGGAACAGACAATGCAGAGGTTGGCTCCCAAGAGCAAGGAGTCTTGTTGTGATCCAAAATAAGCATCCTCTCTAAATCTGCAAGTGTAACAGTAGGATCACTAAAAACCTCCTTGCTTTCTTTGACTTGTGCACCCTTCTGACTAGTTTTTTCTCTCCTTGAGCTGTCCATGTCATCTTCAGAAGAGCTTGTAGAAAAGAATTCCATTCCACTGAAGAATTCATACGAGGGCATCCTACTATAAGCACTGAAAAATTTTCCTAACAAAGCAGCCACTTCTTCTTCATTAAAAATTCTAACTTCTTCTTCAACCAAAGGTACTTGACTGATAGGTTGAGGTTGAAGAAAAGGTACTATTGCCATATTCTGAGAAGAGCTATCTCTGTCTACAGGAACAGGATCCTGAGTCGAAAACATTCCCATCCTTGCTTGATTAATTAGTCTCTGAACTTCTGGATGAACAATGTAGAGCCTTGGGATG
This sequence comes from Cardiospermum halicacabum, assembly GCA_031304145.1. Lineage (NCBI taxonomy): Eukaryota > Viridiplantae > Streptophyta > Magnoliopsida > Sapindales > Sapindaceae > Cardiospermum > Cardiospermum halicacabum. The sequence continues at coordinate 10,881,384 of CM062391.1, read as the reverse complement.
AATTCTTCTGTAGTGGGAAGTTGAGGTAGAACCGAACACTTGACAGGTCGAAAATGAGGAGGAACCTAACAAGTGTATATGAGGGGTTCTTGGATAATTTCCTCTGGTACTGCAGACTGATTTTCACTTTCTTCAGGTAGAGCTGATCCTGAACCTTGCCCTCTTTCTTGAATAAATGGAGGTTGTCCAGCTGCTTCAGCAAAAGATGCCAGCAAAAGACCTTGCTTCTCAAGGTCAGCTATATCAATCTCCTCACAATCTGAGGAATCAGACTCATCAACCCTTTCCTTTCCTTTCTTCGGTACCCTCTCATATTCCTCCATAACTTCATTAGTGGCTCTTTCAGTAGCTAGATCAAATTGATCACCTAAATTTCTTTTGAGGTGATCTTCTTCAAAGAAAGAAACAGTCTCAGCATCAGTCAAGTCAGGCTGGCTGTTCATGAGCTCTTCTTGCTCAAAATTAGGAGGCTGGTAATCATCTTTTTCTCTTTCTTGCTCAACAGGTTCCCTGATGCTTACCCCATCTTCAAACCTTACAACACCTACTGGAGATGCACCTTGCTTGGCTCTTTGTAATTCCCACAATCTCAAAAATTCTTGTGGGTCTGAGATGTTGTTGAAGAATTCGGCTATTCTCTCTTCAACCTTTCTGTTAACCATCTCAGAAATTATAACCTTTAGTTGTTCTCTTGATAAAGGTTCAGCTACCCTCTCATTCCCCATCCTTGAACTATGAATAGGAGCTGGAGTGGTCTCCTGTACTGGTCTGGCAACTGAAGCAGGTGAAGAAAATTTATTCTTCTTTTTACTTGAGCTTTTGGGCATCTCTCACTGCCTTCATCTTGAGAACTCTCTCAACTGCTTCAGTACTGGTGGTTTCCTTACCACCTCTACTCTCCCATATTCGGAGTTCTAATCCACCAGTGTGAGGCTTAGAATCTGCTAGCCACACATCCTTCTTTTTGCTCTGAACCCATATCTCTCCAGCAAACCAGTTATGAGAGATGGCAAATATAAAGTCCTTTGCCTGGACTTTTCATTCCTCAGACAGCACACCCTCTTCTGAAGCTCAGAAAATATCAGTTGTCTCAAGTGGATAAACTCCCCTTTTTTTAAATCTCGCAAAAACTTTTTCTCATCTGAAGTGAATCGACTGCCTTTGTTTCTAGGAATCACATTATCCCTCAGCTATGTTAAAAATATGGCTGTGTGAATGTCTAATTCACTAGCCAAGACATCTTCTTCAGAACCTTGAGTTGGATGCTGAAACCTTCTGAGACTCCTTAAGTCTTCAACAGTTAATTCTGCAGCATCCATTCCTCTATCACCTTGATGTTGAGCTTCTATTAGACCATAATAGCTGCAAATGGTCTCTGCAGATACATCCACTTGATGACCTCTGATGCCAAAAGGAGTATCCAACTCCTCAGGGACCTCATTGTAGAACTCCTCCACTAAAGTGGCATTAACTTTCTTAGGTTGGTCCACCAATTTCTTCATAAACCAGCTGTAGAGGTAATTTCCAAACCTTTTATCCTCCAATTCATCCAACAAAATCCCCTTCTCCTGCTAAAATTGCAAGTTTTCCTTCTATAGTGGGCTCTTAACCTGAGATTTATCCTTGATAACCGTAGGTGAACTAAACTTCACATTTTTCCCTTTTTTACTAGCCCCAAACTCTATTGCAACTTGTCTCTTAGCCAAAACTGATTTATCAACAGAAACACCCCCCCTTTCAGCATTTGGTGTAGAATGGGTTGACGGTGTATTTTCTAAACTCTTCTTCTTTGTTGAGCCAAATGAACCAATCTGAATTCCCTTTTGTTTAGGACTCTTAACTGATCCTGACCCAACGGACTTCCCAGATTTCTCTTTAAATGTCTTCCCTTTAACAGCAGTTGAAGTAGAAGGGGTCTTGGGAGTCTTCTCTTTTGATTTCGGTGAAGAAGAAAGAATTACTCTGACCTAGTAATTCTTTTCATCATAGATCTTCGGCCTGGCCGAAGTCTTTGCCTTCTTGCCCTTCTTAGATGGGCTAGGAGTACTATCACTCTTTCTTTTGGCCATTTATCTGCAATTTGAAACAACATCTCAACAGTTATAACCAAATATCAAATTGATAGAACTAAAAATCATTCAAGCAGCAGCATTATCAGTATTGAACAACTGACATTATATTGCAACATGGTTTCAGCATTTATCAAGCACATTTATCAATCAAGACCTTAAACCACGTTTTACAGCTTAAGCACTAACAACTACTGTCAATCAACATAATCAATTGTATGCGCAAAATGGAACACTCAGCTAAAATCATACGTAAAACCCAAAGAGATTAACTCTTAATTACCATTAAACATCGCTCTATTTATACCCTAACAGTTGCAATCAAGTTATCAATTCAGAAAAACCATAGCTAGGCAATATTGTTACGAAAGAAACTAAGAAGAACATACCTTGTTTGGTTGCTGTGATGAAAGTAGATTCAAAATGAGAAGCAAACTGAGAGATTAGCGATTTAGGGCTTTTGTGAAGATGAAAATCAGAGAGCAAGTAAAAGTAACGGTAAAATCAATTTTGGGTTTATAAAAGAATCCAGAAATAGGCGCAATGATGCAAAAGATAGGCAGAAGGCGGAAAGATCAAGCCTCGCCTCGTGTCATACAACGGTAACATTTGCCTACGTGTCCCCAAAACATTTCGCCACTTTATTAAATGTTATCGACATAAGTTAACGAAATGTCTTATGTCGCCAGGTATTAAGCTCATAAACAATTTTAAAAACAGGCGAGAAGAATAATTCGCCTTAAAATCATCTTAGACTAGCGACATAAGAGGCGACATATCTATAATTTCGCCTCAATTAAAATGAGAAAGGCGAATACAAAGAACAATATATTTAACTTCGCCTTAAACAATGTGAACCTTGGCGATCAAAAAGAAGACTTCGCCTTCACAAAGAAATTTAGGCGAAATAAGGAGGCGAAAAGAGCCTATCTCGCCAAAAGTATTTTCAAAACAGGCGATTCTCTAGGCGAATAAATCACACCTCGCCAAATTTAACTTGTTTTCAGGCGAAGAAATTTGGCACAATTTAAACTTAGCGCCAGAAAACATACCTGTTTGGCGAGGTATAATGACAATGTTTTGAACTTTCGCCTCATTTTTCTTGGCACTAGCCGATATAACAAGGCGAGATTCTTCTTTCCTTGCCCTTGCAAGAGTAGGGTAGGCGAAATTTTTTGGCATGACTATCCTTTCTCGTCTTCACCCAGGCGACCATGCATGACGATATCCCATAATTCGCCATCTTTAAAATATTCATACAGGCGAAAGGAAGTTATTCCTCGCCAATTGATAAGCAGCTTTAGCGAGTATTTTGGCAATAAAAATAACATCTCGCCTTCTTCACTAAACTTTAAGTTCATCTGAAAACAACAATTCTTCTCATAAAGGAAAAGTTGCTCATTGGAAATTGTTCATTGATGTCAACTTGAGCCTCCATATCCTTCATGTGCAGTCTTGAGAGGTGATCAGCTACTAGGTTTTCAGTGCTCTTTTTGTCTTTGATTTCTATGTCAAACTCTTGCAGCAAGAGCACCCATCTTATCAACCTAGGTTTAGACTCCTTCTTAGCAAATAAGTATCTCAATGCTGCATGATCAGTATGGATGATAATTTAAGACCCTAATATATATAATCTAAACTTATCCAATGCAAAGACTATTGCTAGTAGTTCTTTTTCAGTGGTGGTGTAATTTCTCTGAGCCTCCACCAATGTTTTACTAGCATAATAAATGACCCTGAAAAGCCTCTCATTTCTCTCTCCCAGCACTGCACCTACAGCAAAGTCAGATGCATCACACATGATTTCAAATTCAGAATTCCAATCTGGTGGAATTATGATTGGTGCTGAAACTAGCTTGTCTTTCAACTGCACAAAAGCTTTCAAACAATCATCTGTAAAATCAAATTTCTTTTCTTTTTCTAGTAGAACACACAAGGGTCTAGCTATCTTTGAAAAATCCTTTATAAAACGCCTATAGAACCTAACATGTCCTAAGAAACTTCTAATACCTTTTACATTGGCAGGAGGAGGTAAATTAGAAATAACATCTATTTTAGCCCTGTCTACTTCCAATCCTCTAGCAGACACCTTATGGCCTAAAACAATACTCTCTCTTAGCATAAAATGGCATTTTTCCCAATTAAGGACTAGGTTAGTCTCCTCACATCTTGCAAGCACTTTTTCAAGATTATTCAAGCAATCGTCAAAACTGTCTCCTATAATGGAAAAATCATCCATGAAGACCTCTAAAAACTTGCCTATGAAATTAGTAAAAATAGCTAACATACACCTCTGAAATGTTCCTGGTGCATTACACAGTCCAAATGGCATCCTATTATAAGCAAAGGTTCTAAAAGGACAAGTAAAAGTTGTTTTATGCTGATCACCAGGAGCTATGGGAATTTGGTTATATCCAGAATAACCATCTAAAAAGCAAAAGTAAGGGTATCCTACACATTCGCCACCCTGTGACAGTTCTAGTAGGGATCAATTCATTCTTTTCATTCTTAATCACAGTCATCCCTCCATTCACTATCTGATATTGGAAAAATAATACCTGCATCAAAGAGTTTCAGTACTTCCTTTTTCACAACCTCCTTCATAGTTGGATTCAATCTTCTCTGAGGTTGTATCTTGGGTGTATGTTTGTCCTCCAAGATGATCTTGTGTGTACAGAAAGTGGGGTTGATTCCTTTGATATCTGCTATTGTCCATGCAATGGCTTTCCTGTGTTTCCTCACCACTTGGAGCAGACTTTCTTCTTGGTCATCTATTAAATCATTTGAAACCACAATAGGTAAGCTAGAGTCCTTAGGGTTAAGGAATGCATACCTAAGATGACTTGGAAGAGCCTTCAGTTCCAACTGTGGTGGTTTTTCAGTTGAGGGAAACAATGGCTCAGCTGATGGTTGAACATTACTAATGTTGAGGACAAAATGAGAAGTCATGCATTCAAGCTTTCCACTATAAGCACTCTCTTCTGGAACATCCATATCCACTTCATTAATTAACACATTGTTCAGTGGATCGGAACTCCTTAGAGTGAGAATTTTGTCCATCAGTTCCTCATCAGCTGCCAGTTGCACACTTTTGACTTCATTAAAATCGTATGGGAATTTTAATGACTCCAAAAGATTAAATTTTGTTTCCTCTCCATTAACTCTGAGTGTGAGTTCACCATTTGCCACGTCTATCATTGCTCGCCCAGTTCTGAGGAATGGTCGTCTAAGTAATAGAGGTACATCTTCATCCACCTCCATATCAAGCACTACAAAGTCTATAATAAACATGAATTTGTTTACTGTGACTATCACATCTTCAACCACCCCCTTTACATGAGTGAAAGATATGTCAGCAAGTTATAATAAGACATTATCAGGTCTGAAATGCCCTATCCCCAATTTTTCATAGATAGCCAGAGGCATCAAATTTATACTAGCTCCCAAATCACCTAGAGCTCTCCCTTTGAATCTGTCGCCTATGGTCAAATGTATGGTGAACTTGCCAAGATCTTTCTCTTTCCTGGGAATCTAATACTTGATAAGCTGGCTCACACTCTCATTCACATTAATGCATCCCACATCAGCTAAATTCCTTCTATTTGACAATAGCTATTTCATGAATTTAGCATAGACAGGCATCTCTTTCAATGCTTCAATGAATGGGATGTTGACATGGATTTGCTTCATCATGTCTAAAAATTTCTCAAACTGCTTATCCAGCTTCTTTCTATTCTCTCTTTGAGGAAAATGTAAAGCAATCTTCACAGCCTCCTGTTCTTTTGCAATAGATTTGCTGATTTCTTCATTTTCCTTATCTTGTACAGGAGATTCAGAACTTTTCTTTTCCTTAGAGTTCTCCAGTTGTTTCCCATTTCTCAATGTAATAGCAAACACTTGTGCTTCCTCCTTGGATTTATCTTTAACCTTTGGGTTGGGCATAGTGTCACTTGGAAGTGCTCCTTGGGGTCTTTGATTCAAAACTTACATAAGTTGCCCCATCTAAGTTTCCAAATTTTTGATTGAAGTGGTATGATTGGTAAGAACAACGTCAGTCTTCTCCATGTATTTAATCAGAAGGTCTTCCATACTAGGCTTCTTCTGTCCCATCGGCTGATATTGAGTCTGTCCTTGTTATTGGTAACCAGGTTGAGGATTTCTTTGGTAATAACCCTGATTTTGATATGGTTGGCTCCTCTGTTAATAGTATGGCCTCTGCTGGTTCCCATAACTATTATTCACATAATTTACTTGCTCTGACTCCTCTAGCTCTTCTTCATTATCAGCAAATGCTGCTTCCTGAGCATAATCTGTCGGAGTAGTATTCTGTTTTTCAACAGAATTAACTGAAGTCTTCTTTGGATGACCCTTATTGACTGCCATATTGTCCATCTTTTCATTCAACAATGCTATCTGAGCAGATAATGCATTGAAAGACTCCAACTCATAAACTCCAGACTGCTTCTTGTTTGCAGCCTTTTCCCTTTCATTCCATCCAAAATCATTTTTTGTCAGCAATTCGATGAAGTCATGAGAATCATCTGGCTCCTTATCCATTATTGATCCTCCAGCTAAGGATTCAATGTGCATTTTGATCTGAGGAGGCATGGCACTATAAAATGTCATCACAATGCTCCAAGATGTTATGCCATGGTGAGGACATCTTCTTATCAGCTCCTTAAACCTTTCCCAGCTTTCATACAATGATTCTCCATCCAAATACTGAAAATAAGAAATCATATTTCTCTGTTTCACCATCTTCATGGGAGGAAAGTAGCGGGCTAAGAACTTCCTGACTAGATCTTCCCAGTTATTGATACATCCTGGGGGCAATGAGTATAACAAGGAGTGAGCTTTGTTACTCAGTGAAAAGGGAAATAAATAAAGTTTAACTGCATCCTCTGAGACTCCATTATGTCGAAATGTACTGCACAGATGCAGAAAGGTGTTCAAGTGCTGATTAGGATCCTCAGTAGTTCCTCCTCCGAATTTATTTTGTTGAACCATCTGGATGAGTCCAGATCTCAATTCAAAATTATCAGTTGTTATTGCTGGTAAGTTGATGGCCTGTGGCATGCCATCAACTAGTGGAATGGAATATTGACGAAGAGTCATCCTCTCAGGATCTCCTCGTACATCATTGTCATTATTTCTGTTATAGCGTTCTCAAGACATTATCACTCTTGACTCAGTTCTTGCTGCTGATCTCGTTAGTGATCTAGATTGTCTAACAATTCTTTCTGGTTCAGGATCAAATTGCAAGTCTAGAGTACCTTTAGATCTTGTCTGCACACACTACATACTTGAACAAACAATTTTAAAACTAAGAAAGAATTTAATGAATCATGTTAGCGCAGTTCAAAATAAATCCTAATCTTCAAAGAACAATCCCCGGCAATGGCGCAAAGAAATTGATGAGGAAAAATTCTTTTGTTGTTGTGATGAGTATATGAAAACTCGACTGAAATTAGATTTCACAGTAATCAATCAGAATTCCTATCAATGTCTAATGTAGGTATTTTAGATATCGTCTCCATAGGGATTGTAAGCTAAGAAGCATGATTGAGACTAAGATTTAAGCTGAATTGCTAAAAGAATTTTATATACAAATTGAATCATAAGAATCATATAATTTATGTGAAGGAAAAGATACTAGTGGCATTCATTCAATTAAAACTCAAGTCAGCACTCTATTCTGCAATTGATCTTAACAATGAATAAGTTGATTTGCTAAATCTGTTATCAATTAACTTCTCATGCAAGTTTCACCTTAAAACACAGATTTACCTTCTAGATCATCATCAGTGATCTGTTAAAAGATCTCTCGATTCAATTTAACAGATCTCAATTATATAGTTGCATATATCTCTATACTACAAACTATACAATTGATAAGCACAATCTGTAGAAAAATAGATCTATAGTCTATCTCTAGCACTACGATCCTCTGTTCTTAGATCTGAAACCTAATCGCCATCTCTGGTCTAAATCAAATCTCAGATTAACAATATTACGTAACTCTCGTTCTTGTAATTCAATCAGCTCATAAAAATCCAGTAGATCTGGCTACAATTGAACAAGAAACATTGCAATTGAAGTAATAATCAACATCCAAACTCAACAAATCAACAGAGCTTTTAGCTAGCACATCTACTTCAGCATATCCAATCAAAGTACAAAATCATCATCGACATGCTTAAGATCTAAATCTTACCAAGGAAGACTGAAGCTAGACTCTGTCACAGTTTTTGCTTCCAAATCTTCAAGCTAAATCTCGATGATCAAAAGAAACAGAGTACAAAACTTCTTCAAGAAACTTCTCTGAAGATGTTGAATAAAGAGTATAGAAGAATCTAGAATTTCTCTCAAAGTATATCAGAATGTAAAAAGTGAATTCAAGCGTCTAAAACTATCTACTATCCAATATTCCTCTTTTTTTTTTTGCTTAATCTGAGCTCCTATTTATAAAGTTTGGCTCAGTGGCAATTTTGAAATAAAATCAACAAAGAAACACAAATTGGTGAAACAACAGTTTTCTTTATTTTATGTCGCCAGTTCCTTCGCCTGAACCAATGAATTATTCAAATCTCGCTTGTCTAGATCGGCAGGCTGACAATTTCATCAGGCAAAATTTTTCTTTTATCGCTCGATCATTTCGCCTACCATTATACGATATAACCTTCCTTCGCCTTATTAGTTCTTCATTCGTAATTAATCTAGGCGATATAGTAAACATGTCGCCCTTTTCATCACTTCTCATTTAGGCGACAGACAATCATGTTGCCTCAGCTTTTCGCCCCAAAGTATGGCGAGGTTCAACTTTAAGCGCCTAAATGTCCTGTTAAAGGTGGCGACATATGAAGGCCAAGAAATTCTAATTCGTTTTACATGTTCTAATTTTCAAAGCGAGATCTTCAATATGTCGACAGCTTCTTCGCCTTCTCCTTTTAGCTTGAGGCGATGCATTCAGGCGACATCTTCGTTTTCAGAATAATCACTTCGCCAATTCGTTGACTTTGGATGAAATTCTAATTTGGCCCTTCTTTCTTCTGATTTTGCATGTTTTAGCTTCTTTTCCACAACTTTTCATCCAAGTCCCTGTCTCAACAATAATAGTCTAGAATTACTATATATGTATTCAATATCTCATCATTTAAGCTCAATTTCATTACATTCAAGTTCATAAAGTATGCCAAAACATAGGTAAATTCTAGACTTATCAATAGACTTTTACATAATTTTCTTGTTGATTGCGTTTGAAAACCATGATTCGATTTGAATATAAAGAATTTAATTTCATCATAGAAAATTCTTGAATTTGAATTGCGATATGGTGTTTGGGAATTTCCATAATTTGAATTTCAAAACTCAAATTAAAATATTTGTTTGAAAAAAATCAAATGATTTAATTTCATAATTTATATTACAATCATTTTAATAATAAATAATTTAACTATTAAAAAAATAAAATTCATCCGTACCTAGAAATTAGATTCTTAAAAATAAAATTCACCGTACCTAAAAATTAGAATCTTAAAAAAAAGACTTTATTGGTGAAATTAATGAGGAGGGAGATGATGAATTTATTGAATTACATATTTTAAGGGTAAATTTGAAATTTAAGTTAAAAATGCAAACTATGAACTAGGATGAAATCCAAGCAAGTATGCAACACATATCATCTATATATCTATATATAAAGTGGAACTCTCAAGCGGGCCCACGAAGTTGACGTGACATGCTTGGGAGTTCAGCGTTGGGTAGAAAAATCACTAAAATGGGAGATTTTGAAATTTGATCATGTTTAACCAATGAATAACTTACATGTGTCCTTCCTTCCAAATGTTCTCCTTTCTATTTATTCTTCTCCTATTAATTTCATCATGACCTTTTATTTCCAATTCTCACTGGGTTCTAATTTTCATAATAGTTAACCTTTTGTTTCCAATTCTCACTGGGTTTTAATTCCTACAAATAGTTTTCTACCTTTCTCACTTTCAAATTTGTTTAACAGAAGAAATCTGAGTAGGTTTTGATTTTCCGCTAATTGTCATGGTTCGTGATAATATCAAGGTATTTTTTATATATATATTGATGGTTACTTTTCTTGAAATTTGAGTTCAGATTTTGATTAATGACAATTATTTTTCAATTGGATTGTTGTGTTTGCTGAGATGTGAACAAAGTTTCGATTTTTTTGTTCATTTTGGTTTAGTGTGAATTTTTGTTTTCATTTGATGTTTTTGTGTTTATGATGTTTATGTGCGTTGTTATTCAATTCGTTTAATGAACTTTTGTTCATGATATCGTGATATTTGTGCTGATTTCAATTTTTCTCTAATTATGGTTTATGACATGGTGATTTTCTTGAATCACGGGTTGTGGTGCTTTGATTTATCCACTTCTTCCAATCAAGGCTTTATATTTTCACAGTGAATGTGAATCGATTGCAGAGGCTTCTGCTCAATTCCTCCGCCAGGCTCTTCCGGTCCAAAAAGCCAAGAAGCTCAAAATTGTCTACTAGAAGCTCTCTTGTGAGGGTTTTTCATATAAGATTGAACTCACTCTCTTCTCTTTCCGGGCAAACAAACCTTTTTCCTTTATTTAGGTTTTTTTCCTTTTATTTTAATGTTTAGAGGGACATTATATTAAATGTTAGAAAACAGTGTTGATTGATGTAGTATACCGGCAAAGATTGATAAATCTGCTATCATTATATTATGTATTTGTGTCATCGTTTTACTTCTTGATTTTTACCGGCATCTACAACTTTCTTTAGTATTGCAAATTGACGATTTATGTTCATTCGATTTATAGAATTAATTTTATGAATATTTTATTTCTCTATTATTTCAAATAGTAACATATTATATTTTTTTAAAAGACAAAAGTGAAAATTTTTATAAATCAATAAAATCAATTCCATAGAATCTCACACATAACCCACTAAAAAAACATTACTATAAATCTCTTATAATCCCAATAAAAAACAAACCAAAAAAAATTATTATAAAATTATATAGAAATTAAATATATACTATTATCGAATAAATTGTAAATTAATATATCTGTCTGTGTAATTTCTATGAATTTTTTCAAAAAGTGTATAAGTCCTTATAATGTCTAAATCTATATAATTCCATTTGAACTAAGGATTTTAATGTTTATTATTTGTCTTTAAATTTAGTAACTTTTCCTCCTTAATAAAATTAAGACCCTTTAACTATTAGGGTAAAACAATTTAGATTTCTTATATTTTTATATAGTTAAATCTTATAGTTATTAATAATTAAATAATTAAATTATGATAACTAAAATTTGTATAGTAAATCGTTTAATTATATAAATGATGGTCATGGAACTCTATATCATTTGAGTTACTTTATATTGAAACTAGGGATGACAAATAGAACCGGTTCTCAACAAACCTACCCTTATCCGTATGAGTTGGTTGTTTTGAGAACCCGTTCTCCATCTATTATATCCTTAAAATGTCCGGACTTATTTAAATCATTAATAAAACGGGTAGGATATGAACATATCCACGGTTTTAAAGAGATCCTTATTAAATCCTATTATTGATAGGGAAAAGAGATAATGCATAAGAGAATGTGAAGAAATTAATATGAATATTTTGGAAAATGCATATTAATTATTTTTATCTTTTAATATAAATAGTAGTTAACATTTATTGTTTTTAATAAATGCTTACATCTATTATTTTTAACGTTTTGTATATTTTTTATTTTTATCTAAAATGAAATCATTTTTTTATATAGTTACTAAATGATAGTTTAAAATTTTAAGGTAACTAAAATAATAAATATAATCATATTATCCTTTTAAAAAATAATCATATTAAATTTTTATTTATGCAATAATGATATAATAAAGTAATAAAAAAAAAAGAGGTAAGAAATTAATCCATTAAATTAAATTAATTTTATTATTATATTTGTTAAATTAAAATTTACATTTTCATCTTAATTTAAGTAAAATTATAATTTATTTGAATTTAATTAATTTAATTTCTATTTGGAATCATTTCAAATTATTTTTTTCTTTGATTGGATTTTGTCATTAAAATAAAATTAAATTATCTCAAACCGAATAGAATTTTTTTTATTATTTTGGTTCAATTAGTTTGTGTACTATAGGATTTTGTTTCAATATTTACTTTGATTAAATTATCATATAATATCAAAATCGCTTCTACTCAATTTAATTTAATTTAAGATTTTTTTAACCTACATCAATTATATATTTTTTTATTTTATTTATAATTATTATTTTATATTTTGACATATAATATAATTTATTTATTTAATTCAAATTAATATGATACGTTTATAAATTCAAAATCACTTAATTACTCTCTTATAATGTATAATTTTATTAAAATAAAATATAATTTAAAGTTACATTTTAAAAGGAAAAAAACTAATTAAAAAATAAATTAAATGAAATAGATAAATTAATTGATTAATTAATAAATTTAAACTTAGAAACATGTTTTTGTGTAAATTTTAACTTGTGATTTTATTTGAGATACACATATAGTTAATGAATTGATATTAGTAAAGTTCTCATATTAATATTATAAAGACATATATATATAAGGATATTATTATGATATTTACAAGGATATTATTAGGACATGTACACGGTTATAGTCAGAACCTCAAATTTTGAGGGTAGGATTTTATCCTACCCTTTATTTAATTTCAAGGTTAAGGGTATCATCCATAACCTTAAATCTTTTAAAGGACATATTAAGGATTTGGATATGGGTAGGATTTTACCCTTAATTTTTTCATCCTTAATTGAAACTTGGACCCAATTGAACAAATTATTTGTCTCTGAATGTATTTATATTTTTGAAATATGATGTTTTCTATTCTAAAGACACAGTGTTACATTTACATAGGTCAAATTTAATAAATTGTAAAAATAAATATATAAATAATTTTCCTATTTCTATAAACTTCAATTGTATTAAATAAAATTAAGATATTATAATATTATTAACAATTTCATTATAATCATTTAAATTGAACAAATTTAATTAATTTAAATAAAAAATTTAATGGATCTTTCATATATTTTAACTTACATGGCATTACTAATTACTAATAAAATTTGTAAATAATATCTTTAATTAAAAAAAATAGATATTCATGATTAAAATTAAAATTAAAAATTTTCTATTTGCCTAATTTAAATGTAACCGCCAATTAGATATCCATTTGTGTTATATATATATATATATATATATATATATTATTAATTCTATCCAATTAGATATCCATTTGTGTTATATATATAAACCTTTAAATAAAATCCGAATTAATAATATTTAACTTATCAAAATTAAAATAGGATGTCAACATTAATTTTCCACTAAAACTATTTATGTTTCTCTAATTTAATAATATTTCATCTTTTCATATATTGTAACTTATAAACACTAACATTTTCATAAAATCTAAATCTCATGAATAACATTAAATGACTAGGCTTAAGTTAGGTTCATCCCTTATCCTATAAATACATAAAATAAAAAATACAAAAAAAAACAACTTATCGCTTTCACTTTATTTAGTAATAAAGACACGTCGGTTTTTAAATCTCATCTCATTAACGCAGTATTTCATTTTAATCTTAAATTTATATAACTAGGCTACATGCCCGCGCGTTGCGTAAGAAAAGACCTGATAATTTGATTTTGAAAAATATACAATAAATAGATTTTTTTAAAAATTAAGATAAATTTACAATACATATAGTATAAGTAGACATTATTGAAAAATTACATTATTTGATTATTATAATAATATTATTATTAATGTATATTTCTATGGTGCCAAATAAACCACAGCAAAATATTCGGCTAAGATTGCTTGAGAAAATAGCTAAAAGCTTATAGAAATAATTTCACAGAGTTTTCTCTAATGAATAAAATTTCGGATCCTTTTACAATCATCCCTACCCTCTATTTATAGAAGGTATTTGGGGTCCTATTTCTTTTTGGATTGGGACTCCTAGTTTTCCTTGAATTCGGTCTCCTTTTTGGGTTTGGTTTCCTTCTTTCAGTGGGTTGGTCTTCATTTATCTATTGGACTTTAGGAATCCTCGGCCTAGTATGATGAGTCTTCCTTTTCCGATTGGGTTTTGGGAATCCTTGTTTAGTTAGGTAATCATTCGGCGGGCCAGTGTGCTTTGATTTGGATTCTGTTGGGCTCAGCTGAGTTGGACTGCATTGGGCCTTTAGTCATTTCGGTCGAGCTTGACTCGGACATTTCCTGGGCCTTTGGCCCCTTTCGGCCGAGAGTAGTCTTCGGGTGCCTCTTCTGTCTTCGGCCGAGCTTGGTTATGGACTTTGATCCCCTTTGCTTGTTCTGACCTTCGACTATGACGCCTTATGGTTGTTTTTCCACCACAGTAATCCCCCATTGCCATGGCTTGAATCTTTCGAGCATAGCAATATGACGTTATTTCGGTCGAGTTTGTGTTAGATTCGGTGTTGTTCATGTGGTCTTGTTTCTCGACCGAGGTTTCTTTGGTGGGCCACGTCAGCCCTGCTTGGGGAAAAGAGTGCCCGTTATTACAGATAGTATGTTACATAAGAATTGATACCTCTTTAGGTGGTGGATGTTCCAGCTCTGTTCCACCTCTTTCCCTTCCTTTGTGAGTAGTTTGTCGGATCCTTTTCCAGATGCGCGCTCTATCTGGTATGGCCCTTCCCAGCTTTCGGCCAATTTGCCATGGCTCCGATTCCTTGTGTTCTGGAAGAGACCCAGTCTCCGGGTTGGAAGGCTTGGGCTTTGACCTTTTTGTTGTATCGCCGCGCTATCCCCATTTGATATTTCGCGATTTTTTGTCGCGCACTTTCCCTCTTTTCGTCTGAAGTATCTCTTTCGAAGGCTAGTACTTGTTGGTTGCCTTGGTCTATCAGCCTTTCTAGTGGTGATTGGACCTCGGTTGGAAGTACCGCTTCTGTCCCGTAGACCATTAAAAATGGGGTTTGTAGTGTTGATGTTCTAGGGGTTGTTCGGAATGCCCAGAGGACTTCGGGTAAGGCTTCAGGCCATAGCCCCTTGGCTCCCTCTAACTTTTTCTTGAGTGAGTCAACCACCGCTTTGTTGGATGCTTCTGCTTGTCCGTTGGCCTAAGGGTACCTTGGGGTTGAGTATGTGAGTTTGATGTTCATTTGGCGGCAGAAATCTTTCAGCGTTTGTGCTATAAATTGAGGCCTGTTGTCCGTGATTATTTCCCGTGGTATGCCGAACCTGCAGATGATATGTTTCTAGATAAACTTCTGTACTTCTTGCTCTCTGACTCTTTCTAGTGCTTTGGCTTCGACTCATTTCGTGAAATAATCGATCACCATCAGGATGTATCTTTTCCTGCCATGGGTAGATATTGGGAAGGGTCTTATGATGACCATCCCCCATTTGTCAAACGGCCATGGAGAAGTTATGCTGTGTAGAGTTCCTGCAAGGAGGTTGGAGTAGTTGGCGTGTCTTTGGCATTTGTCACACTTTTTGACTAGTTCCGCCGCGTCTGTTTTCATAGTTGGCCAGTAATATCCGGCCCTATGTGTTCTAAATGCCAAGCTTGTCCCACCGGTGTGGTTTCTAGCCCGTCCTTCGTGGAGCTCTTTTAGTACTGCATTTGCTTCTAGGGCGGAGATGCAATTTAGGTAGGGGCCCGCTATGGACCTTTTAAAGAGGATCCCCCCGATGATGCAGAATCTCACGGCTTGGGCTCGCAGTTTTCTGGCTTCAACTTTGTCTTCAGGGGCCTGTCCATAATTAATATAGGCAAGGATAGGGGTTCTCCAGTCGCTTTGCTCTAGGACCATGGTTTCTTCGTATTCGATGGCTGTTTTCGGGAGGAAAGCGTATACGATTGGCCCGGTGGGTTCGTCTTTGTGCATTGAAGCTCTGAGATTTGCCATGGCGTCTGCTCTTTCATTCTCCTACCTTGGAATCTGCTTTATTTCGGCCCTTTGGAAACGCTTCATCAGATCTTTGGCTATTTTGAGCTTGATATGTACCATTGATCTGGTTGACCACCAGTTGGGAGTCGCACTTGATAGTGAGATTGTGCGCTCCACTTTCTTTCGCTACCCTTAGTCCCGCGATTAGGGCCTTATATTCGGCTTCATTATTGGTGGCTAGGAATTCGCATCGGATGGCCTGAATAATTGGAGGTAAGTTTGGAGGCCTGAGGTATACGTCTAGGCCACTGCCACTTTGCCTGCTGGCCCCGTCTACTTCCTGCACCCATTCGTCAGTTGAGGATGTTATAAGCTGGTTGATGTCGATCGAGGTGGTTTCGGCCGGTTGAGCTTCTTCGAAGTCGGCCATGAAATCTGCCAGCGCTTGAGATTTGATCGCCTTCTTTCCTTCAAAGGATATATCGTGCTCTCTGAGTTCTAGGGCCCATTTCATTAATCTCCCGGAATTGTCGGGGGAGTGGATTGCACTTCGAAGGGGTAGCGCAGTTATGACTGCAATTGGGTGCCCTTGAAAGTATGCTCGAAGCTTTCTTGCAGCAAATATGATACTCAGGATGGCTTTCTCCAGGGTAGGATATCTGGTTTCGGCTGAGGTTAGAGTTTTGCTTGCATAGTACACTGGTTGCTGTTTTCCCCCGATTTCCTTAACCAAAACAGCACTCACTGCAATCTCCGAATGCGCCAGGTACAGGTAGAGTTTTTCGCCATTCTCCGGCTTTGCTAAGAGTGGAGGGCTGGTCAAGAAATCCTTGATGTCTGCTAGGGCCTTGCTGCATTTCTCGGTCCACTCGAATTCTTTGGATTTTTTGAGGGCTTCGAAGAAAGGCTGAAATTTTTCTGAAGTCTTAGGGATGAACCGTGTTAGTGCGGCCAGCCTCCCCGTGAGCTTTTGTACGTCTTTCTTGCTTCGAGGTTCCGCTATATTTAGGATCGGTCTGATCTGATCTGGGTTGGCCTCGATCTCCCTCTTCGTGACTAGATACCCCAAGAATTTCCCTGCTTTGACCCCGAATTGACATTTTGTGGGGTTGAGCTTCATGTTGTATTCTCGGAGTGTCTTGAATGTCTAGCTCAAATGGTGTACATGGTGACTCGCATCTTCGGATTTAACTAGCATGTCGTCAATATAGACTTCCATGGTTTTCCCCAACTTGTCAGCAAACATCTTGTTCATGAGCCTTTGGTATGTGGAGCCTGCATTTTTTAGGCCGAAGGGAATCACCTTGTAGCAGTAAATCTCCCTCTCTGTGATGAAGGCAGTCTTCTCTTGATTGTTGGGATGCATCAAGATCTGGTTGTAGCCTGAGTAGGCATCCATGAAGCTCAACATCTTGTAGCCCGCATTGCGTCGATGGTGAGGTCCATATGTGGCAGCGGGAAGGGATCTTTTGGGCACAACTTGTGCAGATCTGTGAAATCGATGCAGACCCTCCATTTTCCATTCTTCTTCTTGACGACTACTACATTAGCAAGCCAGTCCGGGTATTGGACTTCTCTGATGGACCCGTTTGCGAGGAGTTTTTCGACCTCTTCATTGATGATTTTGTTTCTTTCAGGGGCAAACCTTCTGTGCTTCTATTTGACTGGTTTCGCTCATTCTTTCACGTTCAGCTCGTGGGTTATGATTATTGGGTCGATTCCAGTCATATCCTTGTGTGACCAGGCAAAGCAGTCCTGGTTGGCTTTGAGGAAGCTTATTAGCTTTTCCCGTTCCAAGCCCTCTATCGCGGCTCCAATCTGCACCGTTTTCGCCCCTTCTTGATCTAGGGGGATTTCATCTACTTCGTCTTCGGCCAGACTTCGGGGTGTGTTCGGCCGAGACGGTGATTGCTATTCTTGGGCCCTCTTCTGCTTTAAGTAGTTAGCGTAGCATTCCTTGGAGGAGCATTGCTCACCTTTTATTTGTTTGATCCCTCGCGGGCTTAGGAACTTGATGAGTTGATGATACGTGGACGGGATTGCCTTCATATCGTGTATCCAGGGTCTCCCGAGTATCACGTTGTATACGGATATTGAGCTTATCACGAGAAAGGTTGTGTGCAGATTGATCCCTTCTGTGAATACTGGCAGTTCGATCTCCCCGATGGTTGAAGTGGTTTTACCTGTCGAAGCCGATAAGGGAGACGACCTTTCTGCGCATCATTCTCTCGTCCAGTTGCATATTCTTGAAAGTTTCGAGGAATAGTATGTTAGCTGAGCTTCCGTTATCCACCACTACTCTCTTCACAGTTAGATTTGCTATCGAAATTTTGATCATTAATGCGTCGTGGTGTGGCGCATTGATCCCTTTGGCCTATTCTTCTGTGAAGATGATAGAGTAGTTATCAGTTGTGGGTCCGTCTCTAATGCTATAGATACTGAGGGAGTCTCTCAGCTTTCTCTTTGCTGCCGAGCTGGTTAATCCGCATACCTCGGATCCCTCTGCGATCATGTTGATCACCCTTTCTTCTTCCGCGTTTGCGACTGGGACTGCTTTCGGTGATCGGCGATTTTTATCAACCTCAGCTGCAATTTCTCGCCCCTTTTCAGATAAATATTCCCGCAAGTGACCCGCTTTTATTAGTTCGGCGACTTCTCTCTTAAGAGTCCAACAGTCGTCGGTGTTGTGGCCATGGTCTCCATGGAACTGGCAGTATCAGGATTTATCATTCCATGCTCATGCGGGGTTCATTGGTTTGTCGGGCCATCTGACTCTGTCTCCCATTCCTTTGAGAATTGCAAGGGTTTCTCTTGTGGGAATGGTGAGTGGGTAAGGTAGTAGTTCTTTTCTTCTCCGGCCGTGTTCGGAGTAATCTGGTCTCGAAGAGTTGCGGCCGGTATAATCTGGTTTAGGCGGGTCGCTGCGGTCAGACTCCTTCAAGTTGCTCCTCGGCCTTTCAGTTCGGCCGAAATTCCCAGTACTGTTTCGGCCACGGGAGCTTGGTGTATTCTGGGTGCTACTATGATTTCTGGGCTGGAGCTCCTCCTCATACTCCATTGCATCTTCAGCTCTTTCTAGGACGTCTTCGAAAGTGCGGGGTTTGATTAGCTTTAGACTTTCGTAGAACTTGGAAGTCTTCATCAAGCCCTTGATGAAAGCTTTGGTGGCGCTCTTGTCTCGGCAGTCTGGAATTGCCATTTTGGTTTCCTTGAATCTTCTGACATATTGTCTAAGACTTTCAGCGCTCCCTTGTTTTAGATCATACAAATCATCTACGTCTTTCTCCTTCTTCCTGCTGTCTAAGAAGTGGTTCACGAATTTGGTCACCAGTGATAAGTATGACTTGATGCTTTTCTCCGGTAGAGCCGAATACCACCTTTGGGCGGTTCCTGTCAAGGTGGAACCAAAACTTTTACACATAATCGCCTCCATATCTTCTTCTGGGATATTGCAGGTTCCCATGCAATTTTTGTATCCGGCGATATGGTCTTCAGGGTCCGTTGTCCCGTCGTATGGTTTCATGTTTGTAATTGAGAACCTTTTGGGCATCTTTGTTTCTAGGATCCAAGATGTGAAGGGCATGTCAAAGTATCACATTGTTGACGACCTCATCATGACCCTTTTTCCTGAAGTTCTCTGTACCAGGTCTTTGAGCTCTCTGATCTCCCGATCACGGCGCCTCTCTCAGTCTTTACGGGTTGATCTAGGACCTCTGACTCCTTCGTCGGAACTACTTGTATCACGGCGGTCAGTGCTTTTACGGCTTTCCGTCGACCCATCACTTTCTCTCGACGTCTCCCCATCGGAGTCCTCAAAATTGAGCTTGCGCTTCTGGATAGGAGAGTATTTCCGGCTTGATTGTCGAGCTTTCTCCTTGGTGAGGTTCGTGGATTTCCTTCTTGATTATGCTTCTTTCCTCCATTGCTCCTTCTCTTCTTCAGTTTTCTTCAACATCTCTGTCAAGATCGCCAACTGTTCTTCTGGCGTCTTCGGAGTTTGGTCTTCTAAGTTGACGGTATTAGGATTTATTGGAGCCATGTTTGGTAAGAACAGATGCGGAGAATAATTGTAGATGGAATTTGGAATTTTCAAGAAACCTTAACCTTATGGTTGTTTCCCACCACAATTTCCTTATAAGATAATATGATCAAAGTGTTTATAGTTTTTATAACATTTTAGTAAAGTTAGTTGGTTCATTTCCTTTGTTATGCAGTTATACTGGTTGATGGCTATATAGATTAATAGAAATTAAATACTCATTTCCAATAAAAATGAAAGTAGTTAGATTAGATCCTTTTCGTAGTCCTTTGTCTAAAATTTACATAATGGACAATTTTTATTCATATTATATATATATATATATATATATATATATATATATATATATTGGATAGCAGCTTAAAGAGTATGTTTTAATCTATGGATCAAAGAAACTTTAAGGTGGATAGTCTGTCCATGCGAATAGTTGGAATTGACCTATGATATTTAGTTGGGGTGTGTAACTATTATAAAGGAATATTTAGAAGAAGGCTTGTGATGCTAGATCTCAAATAAAAATAAAATAAATGACATTTTATTGATTGTGGAAGTGAGATCGTTAAAGACGAAAGAGAAAGAGGAGAAGAACAAAAGAAAAAGAAAAGAATAAAAAAATGATAAAAATTTCATATTTTTAAATTAAATTTTATTTATTAATTAAAAAAATAAATTAGAAAATTTGTTCAAGTTTTTAAATTGGTTATGAGTCCATTGGATTTCTAGGCTATAAAAAGTTTACTATACAATTATAGGTCACTTTTGAAAAGTTTGCAAAACTAAACTTTGATTTTCACTTCATATGTCAATCACAGCTGTGAGCGTAATTCACAGACTGTGAGCATAATTCACAACATCTGTGAATTGTAAAGTTTTAGGGGTATTTTGGGAAACTTGGCCTATGGAGTGAAAAATAAACTTTTAAAAGTCTGTTTTTGTATGTTTTTCAAAACAGACCTATAACTGTATTTTAAACTTTAAAAAGCACATTTTTTAGAATTTTCACATTGGTTATTTTTAATTAAATTTTATTCCTTTTAATAAAATCAACCGTGAAAAGATGCTCCTCCATAAATAGTAAAAAGTCACTAATAGAAGAATGTTAATTTGGATGTTGACTAAGGGAAAAATAAAAAGAATTTTGAATATTTCTATAATTAAGCAATGTTTTTAGAATTTCATCAAACCTTCGTAGATATTTTTGGATTATCCCTATAAATTATTATAAAAAATAATAATTAAAATATAAATGATAAAATATGTTAGATTACATCATTAATTTTGGAAAAGTTAAAATTTAATAATTTTGAAATACATATGTGGTGGAGAAAGTGAAGATGTTTGCTTGAATATTTAAAATATTTTCATGTATTTTATATATTTAAAATTATATTTTGTTGATATCTGCTATGTGTCACAAGAGTAACTACATATATTGTATAAATTGATTCCAAAACATGATGTGACATGCTTAGAATTGTAGAGTTTCCTTCTATAAATTAGATTATTTTTTTAACTTACTTACTCATATATCATTATTAATAACATCCTATAACATATTTATTTTTAAAAAAAAAGGTTATTTATTCATATTCCACTAATAATTAATAATTTTTATTACATATTATTCATTAATGCAATAAATGGAACAATCCTAAATGAATTATGATACATGAATTTTAAAGGGATAAATGAAAAGAATATATGAATATAAAAAAATGACTAATCCAAATACTAATTGTAGATTTTTAGTTATTTTTTCTTATTATTATTATTTAAAATTAATAATCCAAATACAAATTTTAAAGGAAATACAATTTTCAATGATATCGTGGTCAACAAATAAAACCTATCATATATATAATAACAATAATAATTTTATATTATATATATATATAGATATATATTTAAATGTATTATCATTTTTAAAAAATTGAATCATAGATATAATTATAAAAGAATTTGAAAAGATATCTTTTTTTTTCCTCTCTTGAAGTATCTTATTATTCGTTAATATAATAAATGAAACATGTAATATAACT
>CM062391.1:10625473-10859153 GCA_031304145.1 Cardiospermum halicacabum | reverse complement strand
AACAATTCATCAATTCATTTAACAGTAGCTTGGTTATTTAGACTTTTATCTTATTTATTTATTTTTAACTATCGGGTCAGGTGTGAATTCAATAATAGACGTCTGTTGACATTTCAACATTCCGTCTTCTTTAGGATTTATCCAAAAGAGAATCTCGTACTTCTTCATATTTTATTTAAAATAATTTTATTAAAAAAATATATTAGTTATTTATTATTTTTAAAAAAAATATTTTATTTTATAACTACTTATTAAATATAGTTTATTTTAACTTTTAAATTATATCTACCATCATAATATCATCATATAAATTGATTTTAATTTAATTAAATATACTTTTCATATATTTATAATAAAATTATATAATTAATTTGCACGTTAATTAAATTCTTTCAAAATTTTAATCTTTATATATTTTTTAAAATTTATTTTTGTAAAATATGATATATTAATTTAATTTATGTTTTATATTTTTAGATTATTTATATATATATATATACATTTATATATTTAATATGTGATTCAAATAATCCTTATTTATATTTATGTGTTTAAATTGTTTATTAATTTTATTTACTCAAAAAGTAAATTGATTTTATTTTCAGTAATGGACTTTTACTGATTTATTAACGGACCATTTTTTTTTAAATTTTTTTCCCTAATAATTATAAAGGAATTTCACATTTTAAACATGATTAATTTTAGTCGATATATTTCTATGATTAATTTAATGTATTTCATTATTAATTTAATTTAATTCGATTTTTTTATTTGAAATAGTCTTATTATTATTTTTTAATTAGTCAAGTGTTTCCTTTATTATGAATGTTAGCTTCTCTTTTTTTTTTAAGTTTTTTATTTTTCAATTAAAAAATTACAACAAATATTTAATTAATAGGACATTGACGGCTAATAACTACTTCCTTATTTAGTTTATATGTTTTTTATATATATATATATTCAATTGAATCCAAAATAAAATATGGTATCAAAATCCGTCATGTGGCACTTTGTGACATTCACAGCGAATGAGATGTCGCCATGTGGAGTAATTGTCAAATCATTCCTCCTTTTTACATCCCTTCCCATTATTCCCATTAATTTACTTTAATTGTGCATTCTTTATGTTTAAATCTTGTTGTCTTCTATCATTTACTTTTATCTCCATTGTCATTCATGACTTTTAACCCTCTCTCTTCCTCTTCCTCCAATTTTTTCTCTTTAATTCATTTAGTCTATAACCGTTGCTAAATAAAAAAATTAAAATAAAGTTATATAATTAAATGTAATATTAAAATTTTTCTTTCTTCTTCTTGTTTTTTTTAGTACACAAATTTTGGTTTTTCTAAAAATGTACATTATTCAACAAAACTTCTATATTCTTAAAATTAAATATCAAATTTTAATAGTTTATAAGAGTTTGTATATATAAATCAGATCATAATTATAAGAGAAATATTAAATACCATTAAATATTATTCATTATGAATTTTTGGAATTTTGAAAGTCAATTGTGATTATTATATATATAATTTATAGAAATATGAATAATTACTTAATTAGAAAAGATATATAGAAAGAATCAAGCATAATGCATATGTTCAAACAAATTATTTTATATTTAGATAGGATATACAAATCTTTAAATTTGATATACAAATATAAAAATTACAATAAATAATAATAAATGAAATTGTTGTGATCAAGTTAACATAATCTTTGGTACAACACAAATAGAAAAACAATTGCATAAACAGATCTTTTAAATCAAAAAGAGGAAGAAAAAGATATCACTAACACGAATTTCAAGAATTAAATTAATAAAAAGCATAAAGAAAATAAATGGAAAATTTTAAATTAAAAATTCATTTATTGGAAATTTATTTTTAAAAAAAAGCCACCCAATTATAGGTTAGAATAATAAAAGTCATACCTTAGAAAGTGGCTTGATACTAATGTTATGCACCGGGATAAAATACATCATTACACATCAAATTAACCAAATTGAAAACCTACAATAATCAAACAAAATAATACACAAAATAACAACAATAATAAAAAATAACAAAAAATCAAACCTGAAAAAGTGAATTGACTACATCAACAAAACTTCTGAGTAGAAAAAAATCAAAATTATTGCGTCAAAGCGAAAAATATAATGAAATAATCTCCTACCAAACAATAATAAAAACACAAATGGAATTAGAATTATGATTAGTAACATCAAAGAATTGATGAAAGAGAGATGATTTTTTAAGAATATCAAAAGTTAAATTTGAATAATGAAATCAAAAAATAAAATTTAGTTTCTAGAGGATAAAGAATCGACTATAAATGAAAAAAAAAAAAAAAAAACAAAAAACAAATTGGCTTGCTTCATACACAGTTGTAGACATGGTTGCAGTAGAGAAGTGAAAAATCGTTGAGATGAAAGAGGCGTCAAGCGTTAGAGAGGAATGAGAAAATATTTTAAAATAATTGAGTTTGGTTATGAGATCGATGAGTTAAATATAGGAGGAGAAAAGACAAAGCATTTAATAAGAAGATGAAGAGTAAGAACGTTAGAGCAAAATATTAGCTCTTCAACTACCAAACAATTATTGAAAGTAATATATTCATTTCTACATGTCAACTTTTCATTGGCTTAATAAATAATGAGGGGAAGAGAAAGAGTGACGCGTTAATTATTCCACATGGCGACATTTTATTTGCTGAAAATGCCACGTAGATGCCATATGGCGAATTTTAGAACATGGTCATGTTTGCGCATTTTGCTTTATATATATATATATATTAGCCATGACCCTTATTCTCTTGTGGTGTACAAAATCTTACACATTCTATAATCATATAAAACATAAATGAATCTCTGATGCCGGAAACGTGTGTAAATTGGCTGAAAGAGTATTGCGAATTGAATAAGAGGAACAAATCGTTCGCTCAATTGATTTACTGAAAAATATAATATCAAGTCTGCCTCTTAAAAACCCTAAACACCCCTTTTATAAGGCGTTACTCTTAACCCTAACAAAATAATTCCAAAATTACGAAAAAATCCTTAAAATAATAAAAGTTCAAAAAAACCCTCTAAACAATCCCGAAACGCCAAAATTCATTGTTGATCATTGCCAAAGGCATTGAGTTTGATTCAGATCACTGTTTCGCTTCAACCTGTCAAATTTGGGTCCTAAATTCCATACCCAAAATCAATGCCGAAAGCCCGGTGCATCATATTCTCCCCTGCTAGAAAGAAGATTCGTCCTCGAATCTAATTCATCTTCACCAACAACAAGCTCTCTAATTTCTTCTTCATCTGTATGATAGGGCGATAAATCTGCTACATTAAAAGTCCCGGATACATTGTACTTACCCGGCAGCTCGATCTTGTACGCATTGTCATTTATTCGCTCTAGAACCTTGAATGGACCATCAGCTCGAGGATGTAATTTGCCAAACCTGCCAGCGGGGAATCGTTCCTTTCTGAGGTGAATCCACACGAGATCACCCTCTTTAAAGACCACTTTCTTCCGTCGCATATCCACCCTCTGTTTGTGCTTCATGTTCTGCTTAGTAATCCTGTCATGAATTTCGGAATGCAGCTCCTTAATCTATTTTGCATGTTCATCTGCATCAGAACTGAACTGTTTGATTAAGGGTAAAGGCGCGAGATCCAGAGGAGTAATTGGATTACGCCCGTAGACTATCTCAAAAGGACTCTTGCCCGTTGTTCGGTTCTGTGACCGATTATAAGCAAACTCTGCCTGAGGTAGCACCACGTCCCACTGTCGTGGATTATCACCAACTAGACTTCGTAGTAAATTCCCCAAGCTTCGGTTGACAACTTCTGTTTGCCCATCGGTCTGAGGATGATGAGACGAGCTAAATTGCAACTTGGTTCCCATATGCCGCCACAGAGTATGCCAAAAGTGACTTACAAACTTCACATCACGATCTGAGGTCATAGTTTTAGGGACTCTATGTAGCTTGACAATCTCCTGCAAAAATAAACGAGCAACCTGTGAAGCATCAAAGGTCTTGTTACAGGGAATAAAGTGGGCCATCTTGGAGAATCTGTCGACCACCACCATTATGGAATCTTTATTCCGCTGTGCCCTCGGCAACCCCAACACAAAATCAAGACTGACATCTTCCCACGGTACAAGTGGAACAGGTAAAGGCATGTACAATCCAGCATTAGTACCCTTCATTTTGGCCATGTGACATATTCGACACTTCTCCACAAAACGTGCCACATCACGCTCAATTCGAGGCTAGTAGAAATGCTCACACAGTAAGACCATCGTCTTATCAGTTCCAAAGTGTCTAGCTAAGCCCCCTGCATGACTCTCAGTAATAATGAACTCCCTTAAAGAACACATAGGGATACACAACCTATTTCCCTTGAAGAGAAAATCAGCCACTAACAAAAACTGTTGGAACGGACCTGTTTGACACTTCTTCCAGACATCTCCGAAATACGGATCATCAATATATAATTCCTTAAAAGAATCAAAGCCCAAAACTTTTACCTGCATTGTAGACAACAGGGAATGTTTTCTACTCAATGCATCTGCCACCTTGTTCATCACTCCAGCTTTATGCTTAATTACGAAACTGAGAACCTGAAGTAGTTCCACCCACTTCGCGTGCCTAACATTCAGTTTCTGCTGCGCATTAATATATTTCAGGGCTTCATGGTCAGAATATAAAACAAACTCCCTCGAAATAAGATAATGACGCCAATGCTCTAAGCTCCGTACTATGGCCTAGAATTCTCTATCATACGTCGAATACTTCTTCTTTGCTTCATTCAACTTCTCACTGAAAAATACCACCGGTTTATTTTTCTGACTCAGTACACCCCCAATACCCACGCCTGAAGCATCACAATGTACTTCAAAAACCTCATTAAAATCAGGAAGAACCAAAATCGGGGCTTCAGTTATCTTCTTTTTAAGCAACAGGAATCCCGCTTCCGCCTCTTTGGTCCACGTAAACTTACCCCCATTTAGACAATCCGTAAAAGGTGCAATAATAGTGCTGAAATCTCGGACAAACCTCCGATAAAATGATGCTAACCCATGAAAGCTGCGTACCTCATGGATATTTTTCGGAGTTCCCCAACTTGTAATGGCCTCAATCTTCATCGGGTCTACCTGAATCCCTTCCTGCGATACTATATATCCCAAAAAAGTCACATGATTAGTTAAAAAGTGACACTTCTTCAGATTGGCATATAACTTCTGCTCCCTCAAGGCCTCAAACACTTCTCGTAGATGCTGCAAATGCGTCTCAATCGAAGCACTATAAACCAGGATATCATCAAAATATACGACAACGAATTTGCCAATAAAAGAACGAAAAACCTGATTCATCAGTCTCATAAAAGTGCTCGGCGCATTAGACAATCCGAATGGCATCAACATCCACTCGTACAGGCCATCTCTAGTCTTGAATGTTGTTTTCCACTCATCTCCAGTTCGCATTCTGATTTGATGATACCCACTCCTCAAGTCTATCTTCAAAAAGACAGTAGCCCCATGTAACTGATCAATCAAATCGTCAAATCGCAGAATGGGAAAACGATACTTGATTGTAATTTTATTGACAGCTCTGCTATTTATACACATTCTCCACATTCCGTCTTTCTTAGGGACTAATAATGCCGGCACTACACAAGGACTCATACTCTCCCTAATCGCACCTTTTTCCAGCAACTCCTGCACTTGCCGCTGCAGCTCTTCATGTTCCTTAGGGCTCATTCTGTATGTTGCCTTATTAGGAATAACAGCTCCTGGGATGAAGTCCATATGATGCTGAATGTCTCTCATTGGTGGCAACCCAGGTGGCAACTCCTCCGGTATAACGTCAGCAAGCTCCTCAAGTAAGGGTTTGACTTGTGAAGGGACTTCAGGACCCGCAGTATTTGACTCTACCACTACAACAGCAAAAAGTTCAGGGGCACGCACCACCTCCTCCCGGAATTTTGATCTAGACAACAGATTATTCTGCACTTCTTTTCTCAAATCGATAGGGCCCAGGGTAATAGCTCTACCATCATTCTTGAAACTGTAGGTATTTTTAAACCCATCATGCTGCGTTTTTCTGTCAAATTGTCATGGCCTTCCCAATAAAATATGGCAGGCGTCCATGGGAATCACATCACACCAGACCTCATCAGCATATTTCTCGCCAATCGAAACTGCACAAGACATTTCTTACTAACTTTCACCTCGCTCCCCTTTTTAAGCCACGACAGCTTATACGGTCGAGGGTGGTCCTCTGTTTTCAGCCTCAACTTCTCCACCATAGTAGCGGAAACTACGTTCTCGTAACTTCCCCCATCTATGATTACAGTACATACTTTTCCACCACTAGTGCACTTAGTATGAAAGATATTATGCCCAAGCCACGACTCATCTTCCGTAACAGCAATATTTAAAACTTGACGAACGACTAAAGACTCACCAGAATCTGCATAAATCACTTCGTCCTGTTCTGGCCCCGCATCCTCTGGTTCACCATCAGATTCATCATAAGTTGGTTCTCCGTCATAGTTTGGATTCTCGACCAACGTCACAATCTGACGATTAGGACAATCTGCAGCAAAGTGTCCCAACCCCTGACACTTGAAACAACGCTTAGCAGCAGTCCCTCCCCTGCTATTTCCCGTGTTGCTCTGTTCCCCTTTCGCTGCAGGTTCAGAACTCGCACCCTTAATAGCGATTGGTGTCGATTTTATCACGAAACTCTCTCCCTTCCCTCGAAAACCTTTACCAGACCATCGATTCTGAAATTTAGATGCACTGCCTGTTCTTTTGCATTCTGACTCTTCCTTTAAGGCCAATCGACAGACATCCTCATACGTCCAATACTGTTGCAAATGGACAACGTCAGAAATCTCTGTTCGTAGACCAGCCAGAAACCGAGCCACAGTCTGCTCTTCTTCCTTATCCACATCACAACGCATCCGTAACCGATCAAACTCCTCGGTATACTCCTCCACTGTCGAATTGCGCTGTTTGACATTGTGATACTCGATAAATGCCTCTTGCCGGTAATGACAAGGTAAAAACTTTCTTTGCAGCAATTTCTTCATCTTGTCCCAGCGTTTCACCTTCGATTTTCCTTCCCTAACACGCTGTTTTTTAACGTATTCCCACCAAATCGAGGCATGTTGTCGCAACTTAATCGCCACAATTTTAACCTTTTCTTCCTTAGTGAAGTCCTTAATATCAAAAGCCCTCTCCACAGTGCGCAACCAATCGATAAACTCATCAGGATGAGTCTTACCTTCAAACTCAAAAATCTCGATCTTCATTCCAAAATTCCGAAAAGGTGACCGATGTCCAGGTCGCATCCCCCGATTTCGCCCCTGGTTTCGAACCCAAAAAGGGTTGACGTCTTCCTCCTCGTATTCGGATGTCGCATCAGATTCCTCACCTTCGGATTGAACATCCAACCCCACCTGCGCGAGTTGTCATTCCAAATCCCGGATCCGCTGTCTCTATTCTTCAATTTTCATGTCTCGCGGGTCTCTGTGATGCGGTGGTTCGTCTACTTCAGGAAAGACTCCACGCCCCCGACCATGACCTTGCCTTCCACCACGACCTCCACGATTATTTTCAGCCATCGAGTCAAAGCAACTGTTGAATTTGGGCCCTAAATTCCATACCCAAAATCAATGCCGAAAGCCCGGTGCATCAATCTCATTCTCACAATTATATGATTGGAATGGTATCAACCATGCATGTTTATAAATTTCACATAGGAATATATGTGGAATGGATTTTATATGACTTATTAATCCTAACAATGTTATTGTTTTATTTTTGTTATTGGTTTTCTTTATTAAATAAGTTCTATTGGAAAATTTTCAATTTTGATAGTGTTATTTATTGTTTATATCTATTCATTTCATTAACTGGTTAAAAAATATAATCAATGTCGCGCAATGCGCGGGTTAGTATACTAGTTGTTAATGTTACCCAAAAGAAATCGATATTTTCGTCGCCACGTAAAATTCCTTTTACCTTATAATTGTTAATGTCTTTCTCTTTAAATGATGAAGGTATAAATATGCCCAAAATTAAATAAGTCAATTCCAAAATAAAACCAGTTGACTATTTTACATGACAGAAAAATTAACGGAATGTTGTAAAAATAAAAATAGAGTCGGGGTAGAAGAGAAGAAAGCATTTCAATATTAACTGAAAATAAATTCGGATCAGAAAGTAACCTGGTAATTTGATTGGATGCTTCTGTAAGTTGTGATATATAGGAGAACACAAGATATATAGAAGAACAAAGAAAAGAAATTGAGAGGAAAATAAAGCAAAGCAAAAGCAACGTATATGTGTGTTTTGTTATTGATCTGTATCTAACATATATATAGTACAAGATGGGGAGACGTGTCAGGATGCATGTGAATGCATTGTGCATGCTCTCTAGGTGGAAAACCATCATCATTCACAACACTCCCCCTTGGATTTCCACCATATGACTGTCTCGTTAAAACCTTACTAGAAAAACCCAGTGGGATAAAAACTGGACGAAGGAAAAAGAGTACAGTTGGTGAATCTAATTTTACAAAATTCTCCCCCTGTTTACAACACCCATAAACCTAATTTTCTAATCTGGAGAGCTTTCGCATTCCGATCTCGTAAACGAGTTTCTCAAACGTTGATGTCGGTAATGATTTCGTTAATAGATCGGTTAGATTACTAGAAGATCGAATTTGCTTCACGATGATTTGACCAGTATTCTGAAGCTCGTGGGTGTAGAAGAATTTGGGAGAAATATGTTTGGTTCAATCTCCTTTGATGTAACCTCCCCGAACTTGGGCGATGCATGCAACATTATCTTCAAAAATTACAGTTGACCCAGTGGCAGTTTAGGGGATACAACAAGAATTCTGGATATGTTGGATCATCGATCTCAACCAAATACACTCTCAACTGGTTTCTTGTAATGCCAAAATTTCAGTATGATTCGAGGACGTGGCTACTAAAGTTTGTTTCGTAGATCTCCAGGAGATCGCAGTACCATTATACGTGAAAACATAGCCAGTTTGAGAACGTCCTTTATGAGGATCCGAAAGGTATCCAGCATCGGCATAACCAGTCAAACCCAGAAATTTATCATAATTTGTATAAAATAATCCCAAATC
Source organism: Cardiospermum halicacabum (assembly GCA_031304145.1). Classification (NCBI taxonomy): domain Eukaryota; kingdom Viridiplantae; phylum Streptophyta; class Magnoliopsida; order Sapindales; family Sapindaceae; genus Cardiospermum; species Cardiospermum halicacabum. Next base: position 10,849,984 of record CM062391.1, on the reverse strand, counting down.
TTTCGTACCCTTCAGGTAACGCAAAATATGTTTGATTCCATTCCAATAACGACGGGTTAGTGCAGAACTATGTCTTGCTAATAAATTTACAGCAAACGAAATATCTGGTCTCGTACATTGAGCTAAATATAATAATGCACCTATTGCATTCAAATATGGTACTTCAGGACCAAGTAATTGTTCGTCATCATCCTTCGGTCGGAATGGATCCTTTTTGGGATCAAGTGTTCTTACAACCATGGGTGTACTCAACGGATGGGCATTATCCATATTAAACCTTTTTAGGACTTTTTCAATGTATGTTGATTGATAAACCAATATCCCATTTCGTTTATGTTCAATTTCCAGACTAAGACAATATTTCGTTTTTCCCAAATCTTTCATCTCAAACTCCTTTTTCAGATATTCAGCAGTTTGTTGGATCTCTTCTGGAGTTCCAATCATATTCATATCATCGACATAAACTGCTATAATGACAAACCCAGACTCTGATTTCTTTATGAAGATACACGGACATATTTTATTATTCTGGTATCCTTCCTAAACCAAATACTCGCTCAGACAGTTATACCACATTCTCCTAGATTGTTTTAATCCATACAGGAATTTTTGTAACTTTATGAAATACAAGTTTCGAGATTTTGATCGATAAGATTTAGGTAATTTCAGTCCTTCTGGGAGCTTCATGTAAATATCAGAATCAAGTGATCCATACAGATACGCAGTAACTACATCCATTAAACACATTTCTTGTTTTTCAGCAACTATAAGACTTAACAGAAATCGAAATGTGATTGTATCCATGACTGGGGAATACGTTTCATCGTAATCAATTTCAGGTCTTTGTGAGAACCCTTGTGCACCAAACGTGCTTTGTATCTCACAATTTCATTTCTTTCATTTCGTTTTCGAACAAAACCCATTTGTAACCAACTGGTTGAACATCTTCAGGCAGAGACGGAGGTAAGGGGGGGCTGGCAGTGGCCATGGCCCCGAAAGCTTAGAATATGATCTATATATCATTGATGTTTGCATTGTAAAGGAGCTATGGTGATGGTTTGTTATACAACCTACACTATCCCAAAGTCCAGAGTTCAAATCTGAAGCTCTACTTTTCATTTTTTTATTTACTTTTTTCTTCTTCTATATAATTCTTTATTCTTTGAATTTATTTTTTACTTTTTTCTTCTTCTATATTATTTGAACACGTCTCAAATTTTAATTCATTTTTATTTTATTTTATTTTCTTTATTTTACTTTTAATTTTATCTTTTTACATTTTCCAATTATTCACTATAAATTTATAATTATTATTTAATTGGAGTATAAAACTATTTTTTATATTATTTTATAATTAAATATTATATTTAATTTAATTTTAACGATATAATAAAATTATAAAAATTATTTTATAAAATTTATAAAATATTTAAATACAGTTAATTAAAATAAAAATATAATTTATATTATAAACTTTTATTAAGTTACCGTACCCGGGGCGCTGCCCCGCACCCCGTTTCTGGCCCCCGTTAGTACGAATCTTGGCTCCGTCCCTGTCTTAAGGTGTTCGAACTATGGGTCCAAAAACTTTCCATTTATTCAATGAATTTAATTTTGCCTGGATTGTTTCTTCCCATTTTTTCCAGTCATGCCTACTTTTACATTCTTGGATACCACGTGGCTCACAATCATCATATGAAATACTAATTGCCACTGAATATGAAAATAAATCATCAACGATTGTTTCATTTCGATTCTAAGTCTCTTGGATGAAGTTTATGGAAATTTCTTCACTTTTTGATTATGGTATTTCCGTATTATTTTCTCCTTCTGGGAGGCTATTTTCAGGAATCTCATTAACTTTTGGGATTTCATCAGATGTGATTTTAGGATCCAAATCATTTTTATTTCATTTTCATGGGATTGTATCTTTTGAACCAAGGGGTCTACCACGTTTCTGGCGGGGAATTGGAATTTCGCTTGCTATTGTCTTTTAAGATTGTCCTTCTGGGACAATTACCCTTGCTGGTATATTAGTGGCTTCAATATAAGACTTGGTTATTTTCAAAGTATCATTGAATGCACCAGACATTCGATTAGCTATCATTTGTAAATGTAAGATCCTTCAAACTTCGAGTTCACATTGCGGGGTACGCGGATCCACATGCGCCAAAGTTGGAACCTTTCAGGTTAATTCAGATTTCTCTTTTGGAGAATTATTTCCTTTTCCAAGCGATGGAAAATTACTTTTATCGAAATGACAGTCAGCGAATCTAGCTGTAAATAAATCTCCTGTCATTGGTTCCAAATATCTGATAATTGATGGGGAATCAAAACCCACATAAATTCCTATACGTCTCTGCGACCCCATTTTCGTTCTTTCAGTTAGGGTAATGGGTACATATACAGCACACCCAAATATTCTCAAATGTGAGACATTAGGAGGATTCCCAGATACCAATTGTAATGGGGAATATTGATTATAAGCAGTTGGACGGATACGAATCAAAACTGCAACATGCAATATAGCATGTCCCCAAATAGAAACAGGTAATCTTGAGCGCATTAGCAATGTTCGCGCAATTAATTCAAGGCGCTTAATTAATGATTCAGCTAATCCATTTTAGGTATGAACATATGGAACTGGATGTTCAATATCAATCTCGGATACTTGACAATATTCATAAAATGCTTTCAACGTAAATTCACCAGCATTATCAAGTCTTATACTTTTAATAGGGTAATCTGGAAAATGAGCTCGTAATCGAGTAATCTGTGCTAACAGTTTAGCAAAAGCAACATTATGAGTGGATAACAAGCATACTTGGGACCATATTACAGATGCATCTATCAATACCATAATGTAGCGAAATGGTCCACTGGGTGGATGAATGAGTCCACATATATCTCCTTGAATTCTCTGTAAAAATAATGGAGATTCAAAACCTACTTTTGTAAATGAAAGTTTCGTTATTAATTTCCTTTGGGAACATGGGATACACAGGTCCCTATCATTCAATAGGATTTTATAATTTATCAGTGGATGCCCTTCTGAATTTGCTATTATTCTTCGCATCATTGTGGATCTCGAATGCCCAAATCTATCATGCCAAAGCTGGAATATTCTGGGGTCAGAGAACTTCTAGTTCTCAATAGCATGTGTTTCGACATGCCTGATGGTTGTATAATATAACCCAGATGATGAAATGGGTAATTTTTCAACTACAAGCTTCTGACTTGATTTTCTTGAAACAATACATAGGTATTCAATACCATTTTCATCAACTGTTTCGATGTGATAATCATTCATTTGTATATCTTTAAAACTGAGTAAATTTCTTCTGGATTTGTGAGAGTATAATGCATTTTCGATTTCCAATTTAGTGTTATTTGGTAACACGATCGAAGCTCTTCCGGAACTTTCAATCAGATCTACAGGACCTGATATAGTATTCACTTTCACTTGAATTGAAATCAATTCCAGAAAATATTTTTTATCTCTTAAAATCGTATAGGTTGTAACACTATCGGCTAAACAGACATCCTCATGTGAAACCATTTCTTGGTTTGAATTCATAACTTCAATAAAATAACACACAAAATTAGTTGAATGGAAATGTAATATCTTTCATTAATATTTACAACCAAAATCAAAATTACATTCCATTCTATTTACATTCTAAAATAAGGAAATACATTTCATTTATGGTTAACGGTTCCATCACCAATCATGTGATCTATCCTCCTATCAGGATCTTCAAAGAAATCAGCAGTTTCCAGATTTGATATGTCGACATGACCAGTATCACCATCGCCAAAAATATCAGCCATATTTGCTTCATTATTCTTTTCCTTTTCTTGTTCGCGTCTCAACTTCTGATAAGCTTCAACTACATGTTTGGGAGCGCGACAAGTCCTCGAATAACAAGTGGGGGAACCACATCTATAACAGGGACCACGATTAAACTTTGATGGTTTCAGAACTTCATTCCCTTTGCTAGAACTGGCATTATTATTATTCCACTTCTGGGGAGCATTTGGATTATTATATGGATGTCCATAATCCCTATTACGATCACATCTCTGACCATTTCCAGATCCTCGACCACCTTGGCCATTACCACGTCCATTTCCATAATCATTCCAACTCTCAGAATTACGGCCACGACCACGACCACGGTCTGGATTTTCATTATAATATGCATTCACTTCTGGGAATGCTTGGATGCCAATAGGGCGTCTTTCGCTGTTTTTCATCAACAATTGGTTGTGTCTTTCAGCAATATCTAATGAAGCAATCAAATCATCATATTTCATGAATTTTCTTTCATGATACTGTTGTTGTAGAATAGTCTGAGAAGGATGGAAAGTGGTAAATGTCTTTTCCAACATATCATGGTCAGTTTTTGTTTCCCCACACATTTTCAATTTGTTCACAATCATGTACATGGCGGAGTTATACTCGCTCACACCTTTTAAATCTTAGAACCTTAAATTGGTCCACTCATCCCGTGCTTCAGGCAACATGATTTCCTTTTGGCAATCATATCTGGATTTTAGAGCTTGCCAAAGATCTGCAGAATCTTTTATATTCATATACTGATTTTTTAGATCCTTAACCAGATGTGTTTTAATTATATACATGACTTTGCATTTTTCAACCTCAGTTGTTTCCAGCTCCTTATTGAGGGTCTTAAATAACTCTTTGGCTTTTAATACTAACTCGCAATCATCACACCATTTCATATAATTTCTCCCAGAAACTTCCAGCTCATCAAATTTCAGATTTTTCATTTTCTGCAAAATAAGAACATCTTTTAGTCACCAAATTCCAGATTTAATTTCAAAAATTCAATTATTTAGCTCGGGTGAATAATATTATCATTTCAAACTTTCCAAATCTACCATTTATTCAACTCAGGTGAATAATGGTATATTTTCAAAAATTTCCAAACCCATCATAATTTCCAAAATTTCCAGCACACACAGAAAAAAAAATCATTACGAGACACTTTCTGATCTGGAAGATTCGGCAAAGCGGCAACCAGAGAACATACTCGTGCTGATAACGTATTGTAAAAATAAAAATAGAGTCAGGGTAGAAGAGAAGAAAACAGTTCAATATTAACTAAAAATAAATTCGAATCAGAAAGAAACTTGGTAATTTGATTGAATGATTCTGTAAGTTGTGATATATAGGAGAACCCAAGATATATATAGAAGAACAAAGAAACGAAATTGAGAGGAAAAGAAAGCAAAGCAAAAGCAACGTATACGTGTGTTCTGTTATTGATCTGTATGTAACACGTGTCTATATATATATATATATATATTACAAGATGTGGACACATGTCAGGATGCATGTGAATGTATTATACATACTCTCTGGGAAAACCATCCTCATTCACAACACGGAAATGAAAAATAATCAAAATTTAAAAGGTATTTTTTAAAAATATTTTTCAAATATGATTTATTGGGCATTTAAAGAAATTTGTATGGATTTTTTGGATTTCTCCTGAAATTAATAAAATAATAAACAGGATCGGGGTCGGGGTCATACACTCGCTGCACTCGCGAAATGTCCCAGGCATAGTCTTATCGAATTCCGAAATTTTCGATTTCTTCGTAACTGCGCGCCCTAGTCACTCGTTTCCTGGACGAAAATCTTGAAAAAAAAAAAAAAAAACGTTTAGATTCGAGGGAGGAAGAAAACAGTGTAGCGTGTGCAAGAAGAGCAAGAAGATCGAAAATGCTGACAGGCAAAGAGAGTTTGGTTCGTTTGATCGGCAAGCGCAGGCGACATCTTCCCAATCGTCATTCTCTCCTCTCTTCTCCTCCTCTGCAGGTACTACTGCATTGCTCTATTCATATTTCTTCTTTTTCTTTCTTTCCTTCATTTTGTGTGTTTGTCGCAGAGCTCTTCCATTAATCTCTGCCCCGCTATTGCCCATTCCTCTTCACCATCGCCTCTCGTAACCTGCCCTGTTTGTGCCAACCCTGTTCCCGGCGATGATTCTGCAATCAACTCTCATCTCGGTATGCATCGATTCTATCTATGCTGTTTTTTTCGCGTTCTCACATTTCCTCTTGTCTGGTACCTTTTTACTTGCACTCAGTGGACGAATGAATCTTTATTTTATGTCTGTGTTAGTAGTTAGATTGCTTTATTCTTCTATGTTTATGCTTTGAATGTGTGTTTTTAGATGCTTGTTTATCTAGAGAAAAAGGGACCAAGCGAAAGTTGTCACAGCGAACGCTGCTTGAGTTTAACTTCCCTAAGCAATCGAAAGCGGAGGTTCAAAGTAGTGAAACTGATGTTTTGAGGAGGGATGGAGTCTGCCATGTTCCACTGGAGATGGATGTGCTTCGTGGATCTTCTGACACTGTTTCCTGTGAAGATGGTGAGAATGACTGTTTGAGTGGATTGCAACTGAAGTTAGAATCTGTTACGGAAACTGATAAAGGTGGTTCAAATGAAATGCCATTCGATCATCAAGGTAGTGGCTGCCATGATGATTTGTCTTTGTTGTCCTCTAGAGAGGAGCCAGCAGCTGGAGTTGACGTGAGTATTGATGACATATCTGGGGCTACGCTTCGAACTTTTATTGTTGGCAGGAGGTTTAGTGATGAAAAAGTGATAAATTCTGAAATACACATCACTCTTTTGAGGGAGCCTCAAAATGTTAAGGATCCCAATGCTATAAAAGTAAATTCTCTTTAGTCCAAACTTGCATTTTCTTTTATCATTGTTTTTTCAATCTTACTCTATATAATGACATTAACTTCTTTTTTTCCCCTGGGATTCAGGTTCTTTCTTCTGGTTCTGGATGCTGTGTAGCCCTTGGTTATCTTCCACGTGAATTGTCACAGTATTTATCTCCTCTAATGGAGAAGTACGCCCTGGAATTTGAGGTGAATAGTTTAAAATTACCTTTTTGCTTAATGAGTGCATTATCATTTTTGTCTGCTGATGCCCATGATGAGAAAATATATAGAAATCAGTGTTAGGGAATGATGTTGTTGGTTTTCATATTGTGTTAGCATGGCCATGTTCTTCCCAGGAAAAATGTAATATCTTATGCATTCTTTAGAATCATAATTGAATGAGTTGATTTTTGCCTATAGTTAAGGAAGAAACTTTCTCATCTCTGTGTTAGTAATGTATTCCGTTTCTTTTATCTTGTGCCTCTCCATTTATGTTTCTCCTTTTTCTGTTCTAATTTTTATGTCTACAAATTCTCTTTTTTCTATCTTTATTCAATTTCCATTAATCAGATTTATGTGAAATGACATATTAAATTAATAAAATGTAGCTGAGAGAAGAGATGTAGGCTTAATTTTAAATAGTGGTAGAATGTATATTATGTTCCCTATATTTTCTCTCATTTTCTATAAATGTGATATATATTATATGAACCCTTGATGTATTTCTATTGATTTCAATTTTTTTTTTTTTTAGGAATCAGAAGGAACAAGTGAAAGTTGAATAAAAGTGATGATAACAAAAAGAAAACCATGCTAACGAACTTTTTAAGTGACTGGTATTCAACTGCTGATTTGGTTGTTGATATGTATCATTACTAATACATCAAAGGAATTTAGTGTGTGTGTGTGTGAGTTTGTATATATACACACATATATACCCATATATATAAGAAAATATCTACCATATTCCAACTGCTCTTGTGGCAAATTCCTCTGATGTGCTTCCTGCTATAGTTATAGGGACCATGACTTTTTGGTTACAAGTGAATGATATTTGTCTTCCCTTTATTGTGCATCTTCTGAATTGAAATAACCAGGATGAGAGAATTTGAATTGTAATCACTACAGCATGATATTCTTTGCAGGGATATGTGACCTCAGCTTCAAGAAGTGCTCTTGACATGGTTCCAATCACTATTTCCTGTAATAAGGTTGTATTGAATAGTGAACAAGATGGAAGTGTCGAGGATTTTAGAATTCTATGGAAGAAAGCTCTTCATGTAGCTAATAGTTATTCACCCAATACGATAAAATATCAGCATAACTTCAATCTCTTAATACAAGAAGTTCTTAGAAGTACCCCTTTTCTTTTTACGTATGAGGAAAATTTTTTTATGGGTATCAACTACAGAACTAGGTCATTTTGTTTCTTCTGTTTCATCTTGTTGGAATGCTATTACCTGATCTGTTTTCTCTTTGCCAGACTCATTTTCTGCACTCTCTGATGATAGTCAAAGGCTCTTTGTCCGGCTTTATACTCGGAAAGGTTCTTTTTCAATCTATCCATTTCGTTTTTCTCTTCTAAATTGTTGCAAATTCTTTTAAGGTCTCTATACCAAAGTTGTGATTCTGCTTAAAGAAGTTATGCAAGGCCTAAATTATTTCTGTGCTTTAAGAAACTGGCCTAAGTTTATAGGTAATGATTTCTTGTACCAATTATGGTTTTCTTAAGTCTTGGATATCACGTGAGAAACTATGCAAGATTTATGTCAAATAATTCTGCTAACTTTTTGAGACATTCAATATGTAAAGTCAACAAGATTAACTAGTTTGAAAAAGATTATCAATGTAAAAAGCTTTTGCATTACTAATCTCTCTTGCTTCTCAATTTAGCTACCAAATAGTCCCTAAGTTTCTGTCCTTTTTTGATTATTTTTTTTACCACTACTGGATTGGGGCCTTTATTTTGCATCAATTGCTATTCACTGGTAAAAGTTTTTCTTTTCGCCAAACTGCAATGTTCTAAAGTAATTGAAGTCACGATCACTCATTTTTTCCTTTTATTTATATACATAATTGGACCTGTCAATTCAAAATTATTTGAAATATAACATTTCTTTATTGTTGCTTACAGAAGTTGTGACAACATATTTGTCATAAATTTAAGTTAACCCAGCATTTTGATAATTATTGATGAAAGCCCATTTGCTGTCTCTATACCTCTATAAGCTATTCGTGAATGATAGTTTCATTAAACACCTTGGTTATTTTATGTTAGGATCATGTTTGAGTTCTCTTGCTTCCAATAAAAAATTCCAATCTAAATGCATTTTAATTACAAATTTCCACTTTATTTACTTCGGTTATACCGATGAAGCCTTCGTCTACCTAGCATCTCTTGACATAGTTTAGAGTCTTTTTGTCTATCTTTTTCTTAGATGTTATTTTATACACATTGTGTCTTAGCATTGTTGCTGTTTATTTTGGCTCAGGGGCACACTGCTTAACATTATACTAAAGTTGCTTCTGTCTTAAGCCAAGGTCATATTCTCTTTAATAACTTTTACCTAGTAAATTTACTTGTATATTTAATGATGCCATTTTCTAGCCAAGGTTTGTAACGATATTTACTTGAAAAATCTGTAATTTTTTCTGTCAGCTTCTTCATAGCTGTTTATTGCATGATGCAGTCTGAAAACATTGTTAATTTTTGTTTTCAAGTTCAGTTTCATAATTCTAATTTTATTTGTTTAATTTTTAATTTTTTGTTTACTATTTTTTTATATTGTTCTGTTCACATGGTAATTTATGCCTTGTGTTAATGAGAATTATCTAAGTGATGGCACACGGTTGTGGCCGTTGCTTTAATTTTTGTTCGCTTATATGTCAGTATATTTCTCATAAATCCACTTTGTAACTTAGTTGGCTTTATGAATTTTCCATTGGAATTAGTTTTCACTGATTGAAGAAATTATTTTGTTTCCTAGAATAGGGGACAGCATTATCTGCTATAGACCTACTATTGTTGCTGGAGTGAGATTGAGAGTGTTTACTTTTGAAGGTTTTACTTTTCTCAGGACTTAGCTATTTTTAGTCATGTCTCTAGGGCCATGGTTTCGGCTATCAACTATTTCTTATCCTGAAGTATTTAATTTGAAAGGTGCTGTAGGAGAGCTTTCAGGTATATTTCTTTGTTAGTTCTGTGAATATTGAATAACAAAGCCTACTTACAAATTTGTTGGTCACTGCATTGCAGCTAGTGGCTTTCTATGCACTGTCGAAGACAGTGATGAGCTACATAGTGACATGAAATCAATTTGCAAATTGCTCAGTGTTTCAGAGCTACGGGAAATCTTGTCTGCGCTTCCGAAGGTTTTTATCTTCTTATTTATGTAAATACATATAAGTCTCACATTAATGGCCACTAAAGAGTTGTCTAAAATTTTAAATTTTCATTGAGTACAATATGCCTTGTTGACGTTCATGATAAGAGTGATATAATTTCTATGCAATATTATTCTTTGAGTTCCTTCCTGTGCTAAATAGGATTGAGACTTCCTATCTTGGTATATGTTGCTTGTGTGTATGGAGTCAACCTAATTAGTAATGTACTATAAGCTACATATTTATATATGGTTTTTGACATACTAAACAGTGAACACTTAATTTTTGAACAGTATAAATGTACAAGATGCAGTACTCCATTGCTGCACAAAGTGTGGATTTGTTTGTCATGATTTGCAGTATGATTGTTATCTGCAAACCCTGCCACCTGTGAAAGAAGGGAATTCAATTGTGTAATGTCATGGTTACTATTCATGGAAATTAAAATTGATGATCAAAATAATATAGCTAAAAAGACTATTAGTTGTGGACTTCATGCTGCAAATGCTATGTGATGATATCTATTGAAATAGTATTCTGCTTATTAATCTTTCTAGTCTGTGGTTTGTTGGGATTTCAGCATTCAATCCGTTGTTCAAAAAAGCAAGATCTTATTGCATCTGTTTTGTCTTGGTATGAAGACGGACTAGGGTAAGGATGAGAAGTTATTAGAGATTAATGGTCATTGACTTATCATTGTATGTTAGCTCCTGGGTTTCTAATGTGCAGTAATGTTGCACAAAGCAAGATTCTGGATCGTACAGGGACATGTATCAGAGTATCTCCCAAAGCTGAATCCCTTATTTGGCGTGCTGAGGTTTTTTCAATTTTACTTCCAACAGCAATCTATTGTAGAAGTCTTTTAGTATATAACAGTAGTAGTTATAATAATAAATTTGCTATGGTGCAGAGACTCTTTTTCCTCAATGGAGATCAGGACCTGTCAGCGTTTCTGCTAGTCAATTTGGGAATAATCAAATATCCATCTTACAACTGTATTATTACAAAACAGATTTTTTCAAATCGTTCTGACCTACTTGCTTATGAAGAGGTCTTCATTGAAATTGTGTGCATATTTTTACAATCCTCTGCTTCATTTATCTTACATATTAATTTTACAGGCCATTGAACTCGCACAAATAATGGATGAATGTCTTGATGAAGACAACACTGAATTGGTATTTAGGTGCATAGAAATAGCTGACTCCCGTATGCTTAGCAGATCTTGGAAAGTTACAGACCACCCAACTGAAGAAATAGTGCAACCGTTTTATTCATGCTTTTCAGCATCATGGGTGTTGTCAAAAGTGCTCTTATTAGGAGTTTCTTTTCTTGAGCGTGAGCGTAGGTATGGAACTTAAACTGATAGACCATTGCATATGACTTCTAGATAGCAATGTCATAACTATTGGTAACCCTTGTGCCTCATTCTTAGTTTGTTATCTGTCTTTCTTTCTCCCTACCTTTTGTTTCTTTTTTCATATATGCTGCCAGCTGTGTTTCCTCTTGACATTATTATATTATCAAGCTTCTGCATTTATTTTGTGAATAAAAGTGTTCATTTAGGCTAATATTTGTTTCCATCAATTAAATCTTGTTGTGTATGAAATTGTCTTCGCCTTAGGTTTAAGTCATGTTGAGAGAATAGGTTATTTCTATACTCTTTAACGGATTACCTTATCATAGAAATGTTGAGAGAATAGGTTATTTCTATAGAGAATAGGTTATCATGAAAAGTTAGTATTACTTTCAGCCCCTTAATGAAGGCACAAATACTATGTGGCATGATTAATTCATGGATATCACAGAAATCTGTCCACAACTTAAGCCATAGAAAAGGGTTATTTCATAAAGCTTATGTTCCTAGTTTAATTTAAACTCATGATAAATGGATAAAGTTGTGTATTAACTGTTAAAAGAAATGTATTTGAGTTGAAATACTTCGATCCTAGGTTTTCAAATATTGTCATTTGTGCTATTATGTTTAATTATTTCAATTTCAAAGTCGAATACCAAGTACATGTATGTGTTTCCATGTCCAGCGTCTTCTTTAATTGTTACGTTCTTGTAGGTGGAGTTGTCTTCTCTAAACACTGGTTTCATATGCTTTTCGTTACTGCTGATGTCTAGAAATTTTTTATCAAATAGTTTGATTGGACCTACAGGTGGAAAAATAATATCAATTAATGCTATATCTCAATTAGCTTGGATTTTCTGATAAGGATTCATGGCAATGTTGCAGGTATAGTGATGCCATAAATATACTGAAACGGCTGCTTAATGATTTTACTTGTGATGGAAGAAGGGGGTATTGGACTGTAAGATTGTCAACTGATTTGGAGCATATTGGCTGTCCTAATGAGAGTCTCTCAATTGCTGAAGAGGGTTTATTGGACCCATGGGTACGAGCTGGTTCGAGAATGGCATTGCAAAGAAGGGTTCTTCGCTTGGGAAAACCACCAAGGCGGTGGAAAACTCCTAGTTTTTCACAATCCATTCAGAGAAAGATCACAGAGGTAATTGCATAGTTTATTTTCAGGTACTTGGGTACCAAAACTTGAAATTATAATGAAAAACTTTCGATTAAACTCTGGACTACTATAAATTACTGATTTTGCTTACCATCAAGTAGGTTTGTATCCAAGGAAGACCTCTGAATCGTGAAGTTGGTACGAGGAACAGGTTCTATGTAGAAGATGGAGAGCAATGCGGAGTGGAGCAACTTGCCCTACAACATTATGCTGGGGAAGGTGGTCAATGGCAGGGTGTTCATACTGAGAGTGGTATTTGGTTGACTATTTTTGGGCTTCTCATGTGGGATGTTTTGTTTTCTGATGTTCCTGATGTTTTCCGCTCAAAATTTCAGGTAATATTATTGTCAATAAGCTTCTAAGCTTTATCTGTATAATAATAGTTGTTTTATTATAATCATGTGTCTTCTAAGCTATTTTTATATTGTTTAGGAAAGTGTCTTTTGTAAATAAAAAAAAAAAGAAAAAAAGAGCAAACCTTCAGCCATGCACTTAGCACCTTAGACCTCAAGAGCCTTTGTGCCTAGGTGCACCTTGAGTTTTTTAAAACTATGATACTGACAACCAATTGCATGCTCATGCATCTGTCTGTGTCATGTTTCTCGTTGTCTGTAATTGAGAAATAAGTGAGAAGGCATTATTGAACTCACTGCCAATCTACCATAGAGTTTGAAAGATTCCTAAAAATAATAATTTTCATCTTATACACAAGACACATTGGAGACTTAACAGTATATTAAATATAATGAATGATATAAAAGCATGGGACAGATTTTTGTTGTTTTTCTTTTTTACTTCCTCCGCTTTTTTTTATGTGCTACACTTGAATAGTATTTACTATTCATTCATCAATCTTGTTTTTTATATTGTTACTTACGTATAAAGAAAAATATATTCAAGTGGGATATTGTTTTATTCGTTTTAATGTCTACTTTTTAAATATAAAATTTTTATAATTTTTAGTTGTATATAATTAAAGATATTTACCGTTAAAATTAGGTTTCGAATAGTGTGCAAACAGAAAGTGTAGCACATAAAAAAAGCAGAGGAAGTATATGTTATGGTGGTGAACTGTTTTGATTATATCATTCACATGAAGTTATAAATTATTTTACAGGAAAAATACTTGAATTGATAGATTGAAATATAATGTAAAGAAAAATATTTTGTATAAATGCAAATGACTAAAAAGAGTTTCAGCTCCTCATCCTCTCTATCTTTACATATTCTGTTACCGGCACACATGCATTATATAAGAAAATGATTTTTATTTTTTAATACATTTATCGGTAGATACATACATACATGTGATATACATATGTATTTTATTTGAGTTGCATTTTACTTTTATTACTCTGGAATTGAAAATTTTATATGTTTTGAAAAAAGTTATTATTCATTGATACTAAGCAATTACAGACCGCTCAACAGTTTTTGAAAATGCTTTAGAATACCATAACATTTGAGAGGCATGTTCGTTTTTTTCTGAATTGGATGGGCCTATACTTCATTTGTAACTTTTTTTTTTTTTTTTTTTAATGTTTTAACCTGATTAGAGTTGGTTTTATTTTACAGACTGCTCCACTAGACTTGGGAAGTGATAGTTTTTACACAGTGAGAAAGGACCTCGTAGAATCTCAGCTGAAAAAAATTGTTGATGGTATGGGTGAGGAGATTATTATCACATCTTGGGAATCGCATATGGGAACAGCATGCAGAGGAGTTAACTGGGACAGGCATTCACTCCTTGAGCTTCGTGCAGCAGTTGCCTGTATTGGGGGCTCTTGTTTGGCTACACTGTGCCAACATCTTGCTCAAGATTATGGTAGCTGGTCTAGTGGAATGCCTGATTTATTGTTATGGCGTTTCCATGAAGGATACAGAGGTGAAGCCAAGCTAGTTGAAGTTAAAGGTCCTAGTGATCGACTCTCAGAACAACAAAGAGCCTGGCTACTGCTTTTGATGGATTGTGGATTTAATGTAGAGGTTTGCAAAGTTAGCTCAACACAACCGATATCAATATGAATTCACATTCAGAATTTGAAAGAAGTAAAGGAAGATGACGTTCCGTGCTTTAAAATTCTGTGCTTGTTCTAGACAATCATAGAGAAGTGTTATTCTACCAGTTCAATCTCCACAGAAATTTTAGCTGAGAAAAGCCTGCTATCTAAGGAATATCCTTTACCTTTCTAGTGGAAGTGCGACATATGGTGAGTTGAATCTACAAAACCTGACCCGGTTCCATACGCAACAAATGTCACATCCCTGACTATCTCTCCCATCAGGTATTACTTTCATCAATTGAAACATCATTTCTTTTATTCCTAATCATGCCATTTGATGGATTTGTGCCATAGTTACATTTGTATCTCATTTCTGGGATGCTGTAGAAATGCGCTATGAAATAGCACACACTATTACTTTAATGGACTATTCAATCACATGGTAAGAATTTTGGGACTGATTGTCGTTTTTATTGCTGTCTATCCTAGTATTCGTTTGTTAGACCCCAAAAGCATGGCTAGGAAAATGGCATGCATGGCTTGGTGTGGGAGCCAAGTCACAAGGGCGTGTTGGAGTATGTCCTGGTTGCGAGACACAAACGGCCGAAGAAAACATATGTTAGGACATATCAAGTGTTAGCGGACTAACACAAGACAAGCAGAGACGAGTGAGACATGCAAAACTAGGTGTGAGCATACGCACACAAGTGGAAGCCACAATGTGCGTACATGAGTACGGCGGCCATAAGGGAGATTGTGCATAGCTTAGGCAAGCTAAGGCACACAAGTGCAAGCCATAATGTGCGTACGTGAGTATGGCGGCCATAAGGGAGATTGTGCATAGATTAGGCGAGCTAAGAAACAAGTGTAGGAGCATACGAGCATCACCAATGTGAGCTTACATGCAAGACCGATGCATAACTGCAGCGAGCATAGGCACCGAGCAATTAAACCAAGAATGCTAGCAAGGGAGTTAAAGCAATAGTAATAAGCTCTGTCATTACCAAATTCCCCTTACACTCTCTAGTAGAGAGTTTGATTGCTCTGTGTTTCTCTGTTTTCAGTATGTTTCACCAAATGAAGGACTCCTCCTTATATAGGTGACTTTAAGGGTAAAAGTGGAATATGGAGGGGTGCTGTGGCAGCTTCTTCTTGTGCCACCTCAGTCACTTTTTCTTCTCTCCAACTTCCCACTTCTACATTCTTAAGATAGTGGCATGAAACTAGGTTTCCTCTTTCCCACTTCCCACATTTTAAGGGAGGTTGACTAAGTCTTTAAGCTTTGCTTTCTTAACCAACAAGCTTTCTTTGACAGCCCTTTGCTTAGTCCCCGACTAGCTAATTGCCCCAAAGCCCACCTTTGCTGCTTAGTTAGCTCACCCAAGTTACCTACTTTCCATGCCCCGAGTGCTCATACAACTTGCATTTACCTTCAATGCCGCTTAAACTCACGGTCAGCTTATAGCCATGTAATTTGTTACATGTTGGTTTGCTTGGCTTGCATGTCCAACCTTGACTTGGTTGCTTGTTTTCCATGCCTAAATGGTGCTTACATAGGTCTGTTGCTCGTCCCATGTTGCGTTTATATTCTGTCGTAGCAGTTTGCTCCTAATCATATTTGCAGATCGTCACTTGCATGTGTGGCTATGCACCTAGCTCAGAGTGCATGTTTGTAGCTCCATTGCTCTGCATTAGGCTGCCTCTGCCGACCATGAGGTTGTGCTCATCATACACAAATGCCCCTCACATTGTTCCTCTGCAGATCGCAAGTCACCTCACGATTCCTAACTTCTCACGCCCCACCCAATGCTCCTATGAGTGCACTACATGAATAGATTCTCCCTTGCACGCAGTTCGTCGCATGCTTTCTAGACTTAGGCCACCCCCACCAAGCCTGTCATCTGTCCTTTATCCTATGGTTCGTGTCAGGGATGTAACAAACCACCCCACCAAAATAGATCGTCGCATTCGACGATGGCTTGTATGACTCGTTTAACCAGCCAGACTCGTCATCATATTCAACATTAGGAGGCTCTATTTTTACTCTTGGATTAAAAACCGAATGCTTTTGCTCAGGTTCCAAAGTGATAGGCGCTTGAAATGATTGGTCTTGTAAACCTTCCACAAAATATGGACATGTCTCGTCCATCACCATGATCCCATTTAACTAGGCATAGACCGCTGCCTTGACTTGTGCTAAGAAGTCATACCCCAAGATAAGCTTTCTGGCAATCCCATTGACCACGAAGAATTTGACTTCCCCGTGCCATGCACCCATGGTGAAGTTGGTCATGCAAACAGTGCTCTCCATTGGCTGCTACCTTGGAACGTTTCGTTGTCCTTTGTATGTTCAGCCCCAAAGTGATTGATTTCTCCCATCAAATAACACTCACCATAGCACCAATGTCTACCAACATCGAAACTCCCATGCATCAACTAACACGTCCATTTTCAAGTCAGCGTGATAGCTTGATTTGAAACGTGCTTCCTCTTACCACGCTTTAAAGCTTGAATGACTTGTATTGGGTTACACTGCAAATGTGTCCCCCTCTTGCTCCTTACCCGCCTCACAAGTAATTGCGCTCAACTTCTCTTTTCGATGACAGTCTCTTGCCATATGTGGTCCGTCGCATATGAAACAGTCCAAAATTTCTTCGAAGAAAATGGCTCCTTCGTGCCCCCACTAGGAACCTTGTTATCCCTCGAATCAGTGTCTTTGCCCTCATTCTTCTTGCCCTTGTCACCAGCCTTGCCCCGATTTGATGAGCTAGAAGAGAAGTGGTGAATATCCACCAAAGCCTCTGCCGTGGCGATTACGGTAGGAAGATCCTTCACTCCTTATCTTCAGAGCTCTACTTGCGCCCAAGATTGTAGCCTCACAAGAACGTTGAAAAGCTTGTCATCCTTCGACATGTTTGTGATGTCAAGCCTTACTAATGTCAAGCAGCACAAGCATGTCGAAATATGACAAGCTTTTCAACTTTCTTGTGGGGCTACAATCTTGGGCGCAAGTGGAGCTCCGAAGGCAGGAAGTGAAGGATCTTCCTATCGCAATCGCCGCGGCAGAGGTTTTGGTGGATATTTTCCATTTCTCTTCTAGCTCATCAAATTGAGACAAGGCTGATGACAAGGACAAGAAAAAGAAGGGCTAAGAAACTGATTTGAGAGATAACAAGGTTCCTCATTGGGGCACAAAGGAGTCATCATCTTTGAAGAAATTTGGGGGTTGTTTCATACCGACGGACCGCATATGGCAAAAGACTGTCCTCGAAAAGAGATGCTGAGAGAGGCGGGTAAGGAGAAAGAGCGGGACACACTATGGTGTAGCTCAATACACGCCATTCTACCTTTGGAGCGTGGCAAAAGGAAGCGTGTTTCAAAATTAAGCCATCACGCTGACCTGACATTAGATGTGTTAGTTGATGGCATGGGAGTTTCGGCGTTGATAGACACTAGTTCTATATTGAGTGTTGTTTCACGGGAGAAAGTAATCACTTAGGGGCTGAACATAGGAAGGACAACAGAACATTCCATGGTAGCAACCAACAGAGATCACATGCAGGTGCGGGGTGCTTACATGACCAATCACTTTGGGGCATGGCACGGGGAAGTCAGATTCTTGATGGTCAATGAGATTGGTAGAAAGCTCATATTAGGGTATGACTTCTTAGCACAGGCCAAGGTAGAGGTATATTCCTAGTTAAATTGGATCATGATGACGGACAAGACATATCCATGGTTTGTGAAGGGGCGACGAGCTTTTCAAGCGCTTATCACTTTGAAATATGAGCAGAGGCATACGATTCATGATTTTAAAGTAAAAATAGAGCCTCCTAATGTTGAATATGATGATGAGCCTGACTAGTTAAACAAGCCATACACACCATCATTGAAGGCGACGTTCTATTTTGGTGGGGTGGTTTGTTAAATCCTTGACACGATCCATAGAAAACAACGGCGGATGCTAGGTTTGGTGGGGGTGGCCCAAGTCTAGGAAGCATGCGACGGACTGCGTGCAAGAGGAAGTTTATTCATGTAGCGCACTCATGGGAGCATTGCAGCGTGATGAGCTAGGAATCATGAGGAGGCTTGCGATCCGGCAGAGAAAAACAACATGAGGGGCATTTGTGTATGATTAGCACAACCTCATGGGCGGTAGAGGCAGCCTAATGTAAAGCAATTGAGCTACAAACATGCAATGTGAGCTAGGTGCATTGCATAGCCACAAGTGCAAGTGACAGACTGCGAGCATGATTAGGAGCAAAGCGCTGCGATGGACAGTAAGCGCAGCATGGGACGAGCAACGAATGATCTAAGCACCATGTAGGCATGGAAAACAAGTAACCAAGCCAAGGTTGGGCGTGCAAACCAGCATGTGACGAACTACATGGCTATAAGATGACCGTGAGTTTAAGTAGCACTGAGGGTAAATGCAAGCTGTATGGGCACACGGGGCATGGAAAGTGGGCAACTTTGGTGAGCTAACTGGGCAACAAAGGTGAGAGTTGAGGCAATTAGCTAGTTATCGGTTAAGGCAAAGGCTGCTTGAAGACTTAGTGAAAACCCTTCCTCAAAATGTGGGAAGTGGGGAAGAGGAGACCTAGTCTCATGCCACTCTCCTAAGAATGTGGAAGTGAGAAGTTAAAGAGGAGAGAAAGTGGTTGAGATGGCACAAGGAGAAGCTGCCACATCACCCTCTCAATATTTCATTTTTTCCCTTAAAGTCATTTGTATAAGGAGAAGTCCTTCATTTGGTGAAATACACTGAAAATAGAGAAACACATAGCATTCAAACACGAGAGAGTGAGAAAATTTGAGGCAAGATCGTGCAGTGTTGACAACATATTAGAGAAAATTTGAATACTTGAGGATGAGCTGGTAGTATAGTGTAAGGTGGTGCGCATGCATGAGGCGGATGAAACCAACCATGTAGAGACTAAAATAAAGGTGCTAAAGCTAAAGAAGTTTGTAGTGGTGCGGAGCACAAAGGAGCTGGAGTACTTCATTTGGGATAGAGAGTAGTATGTCAAAGCTGCTAAAATATCGAAGGCAAAGCAAAACTAACATGTCTTCAGCTGACAATGCTAAATATAGTGGCGTGTTAAGATGATCTTGGTGCTGGCAAGGTCAATAGACACTTGAGATGTTTTAAGGAGCTGAGGGAATAATTTCTTTCACACATCACCATGCAAGCTGCGAGGGAGAGGCTTTGAAAGCTTTAACAAACAAGGTCTGTGCGACAAATATGTTAGCAATTAATTTCTTTGATGCTTGACATCAAGAGTATAATAGAGGATGACAATTCTTTAACTTTCTAGTAAGACTGTAGTCTTTGGTGCATGTTGAGTTCCGTTGGCAAGAGTGAAGGATTTTCCCACTGCTATCACCGTGACAGAGGCCGTGATGGACATTCATCACTTTTCTTCAAGCTCATTTGATCTTAGTAAGACTGGTGACAAAAGGTAGAGAAAGGAGGGCGAGAACGCTGAATTGAGGGATAACAAAGTTCCTGATGGGGACACAATTGGGCCATCACCTTATAAGAAATTCAGCAAGTATTGCATATGAGATAAACCGTATATGGAAAGGGTCTGTCCTCTCAAAGAGAAGTAGAACGTCTTACTTATGAGGCGGATAAGGAGTAAAAGGGCGATACAATGAGATGTAAGTTATACAAGCTTGGAGCGTGGCATGAAGAAGCGCACTTTAGTCATGAACTATCACTCGACTTGACTGCACATGTTGATTTATGGCATTGAGGGTCTCCACATTAATGGACACCAATGCAATAGTGAGTGTGATATCGTGGAAGGAAGCAGTCGCTTTGGAGTTGAACTTCAGGAGAACAACATATCATTCTTTGGTAGTAACAAATGGAGAGCATATGCACATCTGGAGTGCTTGTGTGACAACATAGCCATGGGGGCATGACGTAGAGGAGTCAGGGTCATAGTAGTCAATAACATTGGTAGAGAGCTCATTTTGCGGTACGACTTCTTAGCTTAGGGCAGCGATGTATGCTTTGTTGAATGAGATAATGATGATAGACGAGGTATGTCTATGCTATGTGAAGAAGGCAATGAGACCAACTTTTCAAGAACTTGTTGCCTGGGAAACTGAGCGGAGGCTTCTAGTTCTTGATCTAAGGGTGAAAATAGAGCTTCCCGACGTTGAATAAAATAAAACTAGGTGGATAGACGAGCCATCACTATTGAGGGCGACAATCTATTTTAGTGGGCATGGTTTGTTAGACCTCTAGCACATCTATAAGCAACAAGGGCAGGTGTTAAGCTTGAGAGGGGTGACCCAAGCATATGTAGTATGCGATTAACAGCGTGTAAGGGGAAAACCATCCATACAGCACAATGATGGAAGAATTAGGGCGACGGGAAGAGAAACGTGAAGCGGCTTACAGTTTGACTTAAGAAATAATAAAGAGAATTTGTGCATGATGAGCACAATCTCATTGGCGACAAAGACTGCCTAATGCAGTAAATAGAGGCAGCAACATGCACTGTGGGTATGACAACACATGCAAGTGACAGAATGTGTGTATGATGGAATCAAAACACTGTAACAAAAGACAAGCTCTGGGGTAAGCAACGGACACCTCTTAGTACTATGTGGGCAATAAAAACAAACAAGCTAGCCATGTTTGGGCATGCAAGCATGAGTTATATTGTATGCATATGAGCTGACTGTGTCTTGGATCGACTTTGAGGGAAAATGAAGGCTGAGTTGGCAGATGGGGCGTGGAACGTGGATAAGGGTGAATTTGCTAAGTAATGTGGTTGGGCGTTGGGACAATAGTTGGCTGTAGGTTTAGACAAAGGGTTGCCAAAGACAGTTGTTAGTTAAGTGTAGGAAGCTTGTTGGACTTGGTCAAAACCCTTCATAGAATTGTGGAAAGTCAAAGACCCAGTCTAATGTCATGATTCTAAGAATGTAGAAATGAGGAGTGAAGTTGAGGAAAAAGTGGGTGAGGTGGAGCAAGGAGAAGCTGCCACGTCATTACCTTCAAAACTGTTCAAACCACATATAGAATGAGGAGCCTTTGATTTGGTGGACACAAAATTTAGAAAAATTTTGCGAGACCCATTACCAGCAGAGTTTTAGTATTCAAACACTTGAGAGTGAGTGTATTTAGAGAGCTTGTTATAATTTCTTTATTGTATGCTCATTAAGCTTTGTTTTGTAAGTATTTTTCTAAGTAATAAAATATTTTTTTTGGTTGGGTTGCGAAGATGGACTCCCCTATAGAATAGAGTGATTTTGTGGGGGACTTTCAAGTCACAGAGTTTATTATTATTATATTATTATTATTATTATTATTATTATTATTATTATTATTATTATTATTATTAATCTCGAAAGGTGTGACAATTCTTTTATGTTTCCAAGTAATAGAGAAAGTTGGGATGGGACGGATCCCTGTAACTTGGCGTGTTTCCCTTCTATTTAGCTTTATCCATCTGTCGAGTTAAATCGTGTGCAAGTGGGGAGAACCAAAAAAGACATGGAAGCTTCTTATTTTAAGTTTTTATTTTTTTTAAAATTTTTTTTTTAATTTTTTTTTAATTTTCTGTTTTTTATTTTTATTTGTTCTTAGCCTAGAAAACCTCTTTGTCCCGTACTTCATCTCAATCAATTTTCTTAATGAAGATGAAGTATCACTATGGATTATTATTCAACTTAACTTTTTAGGCTAATATGCTATGTCGTTTCCATGTTTATTACTTGAACATTTGTTATATGTGGTGCTATAATTAATTGGTTGCCCATATTGTGTGCAAACAGATGTTATACTGTTTCCTGTATTAATTCACCTTAAGTTTCATTTTAGCATTGATGCTCTACTTTCACATTTCATGTCAAATATGTAGGTATTTTGTCAGGCATCTAGAGCAGCATGTGGAACTTCCTACAAATGCGTGGAACTCATTATTTCACAAGCTTATTTGGCTCCAAAAACACCCGCAAGCAAAAATCTGCATGTTCAGGTGAAATTTGAATCTGTTGGGTATTCAAAATTGACACTGAAAAGCCATAGCCAAAGAGCACTTATAAATTTACAATAATTGTCTTGAATAGATGTGATTTGCTTATTGGAATTGATATTGGATTTCATTTACTGCTTTTCTGGTGGATAGCAGGAATATTCTTCCTCGATATATTTTGGTATATGACAATGAAAATAGTAGAGAAGAGTAGTTACTACGAATGCATTGTTGTTTGTATTTTATTTTTATTTTACAACAATTGAAAGATAACGTGTTACTTTAGGAACATGGTCGATGAGCCCGCTTAAAAATATTTAAACATGAGCGGCATGAAAATAAATAAAATTTTTTTTTAAAAATAATAAAGAGTTTTAATCATTAAATTTGATTTAAGAATTTAATTATATTTAATTGAATTTTTCTCTTTATTTATTTAAATTAAATATTATTTTTGAAATTTCAATTCGGATGATGAAGAATAATAAATTGAGCAGTTGTTAGCATATTAGCGAGTTATGATAAGGAATTTGAATTTTTCTTTTTTTTTTTATAGAGACTATTTCTAGAATCTTATTTTCAGAATTCTAGTTGACTTAAATCGACTTTTAATCTTTACCGTATTTAATTCTAAATTTTTCGTACTTAGTATTTGAGATTGACCAAAAGTGACCTTATATCCTAAAATGTTATTTACTTTATACTACTATTAATTCTCAGAATAATGGTGTGGTGCGAAAGATAAATTGAAATTCACCTTTATTCCGAATTCGGGTCGATGTGGACTAAGATTGGAATTGGGTTATTGAAACCAAATTAAGTTAGCCCATTTAGAAATTTTAGCTCATATTATTACCTCTATCACGTGTAACACTCACACACACTTCAAACCTTTCTTCTTCATTCTGCCTAACAAATCAACCAATAGAATCTTATTGTGACATGCGTTCCCTTCTCCGCTTACACAATTCTTCAGCAAATTTCAGTCTAGACCTTTTTCCACACTCCCCCATTACGGTTTTGGGCTAGGGCAGAGGATTGAGGTCTCCAGGAGGGTGATCTTCCTTAGATGGTGAGTTTCCATCTCTAGTTTTCTCTAATTCTAATCCTAATTGAGTTCATTCCACTTGGTTGACTGATTCTTTCTATCATCTTGTGTTTGTTCATCTCAATTTTGACATTTGGTAGCAATAGATGTAACCCTCCAGCCTCATTCCCATTTGGACAACAAATAGGTGAGTTTCGAATCTTTATTGGATGATTTTGAGCAGTCTAACAAGTGAAACTCTTTATGTTTTTAAAGATTGTTTTGATTATTGACTTTTACTTTATTGTATTGGGTTTTAGGAATTGTCTACTTATCCATTCATATATTCCCTGCTGTTGGGGTTGTGTTCAATCATTTAAGGTTAAGAATGAGGTGTTGATAGTGAATTAGATTTATAGAATTGCTTTTTTATGGGTTAAATGAGCTATTGAGTTGCTGCCCTGCCTCTTTAATGACATATGAAATGGATTTTTGAAAAGTATAATATGTGTGTAAATACTGGAATTGAGTTTTAAAAATAACAAAGTTTGGTTTAAAATGGTTACTTGGGGTTGCGGAAAGTTTTAGGTGATTGGAATGTCGCTGCTTTATTTTTAGTGTCGAAATTGTAAGATTTGTGTTTTGTCATGATTGTGAACGTGGTGTTTTAAATAAGGGATGCTACTGGTGGACAGTAGAACTGTGGTTCGTAGTGGTGTAATTGGATTAGGGATAAAGGTTGGTAAAACTTATTTTTGCCTTCTACATTTTGCTTGTTATTGTATATGATTATGAGCTGCCATTTATGTGGACTTAATTTAATGTTTTGGCATAGGAAGTTGATTGCATTAATATATTTTAAAGGAAAATTACAATTGCATGCAATGAGTTTTTTGAATTTGGCACTAAGAAATATATTTGCACATTTTGCCAGTTAGGTGCAACGAGTTTTTGAAAATGTAGCTAGGAAGTTAACACCGTCAGCTGGCACTGTAACACTGTTAAAAATCTGTAAAATTATAGATTTACCCCTAATTTGAAAATTTTATATTTTACCCTCAAATTTTAATATTTTTACATTATACCCTCTTTTTTTATTTTTTATTTTCAGATTTTTGTATTTTTTTTATCTCTTAAGTATTATAAAATCAATTTTACCTATGTAAAAATAACTTTTTTATTTTTAATTAATATTTTGAAAATTTGAGCTATTTTAAAAATAAAAATAATATATATATATATATATTTATATATGAATATACTATTTGATAATTAATATAGCCAAAGAGTTATTAATAATTAATATTAATAATTATATAAATCAATTATAATAAACAATTTCAATTTTTTTTAAAAAAAATGAATATTGTATGCATGAAATATTATAATAATTTCGAATAATTAATCTCATATTAATATTAATTAATAATATATCATGCATATAATATTTATTTTTTTAAAAAAAATATATGAAATTATTTCTTATAATTTATTTATATAATTATTAATATTAAGTATTAAATAATTCATTTACTATATTAATTATCAAATGGTATATATATATATTATTTCATTTTTATTTTTAACACAGCTGAAATTTTCAAATTATATAGTTAAAAATAAAATAATTAATTTTACATTAGTAAACTTTATTTTATAATATTTAGGAGATAAAAATAATTAAAGATAAAGAATACATAAATGTGAGAAAAAAAAGGGTATAATGTAAAATTTTTAAAATTTAAGGATAAAATATAAATTTTCCATATCAGGGGTAAATCCGTAATTTTATAGATTTTTAATGGTGCAACAGTACCTAGTTGACGGTGTTAACCTCCCAGCTACATTTTCAGAAACTCACTACACCTAACTGCCAAAATGTGCAAACATATTTTTAAGTACCAAATTCGAGAAACTCATTGCATGTGATTGTAATTTCCCCAATATTTTATGTCTACTATTATAAGTGTAGTAATGCATTAGTGAAGTGATGGATAATGAGTTGTATTGCATTTGCAAAAAATGTTGGTGAGATGACGATTTGTGTAGTAGATATATGGTGCTAAATGTAACAAATTGGACTAAGTGAAAAGTCAATGCCCTTTTAGCTTGTATCAATTGGTGATGAAAAGGCGCCTTAGGGATTAATGGAGTACTTCGACACCATTGTGGTGAAATGGCAATGCCATTAGTGTAGACTTTAGTTTAATAGTGTAGACTTCGGTTAAAAAGTGATGAATAAAATGTGAAAGCGTAGACTTCAGTCTCAATGTGAAAGTAATAAAATAAGTGAAAAGTAGACTACGGTCTACTAGTGGGACTTCGGTTCGATAATGTTTCCGTTTCACCTAGTGTATGGACTAAATGAGCAAGTTAAAAAACAAAAAGGATTATTTAAAAAAAAAAAACCTCACTTTTTCAAACGTTTTATTTTGAGTCACTGATTTTGGAAACTTTTGCAAAATCACCCCAAATACAAAACAACTAGTGGTTTTGCTGTTAGATGAGTGGTTTTGGGATTTTGATGGGTAGTTTTGTAATATTATGATGTTTTAATAATTTAAAATAAATATTTAAAATTATTAAATGAAAACTTGAAAATGATTAAAACATCATAATTATCCAAAACCACCGATCTAACAATAAAACCACTAGTTGTTTTGGATTTGGGGGTGGTTTTGCACAAGTTTTCAAAACCGGTGGCTCAAAGTAAAACGTTTGAAAAAGTTGGAATTTTTTGGAAATAACCCAAACAAAAATGAATATTTATTGGTTAACAAACAACAAAGTTTACTTGTTAATTTTCAGGCAAAGTATGACGTGTGTATGTTGTTATGATTCTGTCAGAATGAATTTTGAAATATGTGATTGGATTGTTGGAATTTATTATGTTAAGTGAATATTGAAGTTTCATACTTGTGGTTGTGTTGGTTTTTTTTGGTCAAGACTTGGGAAATGTCGCATTTAGTGACAATATAAGATGGTCAGGAAGGAAATATATAGTCATTGTTGGCCTTGTCTCATATAAGGTTCTGAGTCATTTTGTGCAGTGTCGTGTAAAAAAAAAAAAATATAGTCTTTGTTGGCCTTGTCTCTGTTTATTTTGGATTAGTTTGTTTCAAAATTTTTCGGTTTTGAATATATAATTAATTTTTCAAAATGTTCATCGTGAAGCTATTAAATTTTAAAATGGATAGTTTTAATATTAATATTTATTTTTTTGAAATTGCGAATCAATGAGTTTGTTTAAAACTATTTATAATTATTAACTATTAAACACTTCACTCATATTATTTTTCTTATGAATTTGTATACAATAACATTTTTATAATAAAAAATCAAGTACTAATTGAAAAATAATGAAATATATAAAATAAGTTAGAATTATATATAAACATATTTATATTAAATTATGGTTTTTAATAAATTAGTTCAGTTTATTTGTTTTGATTTTTTTTTTAAAAAAAAATTCCATACTTAGAATCAAACTGCGATATTGTTTTTGGATTTATTTTTAGGGGTATAAAAGTCATTACATAAAAAAATTTGCTAAAAATATCATGAAGTATTTTTTGGGTATTTATGAAATAAGTGTGATTTTTTTGGGTATTTTGACAAACCTTCATGGGTTTTTGGATCTCTCTCCAAAAATAATAATAATAATTCTTATAATACTAGTAATAATAGTGAAATAAGTTTAGCCGATTTCTGTGTTTTAACTAGGCTTCTCGCGTAGCTATAATTAGTCATGATGAATCTTGTTTCTTTCCATAAACTCATTAAAGTTGTGGAATGACCATTTTGCCGTTCTTTATTAATCCCTTGCCAACACTAAGCACAAGAATTGAATTACCCCGAATTACAGAAATTGTTTGTTTCGACTACTTGCGGTATAAGTAACTAAAAGTTAGGTTCCATTATCACTAAGAAGTAAGTAGTTAATAAACAATAATTGGACTTAAGCATATAGATGCAAAAGGATAAGATTGTTATTGTGTTTACTCCTAATGAATGTAGTTATTGATTGATTTGAACTTCTTTGAGTGTTGAGGTATTGGGAGTGCCTCTCGTGCATTTGCGTGCAAGCATACTAATAGATGGAATTATAGGGCATATATGTGTGTGTCTATGTTTAGGACAATGTTTTACCAACTTGGCTTGTTAGCTTACCCGTTGTTTTCTATTCTTTTCTTTTATGTTTCTCTCTTTTCCGAAATGGAGCAGCTGATCGAGCAAGTACATTTTGGTCAAGTTTCGGAAGGCTAATCGAGTTCTCTTGTCATGATCATCATATGTCCATTGTATATATAATTTTGTATAGGACATGTTTTCAACACTTGTATATCTTTAGAATGACCATGTACTTGTGTTGCAAACTTTAAAGAAGTGCTTATATTTTGGCTATGTAAAAGGTTTAAAGTGTTATCTAGTGAAGTTATATTAAAGTATTAAGGAAATTGTAACTTTTGCAATTTTTGCGTAAAGCTATACAAGCTTAAATTAATATTAATGGATACTATATTTTAAGTAGAAAATTTTATTTCACATATTTCATATATAAGTGAATAAAGATTCAATAATTGTTTCAAAATATATATATATATATATCAAATTGTATACCGTGTGTCCATCCCGACTTGCCACCGTGAAGATCCAATGCCAGAGCGGCGTAGGTTGGCGTATCATACATAATACAGAAAGTAAGTATGATTAATAATCTGATTTAATTTAAAATAAAAGTTTATATTTAAAACGTGATTAAATTAAGTGACATTGAATAATTTAAAATTTTAAAATAAGCACGGAATATATTAATTGTTAAATGAAAAATAAAATAATTATGATAGGGATGTTTTATTTGTAAATTTGGAAAAGTTTGATTTATTTATAGGATTTGGAGATTTTTACTAAATTAATATTTGTAAAAAGTTGTTTATATCTTAATTGTCGCATTCTAATTTGAAAAATAAAATTAAAAACAAAAGGAAATATTAAAATCTTAAAAAGTAAAGTATAGAGTTCCCGCACCGCAAGAAAACAGGGATTTAGTGATAGAAATTTAATAACGAAAAATTTACGTTACTAATTTTGACAAATTCGTGACGAATTTTTAAAGTACTTAGTTACCACGATAGTGTCGGATTTGTGACGAAAAATTCCATCACATATAGTTCCGTCACAAATTCATCACAAAATTATGATGGATTTGTGTCAAACACATTTTGAGTAATATTAGTGATGAATTTATAACGGACAATCTGTCACAAATAGGGGTGTGCATTCGAGAAGTCACATACCAAATTTTCGTGACAGTCGGTATTCGGTACAAGAATTTTGAGTACTGAATACCGTACCGAAAATTAAAAAAATGTTCGGGACATACTGTAATGTTTTTGTTCGGTATGGGGCAGTACCGTAATACCGAATTAGTAGAAAAAATTTAAAATAATTTTATTTTTTAACTTTTTATTTGAACTTGCTTATTAGTTTTATATTTGAATTAGTTATCCATTTTTTTTTATTGATGGTATTTATATGTAAATTATTATTTAGAGTTGATATGTATAAAAGATTTATAATGTTCAATTATGTTATTTATAATAGGTTAAATTCGATATTTCGGGAGGGTACCGAAATACCGAATACCATCCCGTACCGTACTGAATACCGAATTTTCCAATTTGATCGTACCGAATACCGATCCATACTAGAAAAGTTTGATATGTACTGTACCTAAATTTCAGAATCGGTTCGGTATTTTGATACGTCCCATACCGTGCACACCCCTAGTCACAAGTCCATCACGAATCCATAAAAATTAATATCGTCACAAACGATATTTCCATCACAAGTCTATCACAACATTATGACAGAAATATTCATTCATTTGAGTATTTTTTCTGACTGAGTATTTTAAATTTTTGACGGATTAAATCCGTCGCATAACTCTTTGTGAAGAATTAATCCGTCACAACAAATTATGGCGCTGTTTTCAGTGACTGAATATTTTCGTCACAAATCCGTCACAATGTACCATTACTGACGGAAATTAGGACTATAGTGATGAAAATTTCTGTCATTGAAGCTATATTTTCTTGTAGTGCCATAATAATCTGATATAAACCAAATCATTTCTATAATACAAATTGGTTTACCATTCTACCTAAAACCAATTTAAACAAAAGTTCTTCTACTTCCTCACTCTCTTCTTCTTTGACTCTTCCTTTGTTATATACTTTAACTATACCTTCAATTCTTTCTTTGTCATCTCTATTGACTCCTCCTCTATCATTAACTCAAACTCCATTGACTCTTACTTTTTCATTGACTCCAAGTTTATTGTTGAAAACTATAATACCACATCCTAATAGAGTTCAATAGTGCCTCAGCCAACATCGACATTTTCTAGCAATCTACACTAAAAGGTTATGCTCATTTGATTTCTTATTTGTTCCTTTAATTTGATTTCAGCAATAGAGTTCAATTGTTGAATGTTATTTATATAAGAAAGATTGAGTTATTTTTTATGATTGTTGAATGTTCTTAAACCTTGAGATTAAATTGGTTATGGTCAAGGATGATGGTTTGATATTGAATTGGTCAATGATTAGTATTTCTTTCAAATTTAATTGGTTTTGGTTTTGTTGTAACATGATAAATGGTGAAAGCTGATTGATTTTACTTATAACTTTGTTTGTGGATTTCTTGATATTCGCCGTTATGAATTTCATCATGTTTGTCTTCAAATGCTACACAAACCAAGTTATGGTATGTACTCCAAATTTCTAATTTAACCTGTTTAATATGGTGATTGAAATCAGATTTGTTCTTATTAAAATGATATATTCAAAGAACTACCAATGACTTCAGGATGTCTCGATTCAGACCATTCTTAAATTTTCAGCACTTAACTTTGCTGTTATGAATAAACTCCATGCCATAAAGACTCAAATTTACTAATTTTATCTTATATTCAAGAATTGATCTCTCCTTCCGCTTTAGGTGGATAAAAGCCAGTCGTTTATGGTTCATAAACATTTGGCCCATGATGTTCCTCTAGCAAATTTTATAAAAGGTCAAAAGTTCCAACTTCAACATCATATGTGCCTTCAACTAGTAATATCACTTTAAACCTATACAATAATACTTCTCAAAAGAAAATAAAATTAATCAACAATATATAGGGGTGGGCAAATTAACTATGTAACACCCCATATTGAGACAGAGTTAAAAATGAAATGAATTGCTACCCATATCACCAATGTGCACATTATTTTTCGAGAGCCCAGAACTTGAGAACTCCAAAGTTAAGCATGCTTGACTTGAAACAATCTTGGGATGGGTGACCTTTTTGGAAACTTTTCGGGAAGTATACGAGTGAGGACAAAGCATGCTGAAAAGCGTAATGGTGGTCTATAAGGGCTAGTGGTCAGCCTTAAGACCAATTGTGAATAACGTGGCACTCCGCCACCGCGCCTCGGGTCATCCGGGGACGGGGTCCGAACGTTACAAACTAGACCGATTCGGACCGATAAGAATAAACTGACCCGAACCGTAATCACCAATTTTATAACAGTTTTCAAGCCAGTTTGGTTTTAAACATTATTAAATTGATAAATCCAGTTTCGATCCAGTTTTGATTTTCAAAACTAGTCCGGAATCGAAGAACTAATGCAGAACTCGTTTCAATTTTGGTAATCAGTGTTGTTACGACCTGACATTACGATTCATACTAGTCTAAAGAAAGACGTGGTAATACGACACTTGCATAGATTTCTCATGACTGTGACATGGTTTTGGTTCTTAATGGTCTTGGTTGGTATTCTTCATGACAAACCTGGCCACCACTATGAAAATCGTAAGTACTGCAAAAGCAATTGAGAGTGAGAGAGAAACAAAAAAAACCTGAGAGATAGAAATAAAGAGATATTTGGTGGATGAAAACAAGTTTTATGATATACACTGATTTTTAAAAATTCTAGTTTAGTGTATTATTCTCTGTAAAAATATTTGGATCGAAAGCACTAAAAGCCCACAAATTAAGTCTTAAAACCGACTCAAATTGGCTCGGACAGACAATAACTGAATTGGTCAATTTTCATATACAAATCAGTATGTCTAGTTTCAACATTTATAAAATCGGTTTTTCCGGTTCGGGTTCGGTTTTAAACAAAAACCGGGCTGGACCGGTTAGTGTCCACCCCTAACAATATACATAAATTTATTATTGAAAAATATATATATATATATATATAAAAGGAGGCTCTTTAATAAAATTTTCATTCATGTGATAACTCTTCCTCTAGCTGAACCTACATATACAAAGTGAAAGTAAGAGGAAAATCTTTCAAAAACTTTATATGCTGTTATATGGAATTTATAAAATGTTGTATATAGGCAAAGTATTTATATTTATACACATAGTTTAAAGAGAAAAAAAAAGAAAAAAAAAAGGAGTACATGAAATACAAGTGACCCAAAATGCAAATAGAATACTTCATGTTGACTTAACGAAAGTCTTACTACGATCTTATGGAAATTTGGATACATATAACATTGATTTCCATTAAAGTTTAAACTCGTCATACCTTAGCACAATGCCCTCCTTCCCTATGAAGTGGCATTTTTCCCAATTAAGTACAAGGTAGGTTTCTTCACATCTCACCAAGACTTTTTCCAAATTTTTCAAACACTCATAAAAATTTAACCCAAAAATCAAGAATTCATCTATAAAAATTTCAATCAATTATTCTACCATATCTGAGAAGATTGACATCATGCAATATTGAAATATCGCGGGAGCATTGCATAGACCCAAAGACATCATTCGATAGGTGAAGGTGCCACAAGGACAAGTGAAGGTGGTTTTCTCTTAGTTTAGTGGGTCTATAGCTATTTAATTGTAATCTGAATACCCATCTAGAAAATAATAGTATTCATATCCACCTAACCTATCAAGCATTTAGTCTATAAAAGGGAGTGAGAAGTGATCTTTTCTAGTAGCTTTATTGAGTTTCCTATAGTTAATCCACACTCTCCAACCGGTCACTACCCTAGTTGGTATCAACTATTTGCTCTCATTTTCCACTACCGTGACACCCCCTTTTTTCAGCACACATTGTATCGGGCTCACCCAAGCACTATCGGAAATTGGATAGATTATACCTCCATCAAGGATTTTAAGTACCTTCTTTTTAACCACGTCTTTCATGTTTGGATTGAGCCGCCTTTCAGCTTCAATATTTGGCTTGAAGTCCTCCTCTGTGAGGATTTTGTGCATGCAAATAGTTGAACTAATGCCCTTGATGTCGGCAATAGTCCAACAAATTGCTCCTTTGTGTAGTTCGAGGACTTGTATGAGCCTTTTCTCTTGATTGCAATCCAAATCTGCGGCTATGATGACCGGTAATGTGGCATTCTCCCCAAGACATGCATTCTTCAAACGGCTTAGGAGTGGCTTAAGCTCCAAGGTGGGTGGTTCTTCAATCGAAGGCTTGATTGGTTGACAAGATATCATCTACTCAAAAACACAATTTTCCATAATGTGTGAGAAATCTAAGTCATGGATTAGAGATTTTACCTCTTTAGAAACATCCTCACTAGCATTGAAAATTGTTATCTCAAGTGCATCTCTAGCTCCATGTTTAAAGTAGTCAAATTGTTCTTCCTTCACTTCAATCCTATAGCAATCCTTATCTTTAATCGGGTATCTCATTGTCTTCAACACATTGAATTTAATTGATTCCCCTTCAATGGTCATGGAAAGCTCTCAATTCTTCACATCAATCACGGTTTCACCCGTTGATAAAAAAAGGTCTTCAAAAAATAATTGGGATTTCCGGTCTTCTTCCATGTCAAGAATGACAAAATCCGTCGGTAAGATAAATTTGTCCACTTTTACCAACATTTCCGCTATAACTCCCCTTGGTCTCCTTTTTGAAGAATTTTCCAATTGTAGAATAATCGATATTGGTTGACATTCTCCCTATCCCAATTTTTGGTACACCGAGAAAGGCATTAAGTTAATGCTTGCACCTAGATCACATAGAGTCCGACAGAAAAAATTATTCCCTATAGTGCATGGAATAGTAAAACTCCCCGGATCCTCCATTTTCTCCGGAAGATTCTTTTGGATGATAATACTACATTCCTTGGTGAGTTGCACCATCTTTGATTTAGGAATTTTCTTTTCCGCGTTAAGGTGTCCTTCATAAATTTCACCAAATGTGGCATTTTCTCACGAGTCTTGGCAAAGGGAAGGTTGATATGGAGCTTTTTGAAGATCTCCATAAATTTTTCAAATCGTTCCCTTTGCTGCTTTTTATGCAACCGGCTCGAAGAGGGTGGTGGTGGGACATGCTCGGACCATTTCTTCTTAGTGAGTTCCCCCTTGTTGCCATCACTAGGTGATGTTTCATCCTCTTGAGCCAACTCTTCTTCTTGAGAAATCTCTTCTTGTGGTGGTTGGCTTGATTTACCTTGTGTTATGTTTCTCTCTTTAGTTATTTTCTCCGATAGTTTCTTCCCTTTTCTCAACGAAACCGCATTTACTTTCTTGCACTTTCCCTTATCATCTTTTGGATTGTTTTGTACATCACTAGGTAGGCTCTCGATTAGCCTAGCATTGACCGCTTGTGCAATTTGCCCAAGTTGAACTTCAAGATTTTTTTATGGAAGCTCTAGTGCTGTTGTTCTCTTAAACTTGGTTTTGTATGAATTGGGTTTGTTTTTTCATCGATTGATTGAGTAGTTCCTTCGTTGTGGATCTCTTTTCTTGCGATTGTTGAGGTGGATTTTGTTGATTAAAACCGGGAGGTCTTGCACCCATAAATTTATTAGCACCAAAATTTCCAAAGTTAGAAGAATTACCTTGGTCTTGCTTCCATTTGAAATTAGGGTGGTTCCTCCATCCGGGATTGTAAGTGTTGGAATATGGTTGTTATTCCGGCTGAAATTGCTAAGGTAGCACACGTGTTCAAGGTTCGGGTACATCCCTTCTACCATCTCAACTCATCCACTCAAATTAGTGAAATCAACAACATTTTTCGGTTGTGTTTGTTGGTAGGAGCAGCCTTCATCATGGCAAGTTGATTTGCCATAACTGCAGCTTGTGCTTCCAATGCGTCCATCTTGTTGAGATCATAAGTTCCAACTTGTTTTCTTAGGGGTGGTGGTGCCTTCTCTCGCCCCCAACTATTGCAACTAGTAGCCATATCTTCTATCTTGTCATAAGATTCATCCGGTATTAAATTCATCAAAGTTCCACCGGCCGACGAATCCACTACCAACCGGTAAATGGGAAGAAGCCCCATGTAGAAGGTTTGGATGATAAGAGCCGCCAAGAGGCCATGGTGTGGGCACTTTTGCACTAGCTCCTTCAATCTTTCCTAAGCATCATAAAATGATTCCTCCGGGTGTTGTTGGAAAGAATTAATATCATTTCTCATTTTTGACATCTTTGATGGAGGAAAATAGTTAGTGAGGAATCTATCGATCAATTGCCTCCATGCGGTGATACATGGGGGTAGCGAATTCAACCAATGCTAGGCTCTATCCTCCAAGGAAAATGGAATTAGTCTTAGCAAAATAGCATCCGAATGTGACGGGTGCCGAGTCTGTCAATATTTAAAATATTCTGTAAACAACAAATTAATTGTAGTAAACAAGGTCGAATCCACAGAGAGCAGTTATCAATTCTAATCTGTATATTAATCAAGTTGTATAAACTGGGGGGTTTAAAAAGTGAATTGAATTGAATACTAATAACGTAAATATTAATGATCAAATATATTAAAAGACCCAGCTGACCGATCATTTAATTAATGTGTTGATCATCGATTCAAAAGATATCTTTATCGATTTTAATAACCAGAGTTATAGTTATTGACAACGTGCCTAACAACCAATCTTTTCCTTAGCTATTAGACTGACCAGGTACGACCCTTGAATCAATCACTAATCTAACGTAGATTGCATTTTGAACTAGAAAAGACCTATGGTCATTGCAAATGAATCAGTACGACAATTCTTGAACTATGATTGTGAAACCTTAACACCACCTAGATCAGATAAATTACGAATTATCTAACATGTAGTGTATTAGCCTACTTAATTAATTAATCGCGCGCTTAATCAATTAATTAAATCAAACTAACATGACCTTAGCTATGGGCATAGAAGATGACCTTAACTATGGGCACAGAGACTACACAAATATTAAACGATAAAGCAATGAAGTGAAGATCTCACAACACGAATTAATTAAATCAATCGTTTTGCTGGGCAGACTAGTTTAGCACCCCATGGACGCAATCAACATCATTGTCTAAAATATAAACTAAACGTACAAAAAATAAAGAAGAGAAAAGAAAGAAAACTAAAGCCTGATTGTTTCTGAAAGTACTCCCAAAACCTCAGATCCTTCAACAATTCTGTTCTACACAGTAATATACTCTGTTAAGAAAAATAACAAAACCCATAAAATCTCCTAAGAATCCTCTCTATGAAAATACAATCTCTAATTTGACTTTTGAAAGATTTGAAAGTTTGACTTCAATCCTTGACTTTCTGCATTTTTTGTCTTTAATCCCAAAAATCTTCATAATTGCACAAATGCCTCCAAAATGTTCACATTCATGAAAATCGGGCAAATTAGTATAAAGTTACAATAACGTCCTCAAAATAATTAATGAAATAGTGCATAGAGGTTGCATATATTGTGCTTAATCTGAATGACACCTCTAATTTGAACGGTATTGCACACATTAAAGAATTGGGCTGGATGTTCATGAGGATCTTTTGTGGGCAATCCGTGGAATCAGACCATGTTTTGAATCTAGTGGATAAGAGGTGGCTTGATCTCGAAGCTTTCATTCTCTACCGGTGGTGACCGGATGACATGATGCATCAACACCAATTAGGGTTGACGACATCCCTAATGCTCATTCTTTCTCCATTGCCTTGGTTAGGTGGTTGACCAAAACGGTTGAAGCGATATTCGAACCTCAAATTTTCATCGCGCCTCCACCTAAATTTTCTCGTTCTCCACCATTAAGGTTCCCTTACTCTCCACCCCATGATTACCTCGATTGTTATCCTGATGATTGTCCCTATTTCTCTCCATTCGTTCATTGACTACCATTCCTTGAGTTACATTTACGGGTCCCTCCCCGTGCGCATCCATGGGAACCCTCCTTCTAGTTCTAGGGAATAAGTTCCGAATTTTAGGACCTACACATATACCAACAAGAATTTAAGTGAAACACAAGAATGCAAATTAAGTACCAACTTAATTGAACCAATTAAGTTTAAAAATCATAACTAACCTATGCCAATCCTGGACAACGGCGTCAAAAACTTGACGGTATAAATTTCGATCACCTAGTGCAAGTATACACCTAAGTCATCAAGTAATACAAATATCGATCCACAGGGATTGGTTGATTAGAAGCGACAATTAATCAATTGAGTCTAATTAAGTGTAGAGTCACAAATTGATTTAATTGGATAATAACTAAATTACTAAGCTAAGATCTTAACTAGATAGGATGAACACGGGTTGAAGAGGTTCTTATCCCCCTCACTAATGCAACTATGTTATCCACAAATGTCAATTGCAATAAATTATTCTCAAGGTTAAGAACTGTTAAGTATTTTCATACTAGCAGTATAACTATTCTATCGTCTCACTTATGTCCCTTAAGTGCAAGAAGAGTTCCGTGAATTTCCTTATCATTAATTCCCTAATTCATAAACCCTATTTCTAGGAAAATATTCATTAAGGCATATGAACCTATTTCTATCATTAACCACTTTTCCAAGCTAGTTTACACAAATAAATCATGCAAGGGTTGATCAAGCACTCACAAGCATTCAGAACAAATTCATATGAATTAAAAAACAACATCAATCATTCACCAGAAAAGGATAACATAAGTTCTACACAAGAGAGTCATGAAAAGGATAAGGTATAACTAAATCCAAAGATGAAATCTTGTTTTCGGAGTTGAAACCCGTTGGGAAAATTGAAGCACTTCTCCTCTTGGTGTCACTTGGTAGATGAAATTCTTCTTCTCTTCCCTAGCTTAAGACTTTCCAAATTCAAGCCTCAATCCTCCAGCCAGAGATACCTTCAAAACCCTAAAACTTTCTTTTTATACCCTCTAAATTTTTCTAAAAAAAATGCCCTTCAAGAAATCCAAAAGTCAGCAAATTTTTTGCTGGGCGCCTTGGTCGGCAGCCTGACAAAATCAGCCAGGGCGCGAAGTCTATTCATCTTCCTAGATAGCTTGGTCGGCGGCCTGGTAAGGGTAGCCAAGGCGTGGACCAGGACGCAAGAATTCTTTTGGTACCAATTTCGGCAACGTGGTTGGCAGCATCGTTGGTGATGCTAGGGCGAGAACCAGGGCGATTTTAGGGCTTCAGTACCAATTTTGGCACCCTAGTCAAGGTTCTCACATCCTTGACTAGTCAAGTGTTGGCAGAGATGCTACGGTACCATTTTTGGCGCCCTGGTCAAGTGTTGGCGGCCTCGTAAAGGTAGCTAGGGTGCGGACCAGGGTGCGGAGGTCCTCTTTGGTCTTCTGATTTTCTCCTTTTCTGCTCTCCTTGAATCCTTTTGTATCATTAAACTTTTTTTGCTTGAATGCATGACATTCTATCTAGTTTTCTCACCATTTTGACTCTTTGACCATGAATCCTGAAATTATCAATAATTGGATCATCATAGCCCCTAATTCAAGCAAAATTTAGCAAAATATAGTCTAAGCTTTTGAAAATATAGAAACTATCAGAATTTCATCATGTTAGTCTTCAAATGCTACTGAAAACAAGTTATGGCATGTACTCCAAACTTATAATTTAACCTGTTTAATATGGTGATTGAAATCAGATTTATTCTCATTAAAATGATATATTCAAAGCAATAGCAATGACTTCGGGATGTTTCAATCTAGACCATTCTTAAATTTTCAGAAGTTAACTTTGTCGTTTGGAATAAACTTCATGTCATAACGACTCAAAATCACTAATTTTATCTTATATTCAAGAATCAATCTCTCTTTCTGCTTTAGGTGGATAAAATCTAGTCGTTTATGGTTCATAAACACATGGCCATGATGTTCCTCTAGCAAATTTTATAAAAGGTCAAAAGTTCTAACTTCAACATCATATGTGCCTTCAACTGGTAATATCACTTTAAACCTGTACAATAATACTTCTCTAAAGAAAATAAAATTAATCAATAATATATAGGGGTGGGCAAATTAACTAGACCGATTCGGACCGATAAGAATCAACCTACATGAACTGTAATCACCGGTTTTATAACGGTTTTCGGGCCGGTTTGGTTTCAAACTTTACTAAACTAGTAAATTCAATTTCGATCTGGTTTTGATTTTTAAAACGGTCCGAAATCAAAGAACCAATACAGAACTCTTTTTAATTTTGGTAATCAGTGTTATTACGACCTAACATTACAATTCGTACTAGTCTAAAGAAAGGGTTGGTAATACGACACTTATAGGTGGCTTTGCTGGAGATTTTCTTGTGACAGTGGCAATGATTTTGATTCTTAATGGTCTTGGTTGGTGTTCTTCATGGCAAACCTAGCCACCACTTTGAAAATCGTAAGCGTTGCAAAAGCGACTGAGAGTGAGAGAGAGAGAAAAAAAACCAGAGAGATAAAAACAAAAAGATATTTGGTGGATGAAAACAAATTTTATTATATACATTGGTTTTTAAAGTTTCTGGTTTGGTGTACTATTCTTTGTAAAGAGATTTGGATAAAACACTAAATGTTTACAAATTAAAGCCCAAAACCGGTCCAAATTGGCTTGAACCGACAAAAACCGAATCGGTCGATTTTCATATAAAAATCGGTATGGTCCGGTTTCAAAATTTATAAAATCAGTCTTTCCGGTTCCGATTCGATTTTAGCAAAATCGGACTGGACCATTTAGTGTCCACCCATAACAATATACACAAATTTATTATTGAAATAAATATATACCGTTCATAAATATATATTAGGAGGTTGTTTAATTAAACTTTCATTCATGTGATAACTCTTCCTCAAACTGATCTTACTTATACAAAGTGAAAGTAAGAGGAAAATTTTTCAAAATCTTTATACGTTGTTATATAGAATTTATAGAATGTTATATAGAAATAGGATAATTGCCAAAAAAAACCCCCCAAATTCTGAAACGTCTGATTTTTCGCCACTGGTTTTCAAACGTTGTACCAAACAGCCTCCATTTACAAAACAAAAGTTGTTTTCTGTTATGATGGGATGTTTTCTGTTAATGGGGGCGATTTGACACAAATGTTTGAAAGACGGTGACAAAAAATCAAATGTTTCAAAATTTAAAGAATATTTGGTAATTACCCTTTATTAATTCTCTAAATAATATATATATTTTTTCTTGTTAATTTTTTTTTATTTATAAAGAATAAAATTATAATATAAAACTAATAGAATAAAATATAAATATCAAAATAGCACGTGAGCATAAATAATATTTGATTATAATTGGAGGCGAGCATAACCATATTTGAAAAATAAGAAGATATATAATGCGTGATTACCAACTTACTTGGAAGAATTTGCAATATTTTTTCGTATTTGAAGATATATAATGCGTGATTACAATCTTTTTTTTTTTTTTCTTTTATTAAGTTTAATTTAGTGGTAGATTTTTTTAGTCCATTATTCATTAATAACATAAATATTTATATGTTTTAATAATTTTTAGAGTTGTAGTAATAATAATTGAATATTAAATATAAATTATATATTTACATCATTCTAATTGGTAATATATTTTGTTTACCATTTTAGTTTTATCATTTCCAACATTAATTTTTATATATATTATAATTAAAATACAGAAAAATTATTCATTTATTTTAAAAGTATTTGATATTGTCATGAATTTTTATTCTAATAATTTTAATTTTGCAAATTATAATATAAAATTAATGGAATAAAATATAAATAAAAATAATAATAAGAAAAAAAAATATATAATTTTTAAAAAAAAATCAAATTTAAAGAACTAAACAAGTTAACAAATTAAATTAATTTAAATATTTAAATTTGAAAATAAATAAAAAGGTATTTTTGAATTAAACTACTTTTGATAAAATATGAAATAAAATGTGGAACAATTAAAATCTAACTAGTTAAATAATTTTTTAAAAAAAATAATTTAAATTTTTATATTATGAAAAACCCTAAACAATATCACATTTATATTTATAAATCATAACATATCCTCCAATTGAGATGTGAAAAAATATATATATCATTTAGAGAATTGATAAAGGGTAATTACCAAACTCCTTCAAAATTTAAAACGTTTGATTTTTCGCCACCATTTTTCAAACGTTTGTGTCAAACAGCCCCCACTAACAGAAAATATCCAATCAAAACAAAAAACAGCTTTGATTTTGTAAATGGGGACGGTTTGGTACAACGTTTGAAAAGCGGTGGCGAAAAATTAAACGTTTCAGAATTTGGGAGGTTTTTGTCAATTAGCTAGCAAAGTATTTATACACAGTTTAAAGAAAGAAAAAAAGAGAACATAAAATACGGGTGACCCAAAATACAAATAAAATACTTCATATTAACTTATCCAAAGCCTAAAATCTTATGGAAATTTGGACACACATAACATTGATTTCCGTTAAAGTTTAAACTCCCTAATTTAATAAATTTTGTCCATTATCACTTTTGATCTCTTCCGAATCTTTGAAAATAATATTTTATTAAAATAATTTAAATTGAAATCAAATGGTCACATTATATCATCACTTAAAGAATTAAGAAAAAAATTAAACTAAATCTTTAAAAAATAGAACATATATTACTAAAATTAATTTTTTAAATTAAAAACAATATTAGTGGATTCATACAATGTTGATGCTAAATTAATATAAAATACTTATACCAATAAAACTAAATTTATATCCTTTGTTCAAAATAAATAATATAAATATAAACATAAATTTTCATTAAAAAAATAAAATAAAATACAGATACCATAATCAGTTATTTATAAAATAACTAATTTATTCAATTATACGTAAAATCAACTGGCGCGTCTAAATGTGCAACAGAATAGTACATCCTTTTACAAATGATTGCAAAAAACTCACAAAGCTACCCTATGCTCACCACTATGAGCAAAAGTGAAAACCAGAAGAAACAACGTTTTACCATTACTCAAACCCATCAACAAATGTTGGATTCAGCACAAAAATAGCTATATTGTAATTATGCTAAAAATAGACTTCAACATGAACAGGATTGGTTTTCTCCCCAAAAGCTCCATTCGAAAATTAAAAAAAAAAATAATAATAAATAAAATAAAATAAAACTCTCTGTCGGCGGCAATAGTCTCGTCGACAATGGGACATAACCGAAATGCTTATCGTGAATCATGGTGCACATGGCTCATGCCCTGCATATTCATGTGCTGTGTAGGCATGTTTGTTTACACAATGTATGTAAACGACTGCCCTCAAACCCCAGCAAGACGGCATTGTGTTGGCTATCAAGATCTCGGTAGGTACTCTTTTCAACCATTGGCTGAGAATCGTCTCCTGG
The DNA here is from genome assembly GCA_031304145.1 of Cardiospermum halicacabum. Taxonomy (NCBI): domain Eukaryota; kingdom Viridiplantae; phylum Streptophyta; class Magnoliopsida; order Sapindales; family Sapindaceae; genus Cardiospermum; species Cardiospermum halicacabum. The sequence continues at coordinate 10,807,724 of CM062391.1, read as the reverse complement.
GCCCTACAAGGCACACGTAAGAATTCCAACTTCAATTCCAATTCCACATATTCATATATCACCAACACATTCTGGTGTTTTTGTTTTAAAATTGTGATGATACATTACATTTGGTACATAGGCTTGAAGAACTGGGCGGTCTTAATCCGCGACTTGTTGTAGAACAAGATCAGAGTTATCGCCTCTTCGCATACATGTGGCTGCATTCTGGCGTCTTCCATCTCCTTCTCAATATGATTTGCCTTATGGCTGTTGGTGTCGGAATGGAAGGAGAATTCGGCTTCTGTATGTACCCGCCTTCCGATAAATAATTATTTCATAATTACAGTTCCAGACGTAATAAAAATATGGTTTCAGAATTTATATTTTGATTTTGTTTTGTAAATAATGTCAGTGAGAATAGGTATATTGTACGTCCTTTCCGGGATAGGTGGAGGCATATTATCCTGTCTTCACACTGGATCAAGAGATAGGGTTACGGTGGGAGCTTCCGGAGCCCTTTTCGGATTGCTTGGTGCGAGTCTATCTGAACTTATCATTAATTGGGCAATGTACACAAACAAGGTGAATGAATACTTTCAATCCATACCTCAACCACAATGTCATTTCTGAAAACAAAAACTCTTACCTTTGTTCATTCAGTGTTCAGCATTCTGTGGTCTATTCATGGTTCTTGTGTTGAATCTAATAATCGGTATTATCGTACCCGGCGTGGATCAAGCAGCACATTATGGAGGATTCTTCACCGGATATTTTCTCGGATTCATTCTGCTGATGCGACCGGATTATGAAATGAGCACCAGCCAGTACATAACTCCTGGAAGTAAGTATAAAAGGAGAACAGCATATAAGTGCTACCAGTATGTGCTGTTTCTTGTGGCTTTAGTGACATTTCTAGTAGGGTAAGCTACATTTTCTGCATCTATGTTCTGATTCATGTTTTCAGAATTGGAGTAGATAGCTGACTGTATCTATTCTGCAGATTGATGGTTGCTGTGTGTAAACTAATCAGAGGAGAGACGATACACTTGCCGTTACCTGGCTTTAACCAAGAAACGAAGTATGCAGCTCCTCATCATCATGTTACTCCTCAACCTGTTCCCTGATTAGCTATCCACTGTTCATGATACACACGCATATAAAGAAAAACCATATAAGTTGTATTGATTGTTTGGATCAGGGATGTCTTATACTTTCAGATTTGTACAATTTGAATATTTTGTAAAGCTTCTTTTATGCATATGGATTGCAAGTTGTTACAGTACACGCAGTAGATGAAAGCTGCAGACATCGTGTAAAATTTTGATGAAAAACATCATGTAAATTTTGATGAAAATAGAACATTTTTATCCTATTTGTTTTTCTTTGTAACCGCAATGAGTGTCAATCTATGAAAACTTAGTGCGTAATCTGCATTAGTGTGATTTCTAAGTTAATGACAATTATACATCAGTTTGCATATATTCTCTACGAATAATTTGGGTTTAAGTATTCTTTATAGACTGAGTATTGAAAAAAAAAAAAATATATATATATATATATATGGGCGCTACGCATGTATGGAGACAACTGGTGAATGCATAAAGGTAATATACTATACTTACAGTATGCATGATCCATTTAATTATCTACAGAGGTTCAATATAATTGTCTACATAAGTGAAGTACCATGTATTTATGGAACCACTGATTCCATGTACTGTATACAATATAGAACCATTGGTGCATACATAAATATACCATGCGCCTAAGAACAAGTATTATACATCATTTCTACAGTTACAATATACATGAATAGAACAGGACTGCATGATCAAACTAATTATCATATAACTCACATGAATCTGAGCGACCAAACAATGTGTATCTGTTTATAGCAATGTTGTCATATGCAAAATCGCGTAGAAACCTGCAATCATCAAACCAGGGAATAGAGGGGTAAATTTTCCAAGCTAATTGAGTTAGTTTCACAACTGAGCGTTGCAGGCAGATGTGAGAAAGCAACAAGAAATGGGTGACTTACTGAGGTACAAACTGTAGAAACAATGCGAGCTGAGGAAAAGGTAAATCAATGTATTCCATTATCTTTAGAACAGCATCTGATTTGATATGTGATCTGAAATTAAAAATAAATAAATAAATAAATAATCTTCGTATAGATGAAGTGATTAGCAGCTCAACCATTACATAATATAGATATAAGTAATGATACTTTAACTGACCAAACTATATTGAACAGTCTATAGAGTAAAACTTACCTGTCCTTTTCAACAAGAACTACACTAGAAATATCATCAGGATCTCTTCCAGATCTTCTCAGTAGATTCCTACCTGCTTCACTCTGGAGAGCTACATATCTGATTCTCCTAATGGTTGTAAGAAGTAAACAATCAAAAGATCAGATTTCAAACAAATTCATTATAGTTCAACCAGATAATGAAAGAATCACATTCCTACAAACTGGTTATTAGATCTTTCATCTTTAATGCATAAGAGCACAAAAAAGAATAAAACATGAATTGGCCTGACTGGATTCAATATCTGATTACATTTGAATAAAAACAAGGAAAACACTATCAATGGATTGAATGGTTTATAAAACTTAATCAATGCAATCCCACTGTAACCAACCCAAAAACACAAACAGCTTATGGAAGGATAGAAGTATAAAAGCCTTAAGTTGGATTTCAACCATTTAACTCACTGAAGAAGAGAGAGATAAAGAAACAGACCTATTCTGATCATTATCTCGCACAAACTTGACACCTCCATTGCATAAGTTGCACACGCCTGAAATTCATTTTTGAATAAGAAATCATCATATTCCACAGCTTTCATGTTATTGAAATGAATAATAACAATTCAGACTAGTATACATCATCATCCATATCATATCAAGCAGGAAATAAGGTCTTGTTCAGTTAGAAAACAAATACTAACTCAAGCTGCCAATTGGATTTCCAAATAAACTTGTTGAGCAAAGAATTAAATCCATTATTGAAATAAACACACACAGAAGAGAACAGAGCAAGTAATCGAGTCTACCAAAAAATTTAAGCAAATTGAACCGAATTGTGTCAACATTAGTAGACAGTGCTTCAAATTAAGAACATGGTAATGAAAAGAGAAGCGAAATAGGAGGGTTAGGGTTAGGGTTAGAGTTACCATCGTATAACATGATGGGTCTGGAGTCATTTTGAAAGTAGCGGGAAGTCGCATCAACCCAGTTCACCGTTTCGACGCTGGGACGGGATACGTTAGCAACAATGCTCCGTTTCCTGCTAAAATGCGCCGGGGTTAGTCCTCCACAGCTTCCGCCACCGGTAATCAGAAGCGCCATGACTCTGTCAGGGAGGGAAAGGTCAGTCAGATAACCGAACTTCATACAATGAAATTGGAATGACGTGTTTCTCCTAGAATTGTGTCACGTGGCTAGTTAAACGCCATCGATTTTCTGAGATTACTAAACAATACAAGGATAGGAGCTCTTCTGAAGGTATGTGTCATTATTTTTAATTAATTTTTAAATAATAATAATTTCTTAATTTTTAAATAGATATATAAATTGTTTTATATATAATTTTTTGGGTTATTTTTAAAAGTGTTATTTAAAAAAAACACATATTTTTACCAACGTTTGATTTTAAATATCGGTTTTGAAATTTTTGAAAAACCACCCCAAAATTTAAAAAGCAACTAATGGTTTTGGTTTTTGGAGTGGTTTTTGTTGTAGTGGGAGTGATTTTGAGAAATTGAGATCTTTTAATTATTTTAAATTATTTTTACAAATTTTATTATTTATTATTTATTTTTTTAAAAAATATTTTATAATTTTTAGCCATTTTTATTTTTTTATATTTAATTTTACTATATAATGACTCAAACTTATGCATTTTAATTATTATATGTTAATATTTAATGAAATAATATATATATTTTATTTTTTATAAGTATTTATGTATTATTATAATTTGTATTTTTTATACTATAATTGAAAACTAATAATATTATAGGTATCTTTAAAATAAAATTTTTTTAAAAATAAAAAATAATGTAGATGAACTTGAAATTCATTAATGAAACTCTATTTTGAATAGATGTGTTTAATTCAATATGATTTTGCATTTTGAAATTTTTATACATAATAGATTAAAGAAAAACAATTTTTTTTATCAAGTTTATTCATAACTTTGGTTGGGTAGTACAAAATGATTTTATGTAATTACTTAATTTTTGGAAGATAATAAAATACAATTTAAAAATTATTAAATCTACCTCATTTCTATTATAATTGATTAAATTAATATTTTAATAAGAAAATTTAAAAAAAAAATCATCAAACAAGATTTTTTAAAATTATTAAATCTAATATTTTTTTAAATTTATTAAATTTAAAAATTAAATGTAAAAAAATATGAAACTATAAATATTACAAAAACAAAATTTCTAAGAATTCTTAAAACTATTAAAACTTTTTTTTCCCAAAAACTATAAAAACAACTCAACATTATTAAAAATCATTAAATAAAAAAAATGAAATATTTCTCAAAATATATACTTATTAAAAATTATTTAAAATATGTAATATTTGGTTGCATTTGAATAATATTAAAAATATAAATTAAAAAATATTAATTTTTTTTTCAAAACCACCCTCAAAACTCCAAAACCACTCCAAAAACCAAAACCATTAGTTGTTTAAAAAATTGGGGTTGTTTTTCAAAAGTTTTCAAAAACAAGTGTTTAAAATCAAACATTTGAAAAAGTGTGTCTTTTGAAAATAACCCTTTTTAAAAATATATCCACTTTTTTGTTAAATATTTTACTTTGAGGCACCGTTTTAAAAACTTTGCAAAACCACTATCAAATCCAAAACAACCCATGGTTTTATTGTTGGGTGGTGGTTTTGGGGTTTGGATAGGTATTTTTAGAAAATTATAATATTTTAATATATTAAAATAAATCTTTAAAATTATTTAATAAAAATTTAAAATGATTAAAATATCATAATTATCCAAAACCACTCATCCAACAACAAAACCACTAGTTGTTTTGGATTTAGAGATGATTTTGTAAAACTTTTCAAAACCGGTGGTTTAAAGTAAAACGTTTGAAAAAGTGGGTTTTTTTTTTTAAAAATAACCCATAATTTTTTTAAATGATGCAACGCAATAAAATTTAATTAAAAAATCATTTAAAAAATTATTTTTATAATTTATTTTATATATTTTTTATTTAAAAAAATATAATTATTTTGATGTATATCGATTTATCTGTTTAAGCATATAAAACAAACCACAAAGCCATCTTTTTTCTATCTAGGAAATTCAATTTCATTTTTAATTTACTTATTTTTATTATTTTTTTTTAAAATTGTAAACATCAATATTAACAAATTAATTTGAGGAGCAAACATCCTCACAATAAGTATGGTACCATTAATCTCTTCCTATATTTTATTTCATATTTTTTTTAAGCATGAATTTATAGGGTAGATAGTACCTATTTGAACCCTTCAAATTGGTATGTTTATTTATATGTCTTTAAAATTTGCGGGATTTCAAATGAATTTTTCAAATAGGTAAAAATGAATCATATACCCTTTTTGCTAATGTGTAACGATATTTGGAGGTTAGACAATTACCAGTGTGTGAGTTGCTTGTTTATAATGAAATATTCGATGATTCATCTATGAATCAGCATTATAAATTAAAAGAATTGTTGAATCAGTAAATATGCAATTAAAACATTGAGATATAAGCTTTTTCTCTTTGTAATCAAATTTTGAAGTACAAAAATCCTACTCTCCATCCCCAATCAATTTTTGCTCAGTATGAAAGCAAGCATAGAAGAAGATATGAAGTTCATGCTCTATCGATATTGCAAGGAGACTCTATTAAGGGTTTTTTTTCGACTAGGGAAAATCTAGGAAGAAGGTTTTTAATGTGTCCTCTCGATCGAGTGAGTTTGTTGTTCTTGTTTGAATTTGAAATTAGAGTCCAAAATGAGTTTAATATCTATATTTTAATCTGATATCAGAATAAAAGAGGATGTGAATTTTTTTTTGGGTTGATCTTGAATTCCACAAACAAGTCAAAAGAGTAATTTAAGGTCTTCTATGTAGAGTAAAGAACTATGAAGATGAAGATGATGGAAAATCAATTGAACTGTTGAAGACTAATGTAGTTGTCAATGATGGGAGAAAAGATATTAATTTAGTAAATTGGAAGCCACTTGTATTAATTACTTTTGTTATGTACGTTTTCTGTATTAGGGTGATAGATAATTTTATGATCATTAGGTGAGATTGTTGGGTGTTGTTTGGGATTAAAGGTCTACTAGAAGATATTTGTCTGTGATTAATATGTAAATATTGTAATGACCTCATTGGCTTTCAATTTTAGTAATGAAATATGGTAATGTTTATGACTATACATTTTCAATGTTAACTTCCTTTTATTTGTACTGATTTTTGTGAAGCTATTAAAAAATTTTTTGATCTTCATGTATCACGCTGAGTATAACAAAATGTTGATAATAAATCTTATTTGGGTTTTAGTTTTGTATAGATATAATAAGTGTAGACATTCTATTTTAAACATCTTGTTTTCATCATGTATCATATATTTGTCAAAACAAAGAAATGCAGACATCCTGTTTTCATAAAATAATATCACACAGAACATAGCAAAGTATAAATATGATGTGTAATATGTTTTCATCCTGTATCAATAAAGAATACTCAAAAGAAAATAAAACATAAAGAAGTTCATTAATTACACATTATAAGCCTATATCATATCATCCAGAACAAGTTTAATAGCATTCTTAAAGACAAAATAACTGATGTTTAAACAACATTGGTAACTTTACAGCTTTCTAGAATTAGTTCAGCAGTATAATAGTTAAAGGTTACACAATATTATAGTTTCATAAACAAAAAAGAGGCAAATTTAAATTTATCCTTAGCATCCCATCTTAAAAAGGTTTTCTATAATAGAATTATTATTTTTTACTCTGCTGAATCTTGTTGCTCTTTCACATTGCAGTTGCTTAGATGTCATTGTGTTCTTTCCTTTCCACCTAAGAGTTTTTGGCTTGAATCCTATCTCCATATTTATTTGAAAAACATCCACAATGACACTTCCTTGATCTATTAATCTTTTACAAGGTGTCTCAGGCTGAAAATAACAACAATAGCAAGTAAATTATTTATGTAATAAAAATCTTCTAGTATGTATATGATTTTCAAAAATATGTAACTTACATCTAATATAGTTTATGTAACGTCTGCAAATTAGGCCCGAAATTTCGGGCCAATTTGAAATTTTTTGTATGTTGTATTTTAAAAAATTCTACGAAGGAATAAATAAAAAAAAATATTAAGGCCAAACTTGATTCAATTGGAAGTTTAGAGTCTATTTAACTTGAAAATTTGAGAAAAATATTGATTTTGGGACAAAACGTCAATTTTTGGTAAAATTACCATTTTACCCCTATCGAGCGGAAAATCTAAATTTTAAAAATTGGTGGCTATTTTTATTTTTGAATATCAAAATAAATTTTGAGAAGTGAATATAAGTGTTGGAAAAGTGTTTCGGTGGAGAATTGGACTCAAAATTGGATTGGGCCCAATTTTGGCCCAATCCAAATTCAAGCCCAATAAGAGTTATGAAACCCTATCATAACCACTTATCCAAACACACCCCTCACTTTTACTATTTGCTCTCTTCTACCTCTTAACATCTTCTCACACCATAAAATACCCTTTTACATATTTTATTTTCCCCACAAATCCTAGCCACCACACCTCACAATCCACCACTAACATTACCCAAATAACAAGTGGAAATCCTCATGGGTGCGACTTTCTAGCTTGTGGATCGACGGATGCGAGGTTTGTATTTCCATTTTTAGCCTTATACAAATGATTGTTATTAATTGATGCTTGGTTACATGTTTAATTGTAAATATGCCATGAAATTGGATTAATGAGTTAATCACCTATATTGAGTGCATTGATCACTATTGCAATGATTAGGGTGCTAGAACATGTATGGATGCATGTAGAATCATGTTAGGTGCCGCCCTTGGAAATTGAAGTTTTGGTGGATTAAGTCCATATTTTTTTTGAATTGACGGAGTTAGAGTAGAGACTTAAATTCCGCAATGCGTTTTTGTTTGAATGTCATGATTGTGTTTATTGTGATGAATATTGTTGAATTGATTGTTATTGATGATTGTTGATGCAAATTGGTAATATTGGTAATTGAGAATTAAATGGACTAATGGTCTTATTATGGTCAATAATTTGACATGTTGAAAGTATGATAACTTGAATTAATGTCCTACGGAAAACAATGTACCTTGATGAATGAAAACGTGGTATTAAAACCAAATGCCCTTAAACTTGCTCTAGAAATAGAAGTAAGGCATGCCTAGGAATTAGAAGTACATCGACACGAATATATTGTGTGTCTTGGCGTGGAAGCCATATTGGGACTTCGGTCCACAGAGGACTTTGGTCCATATTGCATTGGAACTTCGGTTCATATTGGGATAAGGGTCCATATATTGAATCCCGTTTGCTATTCTATGGTTTGTTTTTGGGTATTGGTTAATAAACCCGAATATAGTCGTTGATAAAGTATTGTAAATTGCTCTCAAGATGAGAATTGATGAAGTTCTTGACATGGACATTAAAATTGTCATGTATATTATTATTGAAATTGAAATTGAAATCGATATTAAGATTGATACGTTTGAATAATGAAAAATGGTTGATAAACTTTGATGAGATGCTATTGGTAAACATGTGTAATTTTGTAACCTTAATATGTGTCTCACCTCTCTAAATTGTTCATAATTGGATTGTTGTAAATCATGTGATGATAGTGTTAATATTGCCTAATTGTAAGTTAACTAATTCACATTAGTAAGTCATAATAGATTAATGTGGCTAATGTGAATGTGTTGACTTAACTTAAAAAATAAGAGTTCATGATATATATATATATATATATATATATATATATATATATATATATATATATATATATATATATATAGTGCATGATCTTGTCATGTTTTGGAATGTTATTTAGTGAGCCAACTCTAAGTCCCACCCCTTTTAATGAGTCATGTTTGATGCATATTGATGTCTTATTAATGTATTGGTTAAACACCCTATTGATATGTTAATTTGGAGTTATGTTATCATGATGTTAAATGTGTTAATCAACTTGTTAAAAGTTATTTGTGATAACTTGAAAAGGTTGAGAATTGATAAGTATTGATCATACAAAGCCATGGTAGAAATATTGAACTTGCATTGTTTTGCTGCAACTTCTGGAACAAAGTTGACCAAATAGGCAACTTGTTCAGTTTCGTCTGCCCAAACGGTAGGGTCGCTTGACGAATGGATTGTTTATTTGTGTTGTTTGATATGCATGGATGATGTGTTTAAAGTTTTGTTGCATTCCGATATCGTTTCTTCGGGTTTTGAAACTGAGCAAATCACTCAGACGGTGACTTGGGCGAAATCTACATTTTAACCATACTATAGTTCGGTACCCAATTTGATACCTAGTTCGACAACTAAACTTTAGCATTCTGGAGAAATTTTCATGTCTTACTAAACTATAATTCGTTACATAATTTGGTATCAATTTTCGTAACTTAATTTGACATACTGGAGTAAATTTTCATTCGTTACTGAACTATCAATTCGGTAGACAATTCGGTATGGAACTCGGTGCAGCCAATATCCTTAACTTGTCGATCCTCATTCTCCCTCATCCAAACTCCAATTTAGGTGCCGTTTACGGCTACAGATTTGACATTGAGTCTAGTTTTCAATCATGTCTTCAGATTTTGAAAATATGATCATATGAATATCCAGATTTTAAATCTCCTCTAAGTGTTCATAAATTTCAGCTTTTGAAAAATATGTGTAACTTGCATAAGTCTTGCATCCGGACTTCAAATTGAGCCCCATTTATTGCTATGAATTTGTGATGATGTTATCTTTTGAAATATTTTTTGAATTTATAGAAATTAAATCAATGATCTTGCAAGGATTTCAATTTTCTTTAATTGTGCGAAACATCCTATTTTTGGGAATCGAAATTCTTGAATTAAAAACCTTTTGATAGAATTATTTCTAAAACCTTGTGAATCATTCATTTGAGTGTATTTAATCGCTAGTGAATTTATCTAGTTATGACCATGCAAATAGTTTTTTTGATATCGAATCTCATTTTGACGAATTTGTCTTCAAAGGTATTTGAAAACACTAGGGCTTTGCAACACGACAAACTTTGTAATATTGTCATTTCATAGATTGCTTCCTTTTCAAATTTGGCCTTATATTTTTAAATTTTGATTAATTACCGAACTGTAATTCGGTGTACAGTTCGGTATTGATTTCGAGCAAAGGGTTTGTCTTTTAATTGTGTATGTTATTGAATTATAATTCGATATACAATTCGGTAGTGAACTCAGGCCCAGACGTTTTGAGTCATGCATTTGAGTCACTAAATTATAGCTCGGTATGAAATTCAGTGTACAACTTGGTAAGCAATTTTGCATAATGTGGTAATGCTTATAAAACCTGAAAAATTGAATAGATTTGTGGCATAATTAGACCTTATTGAGTATAGATTGAAATATGTGATTGATTGATTGATTGTTGATCTCATCGAGTCATGTTGTTTGGACTAAGCAGGGTTTAACTCACCATTGATCGTCTCGATTGGTCATCATGAGATAATTGTATCGATTGACTAAATTGAATGGATTGACTAAATTGAATGGATTGTCTTGATTGTTTTAATTGATTTGATTATCTTGATCGACTTAACTGAATTGATTTTCTTGATTGACTTAATTGATTTGATTGTCTTGATTGACTTAATTAAATTTATTGCCTTGATTGACTTGATTGAATAGATCATCTTGATTGACTCGACTGTATTGATTGTCTTGTGATCTCATTATTGATTGATGGATCCATATGGTTAATGATAAGATGAATGAGATTAATCTTAATGATTGGTAAGCATTGAATGAATATAAATGTGTGATATAGCATGCCTAGATTGTTACACTAGCATGATTGATTGCTAGGGATTGATTGTGTTTGACTTCTATGATTAAACGTGAGCTTAGAGATGCTCACATTAGAATTGCATCGTGTGTTAAAAAATTGCATATTGATAGAAAGGTAAGAGCATTTGCATGTGCTTGTTTGCGACATGGAATGCGAACCAGGCGTGTGCCTGACCTTTCTTCTTTTTCTTTTTTTTCCTATAAATTTGTGATTTTAGGTCCGATCGAGTAAGGCATGTGGTATTTGAGCTTCCATGGTGAAGTTAATTAATGTTCTAACCACTCATACATGCATTTTAGATTTCATCATATTTGTAAATAAGGTTATAATGTATTTGAATTATGATTGTAAAAGATATTTGATTCACTTTGGGTTTCTAAACATTGTCTATATTTGATATAAACCAAGTCTTTTATATTTAAGAAAGTAATATCTTTATCATCTTCCACAAGAATATTGTATAAACTGATTGACTTTTGAAAATTTTCCTAAATTGTAAATTGAAATTGCATTGTTAATATGGCGGTCCGAGCCACCCACTACGATCTTGACCGGGGCGGGGGGTTCGACTCTAAAGTTTATGCTGTATTCATGTCAACAAAAGTACCATTGTCTTCCTCTCGACCTCTCTTTCAGCATATTATAGCTTGACCTCTTTCTCTTCCTTTAACTTTTCCCTGACCTCTTTCATTAGTTGGTTCAAATAGGTTTGCAATAAGAGGAGGTATTTATTGGTCATTTTCTATTCTTCTACCTCTTTCCCTTCATGATTTGGTTTCACCTGTTTTAGGCTAGTTGGCACCATGTCGAGTAGATAACTATGTGTCATTTCCTGCTCTTTTTTGTCTTCCCCTTTGAGATTAAGTTAGAGTTAGTTCAGGTTGGTTGGCAGTATATAGAAGAGGTAGTTACTTGTTACCTTTTACTCTTCTCTATCTTTCCTTTTGAGATTCAATTACAGCTACTTCAAGTTGGTTAATAGTAGGAGGACGAGGTAGCTACTTGTCACTTGTTGCTTTACTTTATCTTCCCCTTTGTGATTTAGTTGCAGCTTGCTCTATTTGGTTGGGTACAGGTTGAGGAGGTAGCTGCTGGTCACTTGTTGCTCTTCTTGATCTTCCCCTTTTCTAATTAGTTGATGTTCTCTCAACTTCTATCATTATCCGAGAAATGTCTTGGCAAAATGATGTTATCATTAAGAGAGTTGTTGCTGAAGATGGTAATGCAGATGATATAGGGATAAAAGTTTCATCTGTGGTAGGAATTAATGAGGCAGCTGATATAGGAATTGATTAGGCAGTTAGAGCGAAAAAAGCATGTTGAGTTGAAGAAGCAACTGCAATTTGAAGTAGTAGTTTAAATTGTAAAAGCAGGTATTGAAGATTCTCCATTAGTTGAAGAACTACTCTGGCCCTGAACAAAATAAAATATAATCAACATTATCACATAAATTAAATGCATACATTTCTTGGACAACCACGCTTATTGTGGTCTAATTCACCACATAGTCTATACATCATTTGAGCAGCATTATTTGATAGCTTCCCAGTCTTGTCCACGAGTTCATCTTTTCTCTTTCGCTTGCATCTCTTTGGTCTACCAGGCATTATTTTCTTCTCTGGAGGGTCGATGCGAAGGATATACGTTTTAACCCACATAGTCATGCTTGTAACTGGTCGAAATGAAGTACATATATGATTCATATGCTTCCCCCGTTGGTAATTCACACTCTGGTCCATGTCAGCACCAAGTGTCCAAATGGCCGGTTTTTGCAAAGTTAGACGGTGTAAATGAAACCTCGTAAAGTTGAATGGTCAAAATGAATATCACTCACAACATCGGAGACCCAGAGTTATATTATCCCTATATAATAAAAGATGATATTTCTGTTATAAAATAATTAAATAGAAATAAGAAACTATTATAACATAATTCAATAAATAAATTAAATAAATAATATAGAAAGAAGATGAAGAAGAAGAATGAAGTAATTTGTAAAAATCAGACAAAGTTTGTAGTAAGCTTTACAAAATCTTTTATAGACAAGTAAAAAACATATATATCCTCAGTCTGTTGCTGAAAATCTCTTATAAATATGTTACATAAATGTGTTGTGAAAACTCACATATATCCACAATACTTTTATTTGGATTTTCATCATTTAACTGTCATGTTAAAAACCATGTTAAGTGAAAAATTCAATAAAAGATTTAATAAGAAAAATCTGGATGAAGGAAAAAATATGCAATTGCAATCTAAATGTGACACTCCTTTGAGAATGATACCCATTGTAATGCCTAACCCCTTGCCATGGCAGAACCGCGAACGGACCGGAACGCCATATTACAATCAATCATTTCAATTCATTTAAATGCGGAAAATAGTCAAAAAGATTCGAAATACTCGAATATAAGATTTAAAATTGATAACCTATTTCAAAACAATGATATAATCCAAATAATTCAGTCGATCCAACAACCTATTCGTAATTCATATCCATCGTCAAACAAATAGTTTACAAACCAAGAATAATATGTCCAAAACATAAGGGCTTTCAATAATTAAAAAATGTTTACATATCCTTCAATTAAAAACTAATCAAAACATGAAAATAATAGTTTGTAATATCCTTCCAAAATCATGAAATATGCAACGCTTGAATCTTCAGTCTGCTCGATCACCTGTTTCACATTTCCTAATAGGAGAGACAGTAAAAAGGAAGAAAATACAACGTCAGACTATCGATGTCTGGTTAGCAAGTCACACTCCAACAAACACACATATGCGTCTATTTAACATTCAACAATGATTTTGGCACACAAATGCACCTAGGCTAACAACCAATCATAAATGAATACAAACCCATCTATTTTCAATATTATTTACAAGTTCAATAAAGCGAGTTACTTACCTAGTTTCAATTATGTTCATTATATACATTTGACATTATTAGGTGTCCGTTTAGTCTCCTCTATAATCGTTTAAATCCCAAATACAATCGACTGTCCACTAGGTAACCATCACACAATATATTCACTTTAGAGTTCCAATTTATTAAGACTGCCACCAATCTAATATTGGTAGTGAAACGGGATCAATTAGGACGAAGCCTCCAATTAGGCCGAAGCCACACAATAGGTTCCGAACACCGAAATCTGTAGAGCCGTTTATTCCCCCTCAGAACGGATTACTACCTTAGGATACCATCAATTAGATCCGAAGACCAAAATACCAATAGGCACGTTGGCGGTGGTGCCATCACACCCAATAAGATTCGTCACTCAGTTTTCAATGGTGGTTAGCTAAACCAAAAGTCCTATATTCAATAGGTAGAGATATCTCGCATACCCTTAATGACATGTCATTCCATCACTATTTTCCATCATGACTAGGGCAATCATTATTTGATTAATTTAGGTGATCAAAGCACACAAATCAGTTTAACATTACACAATTACATTATAACAATCCATTGACTTTCAATCAATAACTGCTAGGTACTTTACTAGGGCATTATCTATTTATTTCCAACTCTAACTAACCAAAACCTAAGTCTAACATGCAATATACTTTTAGCATTACTATGCCTAACAATAACCACACAAAAGCAGCAATCAATATTTCAATCTAGCATCAATACCTATTGTTCCATTTAACAATTCATGTGGTTAGGTGATTATCCAGATTAATGCACAATTCAATAAAACAGGCAACATCTACATATAGAGTATAAGACGACGTTGCTAACCTTTCTTCCGACGACAAATAGCTAGGTGTCACCGGTAAGTTTTGCAACACCTTCTACATCGCCTAACATAGGACAAGGAACAATAATTCGATTAGACAATCGATCGAACACGTGGCGCACGAAAAGCAAAATCTATTCTAATTGCAAAGAAAATGACAATCTAACGAATGATAAGTGACAACGATAACTAGACTACTCAAAGCCCCAATCCAGTTCCATGATTCAATCCCTTCAACAATCTAGGGTTTCACTCAACCAAAATCCTTACCCAAAATTATACTCCAACAATCCCTAAACCAAAAGCAATAAAACCCAATAACCCTAGCAATCATGCTTGTAACCAATAGGGAGTGCAATTAAAGTTTATCGGAGACTTACCGGAGTTGTGTTGATGTAGTGATAACGAGGGATTCGAGAGAGCAATCGATTGTGAGATGAGAGAAATCTAGAAAGATGAAGCGAATGAGAGAGACTTGGTCGATTTGGGTTTAAAAACCCCAACTTCGGTGCTTGAAGATAAGGCAGTTAGCGAATCGGGTTTGACTGAACACGACACGACTAGGCGTTATCTTTACTAGGGCCTTATCTATTTATTTTAGACTAGGGCCTTATCATTAACCCATTTACCTGTTTATGCGTTAACCGATTTAACATGTTTATGCATTAACCTATTTAACTTGTCTATCCATTAACCCATTTAACCTATTATATTTACATTTTTTTTCCTAATACAATAATCAATTGAAATACAAAGTAATAAATAAAATAAAATAAAATAATTAAATTACAAACACAATCCAAATGAAAGTGTTCAAATATTAATATAACTTTATATAACCATAAACTTAATTTAGTTACGATGAAAGTTTTTACTGCAGATAAAATTGTGCAACAAATTTATTGAAAAATTTTTTAGTGTCTACAAACACAATGAAGAAAGATAAAATATTTTTAAAAATTAACCTTAATCAAGATATTCTAGAGTTGAAGAAGCTTATAGAGTTTCATAATCAATCAAATTCTATACATCACACTCAAGTACTAAATTAATCAATCAAAATCTATACATCCCCACTTGCAAATTTGATTAAATATATAAAATCAAGAACAATATATTAAATCAAGGAGAGGCCTTGACTCCTAAGCTAAAGATAAAATAATTAGGACTGAGACAATTAGTGTTAGAAGAAATATACAACATGAGAAATCGACAACGAGGGTTGACAACGCTAACAGTAGATAGCCACAGAGGGAGAGTTTCGTCTGAGGCAAACCACGAAAATGGGACAACAGAGGTGATATTTGAGTAATGATTGGTTGATGATGAGACAAGAGGTAGAGAAGAGGAAGTTGTGCCGGGTGGTTGAAGACAGGAGAGGAGGCAGAGAGGCGGAATAACTTCTAATTTTCTAAAAAGAAATTAGGGTATTGTTAGATTGATAATATATATAATATATTAAAAAATATTATTTAACCCTTCAAAATTATATAAATTTTATTTTAATCCCAATTATGCGGGTCGACACATTAACCTGTTAGTCAAACCCGACTCGACTCGTTTATAAGCACGTTAAATGTGTCGTGTCATAAACAGGTCAAAACCCATTTAGCTTAAACCCAACCCACTTATTTTTCGCGGGTTCGTGTCAACCCATCTAGTCACGACCCATTTTGACACCCCTACCCTTCAACAATCTAGGGTTTCACTAAACCAAAATCCTAACCCAAAGTTATACTCCAACAATCCCTAAACCAAAAGCAATAAAACCCAATAACCCTAGCGATCATGCTTGTAACCAATAGGGAGTGCGATTAAAGTTTATCGGAGACTTACCGGAGTTACATCGATGTAGTGATAACGAGGGATTCGAGAGAGCAATCGATTGTGCGATGAGAGAAATTAAGAAAGATGAAGCGAATGAGAGAGACTTGGTCGATTTGGGTTTAAAAACCCTAACTTCGGTGCTTGAAGACAAGGCTGGCAACATAGGCCTTATGTCCCCAGAGCGAACCGAGAAGAACCATCTTGATGTTGTAGAAATCGCTCGCTGGCGATATAAAGTCTATGTCGCCAATGCTGGCAACATAAGGCTTATGTCGCCAGCATGGCCAGTGTTGTACACCATTGTTTCCTCCTTCATTCGGCTTCGTTTTCGTACCGATTCAGACGTATGACCAAAAACAATACCAATGAACATTTACAATGCAATTCAATGATCAATATATCATTTCAATAATCAAAATGGTTCAAGAATTACAAATAAGGTTCAACTTAACGATCAAATCGGTTCAACATCGTGAATTCGTTTAGCCCCAAAATCAGGATGTTACACACATTGTAGAGTCGAACCCCCGTCCAGGTCGAGACTGTAACGAGTGGCCCGGACCGCCACATTAACAATGTAATTGCAATTTACAATTTAGGAACAATTTTAAAAGTCAATCATTTTATATGATATTTTTTTTGCGGAAGACGAATAAAGACGTTACTTTCTTAAACATAAAATACTTTGTTTTAATCTTATATAAACAATGTTTAGAAATTCAAAATGGATAAAACATCTTTTACAATCGTAATTCAAAGACATGTGAGCTTATTTACAAAAATGATAAAATCTAAAATACATGTACGGGTCGTTACAGCAATTATGGGCTTCACCATGAGAGCTCAAATACCACATGCCATGCTCAATCAGACCTGAAAACACAATTTATAAGGAAAAAGAAAAAGAAGAAAGGTCAGGCACATGCCTAGTTTGCATTCTATGTCCCAAACAAGCACACACAAATGTTCTTACCTTTCCATCGATATGCAATGCATACACACATCATGCATTTCTATAGTGAGAATTTCTAAGCTCACCTTATCGCATAGAAAGCAACCACATAAAAGTCCTATTATCCATCCATGCTAGAATATCAATTATAAACATGTCATATCACATATTTATATTCAATTCATGAATTACAGTTCATTAAGATTAATCACCTTTCGTATTTCTTAACAATTTTATGCAAGGTAAAGGATTATCTTGCCATGCAATGCGTCAAAATTCGATCGAACATTCCATTAATAAATCAACCAATCCCTCAATCAAGAGACAACCAATCGATCAATCCGAAAGAATCAAGCAAGCGATCGATCAATCAATCAAGAAATAATCAAGCAATCAATAAACAATCAATCAATCAATTGAGAGATAATCAAGCAATCAATCAATCAATAAATCAATAAACAATCAAGTTATCATACCATCAATCCATCAATTGAACAAGAATCAATGAATAATCTATTAATAGGCAAAACCCCGTGCTTAGTCTAACAACCTAAATCTAAGAAGACATTCAACTAATGTAATACTTCCCATGCTTGTAAGAAAATACACAAGAAAATCTTCTTACAATGATATTCAATCAATAGAAAAACATTACAAGGGTTCCAAATTTGCAAAACCAAGCATGTTCAAATACATTCAAAACGTTTTTATCAAGACCATGTTCAATATCAATTAAAACTTTAAAATAGCCAAAATAATAAATTAGTAGAAAGACTATTTGAATGAATGGTTAAAAATCCAAAATTCACCTTTGGTTCGAATACAATTTGAAATAATGGTTTTCAAACACACTAGTATATGTAATTAAATGGCAAACAATGCAACTAGTGAACTTACTAAAGTTCCTTAATCTCTCAAGTCAATCCATCAATCAATCCTTACAATCAATTAAGCAAGTCATATAATTGATCTTATTTAATTTTTAATATTCTTGAAGGCAAATATCAACCATACAATTCATAGATGAGAACACAACATCTAGACAAAGAATCTCTAAGTTTACAAAACTTAGACAACATAATTTTAAAATGTTCATAAACTATAAGGAGTTTGAAAATCAAAAGATGTTAAGGATCACCTTTTGAACTTACAAAAACTACTAACCACTTACAAGTCATACAACCTAAAACAATTCACTATCATGTCATTTATACTTCACATGGTCTTATAAAAGTCACTTGCATTAAAAATAACATTCACAAGTCGATTCCCATCCATTTGAGCCTTACAGTAGGCCATCATAATATTATGGTAAATTTACTTATTCATTTATGGTCGAGAAAAAGTAAACTAAAGCATTTTTAAATAATTGGGAAAGAAAGTCACATTTTACACAAACGCTGAATTTTCTAATAATTTTGGAGTATTTTCAAAATCGCGATATACAAATGATATTATTTTAAAATATAAAGATATGGTTGAAAAATAGACTCAAAGAAGAATCCATAGCCACAAACGACACCCAATTCGAAGTTCAAACGAAGAAGAACGAAAGCCCAAAGTTTGCTATTCAGACCTGAGCGTCCTGGTAAGCCTGACCAGGGCGCGGACCAGGACACCCAGTGTGTAAAAATAGCCGTGTAAAAAACTGCACTTGCCAGGGCCCAGTGTTTCAAAAGCTAAAAAATAGTTGTTTCTTCCAACTTTTACCAAACCAAACATTCCTTTTAGTTTATAAATCATTCCAACAACAATTTATGGACTTAATAGACATCTTAAACACCTAGAAACGTCCTAAGATCAATGCATTTAAACATTTTTGCATCATGATTATTTTGGTTACAAAATATCTTATATAGAACTTCAATACACCAAAGCTTTCTCAATTTATTTTTAAAGCTCTTGGTTAAGGTTTTTAAATCCAATTTGGAAACCAAAATTTGACATAACAACATTATGGACCCTATAAGCACACATTTATTCTCAATAAAAGTACCAATCAATCCATTTTATACGACAACCACATGTCACAAAAATGACTCACCAAAGGGGTTGGACTAAGGGGTGACTATTCAATCACACATCTAAATACATCATAAGCATGCACATAACACACATAGCCTTTTAGTTAGCCAAGTTTCCATGTATTCATTTATTCTTCAAGTTAAGTTAAGCTATTCACATTAGCCGCATCAATTAAATTATGACCTATAAGTGTGAATTAGCCATCTTGCAATTAGGTCATATTAACAAAATTTTCACATGAATTGCAACAATCAATTATGAGCAACTAGGGGTAGTGAGACACACATAAAGACTACAAAAATGCACCTATTTACCCATGGTATCTCACTAAGGTTATCAATCATTTTCCATTATTCAATAATATCAATCTCAAAATCAATTTCAATAACAATATCAATGTCAATGTTAATGTCCACCTCAAGAACATTATCCATTCTCATTTCAAGAATATTTTACAATACCTTATCAATGATAATATTCAAATTTATTAGCTAATACCCAAAAACAAACCATAGGATAAAAATGGGATTCAATATGGACCCTTGTCCTAATATGAACCGAAGTTCCAATTCAATATGGACCGAAGTCCTCCGTGGACTAATGTCCCAATACAATATGGACCAAAGTCCTAATATGGGACTAATGTCCCAATACAATATGGACCAAAGTCCTAATATGGCTTCCGCGTTAAGAAACACGATATATTCGTGTTGATGTACTTCTAATCCCTAGGCATGCCTTACCTTCTATCTTCTACAGCAAGTCTAAAGGCATTTGGTTTCGTTATTATCTTTCCATAAGTCAATAGCACGTGTTATGCTCAATATACCATTATAGGCCATCAAGTGAATTAATCCAATTATTCCCAAATAACAACTATGCACTTTCAAGTCTCAATATCACAACTTTACCTCAATAATCATCATTAGCAATCAATCAAAACAATCTTAATCATAATAGACACACTTATATCATTCAAGAAAGAATGCAAGGCGAAAATATAAGTCTGTAGCCTATCTCCGTCACATCACAAGCAATGTGGACTTAGTCCACCCAAACTTCAATTCCCAAGGGCAGCGCCTAGCATGATTCTCCAAGCAACCATAAATGCTCTGACGCCCTAGTCATGTCAATAATGATCAATACATTCAATTTTTGGGTAGTTATCTTATTCAACCACTTTCATGGCATAATTATAAGTAGGCATACATTAAATGCACCATTCAATAACATAAAATTGTACAGGGCTAAAAACGGAAATACGAACCTTGCATCCCTCGATCCACAAGTTAGAAAGTCACTTCCTTGAGGGTTTCCACTTATGATAGTTGACACCAAAACATTTTAAACATACTACATTTAATAATGCCAATACAATCATCACAAATGTTCCAACATAACTCAATTACCACACAACAATTATATTAAGGGAATTAACATACTAATAAGATTAGAACTTTTCAAAATAGGTTAGAATTAACCCAAAATTATTTAGTTACCACCTAGGATCATCAATTAACCATTTTCAATATTTAAGAACACAAGACCCATTTATTCAAGATAGGGATTTTCACAAAATAGGCATTATAGACATGATTGATCAAATCTAGCAATTTAAAAACATTAATTTACACAATTGGAATGTAAAAACATAATTTATTAGAACCATGCATATCAAAACCAAAATCACCATTGTAACACCCGAACCCCCGCCCCGACGGAAAGGGCGGAAGACAGATACCTGATAACAAATAAACAGATATACAAATCATACTCAAATCTGAAAGACAGTTTTTATAAATCCAAATCCAAATAGTTCGAAACAAATCCAAACCAAATAGTAGTTTGACTACAAGTTCCAAATGAAAGGAAAATCCCATAAAAATATTTCAAAAGTACTTAATATGAAAATCAATCCAAAACATAGCGCAACGGGTTCAAATACAAAATAAGTCTAGCAATAATGAAACAGAAATGCAATCCAAGTCTGAAGAGGATGCCATGTGATGCTCGATGCTAGTGATATCCTGCTATCCCACCTGACTGTCTGAACTCAGCAAATTCCATTCCCAAAAAGAGACCAAAATAACAAAACAAAAATGAAAACAACGAAGGGTCAGACTATCAATGTCTGGTTAGTAAGCCAATGCCCAACAAACACATACAGATGCGTCTTATTAAACATAATAGTATGTCACACAAATGGAGGTTAGTTATCAACCAAAGGGGTAGAAGAAAAGCAAACAAGTTGAATATAAAATCAAGTTATCCCAAATACAATCCCCTTTTAGTGATCTAAGATAAGTGATTACATATTATTTCAATTACCGACTGAAAAGGCTTAACAATTGTCAAATTATTTTCAGAAGGAAGACCGATACCGAATTAGGAGTTCGGTAATGAAACAAAATTTCATTAAACATATGTTCAATTTTCAAATCAAAACAATACATTGCCTTCCCTAAATCTTTCATTTCAAATTCTCATTTCAAATAATTAGCGGTCTTTTGGATTTCATCATAAGTCTCAATCAAATTCATATCATCAACAAAAACGGTTACAATAGCAAAATCAAATCCCAATTTTTCTATGAAAGTACATAAACATGTGGAATCATTAATGTACCTTTTTTAATCAAATATTCACTTGATTATACGGCATTTGTCTAGTTTGTTTTAATCCATACAATCATATTTGTAAGTTCACTAAATACAGGAGTTTTATTCATTTTAAAAAGTTTTAATCTTACTAAATTTTTAAAAATATTAGTATCAAGTTACAAAATCCATCACACACATCTCAAATTTTTTTTCTTTTTTTTTTTTTTAATAAACTAAGAAAAACCAAAAAGTAATTATATCATCACCCATAAATACATTTCATCGAACATCAGTCCCATACGTCGGTGAGAATTCCTGAGCAGTTAATGTTTATATTTCTCATTATTTCTCTCTCTCTTTAAAAGGTGAATAAATTTATTCACATACGGAGCCCCCATTAAATTGCCCATTAATATGGTGATGACTATGTTCATTCATTTCAAGGAGCAAGTTGAATTAAAAAAGTTTTAAATACCTGGCGTTTGAGTTGGATTTTGTCTTGTACAGTACAGCAGATCACATGAGTTGCCCAAGTCATAACATGTTCTGCCTGAAAGTCCAGTATCATTTAATGGATTTTATTTTAATTTATCAACCTGTATTTCAAAGTCAACAAATCTGCCTGTATGAACAGGTTGTAATCAATAAATAATTATTGATAGAAGATATTTATAGAAGATTAAAATGTTCTTTACAGTACAATATCGATAAATGAATGTTTGCTAAATGAATAATCTTGTCTAATTATAATTAAAAAAATATAATTAAAATTTTATTATTTAAAAATTAATTATAACTGATTTTTTTACTGTACTATTTAATTGACAGTAATTAAAAACTTATAACTGATTTTTTTTATTTCATTTCTTAATTTTTTTTATACAGAAAATTTTGTTTAAATGATATAAAAATTCAATTGCAGTAGTTAAAAAAAAATTTTAATTGCTAATTTAATTTTCTATATAATATATTTTTTTTGAAGCTAATTTTTTAATAATATTTTTAAAATAGATGAATAATATGCAATTATTTTTATTTATTAAAAATAAAGTTCACTCCAAAGCATGATGCAAACTATATTTTTAAAAATTCATCAATTAAACATGTGTGTTGTGATAGTTTGTTGGCATTTGTGTTGTGATAGTTTGTTGGCATTTGGTTGACCAAAATAAGATTTTTAATTGATATATTTTTTAAATTAAAATTTATATCTTCAATACATAATTTTAAAAATAATTTATTTTTTAAATAAATTTTTTTTATTTTATTAAATATTTTTTTCAAAAATAATATTTTTAAAAATAAAAATAAAAATAAATTGCCAGAATAATATTATTTCTCTTTAAGCATTCTCTTGCCCCTCCATGAAAGTTTCCCAAGTATTCTCCCTTTTAATCAATTATATTATACAGGCGCGAATATAATATTAACCAGTCAGTCCTTTAATAAACCAATAATTGAAAATTATGTGACTTATAAGATGGATCTAGAAGTAATCAAATTCACCTTCCAAGATGAACGTGGTTCAAACTCTCGGGAGCATTCCATCAGATAGTTATGATTTCAAGCTTATCGAGTCTTATAAAGATGACGTCATCTCCAATTGCATGATCTGCCTCGAACCCTTCGTCGACAACCAACCCTATTACAGATACAAAACTAAATCGTCGATCGGCAAATCACAAGGCGTATTCAGCATACACAAATCGTGCGGCGAATTGCCAGGCGAAATCTACCACCCTCTCCATCACCATTCTCACCACCTTTTAAAAATCAAGACGTTCGGTTTCAATCCCTTCGAGTACCCATGTCATGCATGCTTTACATTCACTCCCACTTTCAAATACTGTTGCGACACCTGTGACGTCAACGTTTGTCAACTCTGTATTTCAAACTACGTCGAGGGTCAACAAATTAAACAAACTATTGAGGAATTCATCAAATACCACGAACATAAGCTCCAATTGTTCTGGCTTCCACAAACTGGAGTTGATCTATATCCGGATTACAATTGCAGTTGCTGTTTACTTCGCATTAGTGGTCCATGTTACGTGTGTCTCAAATGTATGCTCTTTTTTCACGAATCTTGTATGGTTTCAATTCCCGAAGAAGTTAACAGCTTGTTGCACCCTCAGCATCCTCTGATTGCTGAGGATCCTTATCTTGGATGGTATCCTAGAAATTGTGAGGCTTGTCAGAGGGAAATCTCGGGAGTTATATTGGAATGTATAATCTGTAAAATGTGGTTTCACGTTGTGTGTGGTCAACGGACTTCACCGGGTTTGAGAGTTGATGGTGAGGTGACTTTGTTCTATTTTGATGATGGGGATGGTGATTGGGACAGTTGTTGTATTTGCTGTGAGAGTTTATCAAGTACCCATAAGTATAGATCTATTGAGTCTGGGAAGGATTTTCATATTGGATGTCTTGTGCCTCCGGTGGTGGATCATCCGTGTCATCGTCATCCACTCATCCTGACCGGTTCGATTGAGCGGAAAAGTGAAGCCGAAAAATACTGTTGTGACGTGTGCGAAGCTGAGGAGGATTTTGAACATTACATTTATCATTGTGAGGAGTGCTACTTTATGGCTCATATCGAGTGCATATTTGATGAGGCAAGTTTATTTATTTATTTTATTTTAAAAAAATTTATTATTCATTTAAAGGGTGGATAAGTTCCACGTATAATAAAAGTTTCTGAACTTAATTATATTTTTTAAGTTCAATATATATAAGTGAATTAAACTTTTTTAACTTTCAACTATAGAATTAAGTTGAACTGACATTTAAAATAGTTAATTTAAAAACATCAATTATTATGATCTTAATCTAAATAATAATAATAATAACCTTAATTGACCTGCTATTTGAAAATTAGGAAGTTAAATTGATATTTGGGAAATTGCTAAAAAACCTCCTTATGTTTATGATTTTTGTCAATTTACCACCTAAGTTTCAAATTTATCAAAAATATCTCCTTTACTTTAAACGGTTGACCAGTATGACTATAAGAGTAATTTTGTAATTTTAAATAAATAAAAAAAATGTATTAGAAAACCTCCTGATGTTTGATTATTTCACTATTTCACAACCTATGTTTGGAAAATACATTTTTTTTTTTACCTCATTAACACTTTAAAATTAAATTAAAAAATCCTATTAAATGAAATTAACCATTACTTATTAAAAAATAGAGATGGCCATAGTCCAGACTAATGATTTTTTTTCTTTTTTTAAAAAGAAAATAATTTTATATGTATGTCATATGGTATATATTAAATTAATAAGTATTATATTTAATTATTTAATTTTTTTTTACGCCTGATAAATTTAATATAATAATTAAATTATATAATATTAATTATACTGCATAATTAAATTCAATCAATATAATAAGTGAATATATGCCATTGTTTGTATTTTAGTTAGTTTTATTTATATAATATATATATATATAATAATAAATATTTTTTTAAACTAGTTGAATTTTTAGAGACATAGAGCGAAATCAAATCGATGAAATCAACCGGCTCAAAAATTTTGGGCAGATTAAAATTATTAGTATAGTGAAAAGGTAAAATTTGATCTAATTTGGATCATTTTCGGTCGGATTAGTCTAGTCTCGAATTTTTTTTTCCACCATTAATTTTAAATATTCGACCATTTAGGTAGTGCTAGTTTAGTAATTTTCAAAATAAATATATTTTAGTCTAAACTAGTCTTTAAATAGTTGAACTAGTTTAATATGAATTAAAATAAGTAAATTTCAAACACGGGTGATAAATTTTAGAAAAAGACAAACCTTAGGAGGTTTTTTAGTATTTTTTTAAAAAAATACCGTAAGGATATTTTGGTCATTCTGTACTTTTCCATCAAAAATCTAACTCAGGAAGTTTTTTAGGTAATTATCAACGTTGGTGGTAAAATGACTAAAAACTTAAACCTTAGGAGGTTTTTTGGCAATTTGCCTTGATCTTTTATGAAGTTTGACAACTATTATTAAAAATATAGCCAAGTTAAGGGACTGTTGAAATCGTTATGCCTATTATATTTCATTAATTAACATTTATGTATTTATTTTTATTTTATTTAGTTTGCTAGTAGTTTTTATATTTTAAAACAAAAACATATAAAATTTTCTTTATTTTTAATAATTTTATTATTAAAAATACATCACATTTTTTATTTGCATGTTTGTTTTTCCTGTATTTTTTATTTGACGCTAGCTGTTTTTTTAAATAAAAAATTAAAAAGAAAAACTTATTTATTAATTTTTTAAATTTATATATATATATATATAAAACTTTAACTAAATATAAGTTATTTTTATATAAATATCAACAGAATTATTATTATTATTATTTTGTATGAAATTGGAAGGGTATGAATTTTTAAATATAATTTGAAAATAATTTATTTTTGTCAAATACTAGTTAAGAAATTTTTGTTTTACCCGTATTCTTAAAATATCATAGATTTACTTCATTTTTGGAAAATAATCTACATTCCTATCCTTCTCAAAAATATTATCCAAATTAGCCCCATGAATAGATGACGCAGAACGGAAGCGAACAATAAAGATAAAGACTGATTATACTCGGTCACGAGTGTTAGGTGACCAATTTCGTTTGACCGGAACGATGAAACTCCCTAATTCAAGAGAATATAAATCCTTATCCAAGGGAAATTCTATTTCAGAGAAATAAGATATTCAAAAGTTGAAAGATGTTTAATTGATGAAAGGAAACCCCTTATATAGGGGTTACAACCTAAATCAAATAGAAATTCTTTTAAGAAGGAAATTCCTAGATCAAATAAAAATCCTTTTAAGAAGGAAATTCCCTAATATTTTAAAACAACCTAGAAAGGAAATAAATAAATCAAATAAGGGAAATAAATTTTAAATCCTAAAATAATTAAGTCTTCCTTCTAATCTTGATCCTGTCAAAGTCTTCCATAAATTTTAAGGC
The DNA here is from genome assembly GCA_031304145.1 of Cardiospermum halicacabum. Classification (NCBI taxonomy): domain Eukaryota; kingdom Viridiplantae; phylum Streptophyta; class Magnoliopsida; order Sapindales; family Sapindaceae; genus Cardiospermum; species Cardiospermum halicacabum. Next base: position 10,780,494 of record CM062391.1, on the reverse strand, counting down.
TAACTGATCCACATCATTCCCTTCCACTTAAAAAGAACTCGTCCTCGAGTTGTCATCAGAAGGATCTTTGAAGAGTGTCAAACTATTTCCACCTTCTTTTCTTCCACATGTATATTGTCTTTTATAGTAATAATTTGAAGATGTCGTGAAGACAAATAATCTTTAAAAAAAAATATTTTGGCAATATGAGCTAAATCTCTAGACTTCTTGAAGAAAATAAAGTGCACCATTTTTGAAAACATGTAAATTGTAACAAAAATAGAGTCTGATTCATATTGAGTACATAGAAGGACGATAACTAAATATATACTTGCTACTGGAAAAATAGAATCTATATTCTCTTCTAGCGAAATTGAGTCTGCTTTTGCTTGAGTACATGGAAGGCCGATAACGAAATCCACATCTGCTACTAGAAAAATAGAATCTACTTCTGCTTTTTGCAAAATTGAGCTTGCTTTTGCTTTTACTTTCTCTTCAGCTTGAGGTGAATCCTTCTCGATTACAAAATCACCATCAGTTTTGACCGTGACCTCTATTGATACTTTTGATGTCATTGTATATTTTCCTTCCAAATTAGAAGGTCTCACGGATCCAATAGGCAAGATCACAATCTTCTTTTTATTCCACCTGAAGCTGTACGAATTATTTTCTCTTTTGTATACAACATCCAGATTCAATAATGTTGCCCCAATAAGAATCTGTACGTATCAATATCCATAACATCATAAATAACAGTATTTAAATAAGATTTACCCATCGAAATAGGTACTCTGCAGATTCGATTCACTTAAGTCAACATGCCTTCTTTATTTCAAAAAGTATTGTATGGTGAATGATGAGGCTCTGTTGGTAATTGTAGGATCTCCACCGACTTTTCAGCAATTATATTTTCATAAGTGCAACTATCTATAATCATCCTACAAACACCATCTCCAACTCGACAATATGCTCAAAAAATCTCTATCTCTACTATTACACCTTGATTATCACCCATGGACGAACACTTCTCTGATACCAACTAATGCAGAACAGAAGCAAAAAATAAAGATAAAGACTGATTATACTCGGTCACGAGTGTTAGGTGACCAATTTCCTTTGGCCGGGACGATGAAACTCCCCAATACAATGGAAGATAAACCCTAATCCAAGGGAAATTCTACTTCAGAGAAATAAATTATTCAAAATTTTAAAGATGTTTATTTGATGAAAGGAAACCCCTTATAATAAGGGTTACAACCTAGATCAAATAGAAATTCTTTAAAGAAGGAAATTCCTAGATCAAATAGAAATTCTTTTAAGAATGAAATTTCCTAATATTTTAAAACAACCTAGAAAGGAAATAAATAAATCAAATAGGGGATATAAATCTCAAATCCTAAAACAATTAAATCTTCTTTCTAATCTTGATCCAGTCCAAGTCTTCCATAAAATTTAAGGCTAACTGATTCGCATCAATATAAATATAATTACTTTACATCTGATGGGATATCTTATTTAAGTTGAAACTAAATGGAGAATACATATAGCAATGTGGAAAAAGAGAATAGATTATTTATGATTGTAGTAGATTTTGGATTTTATTCTTAGTAGTTTGCTTGGTATTTAATATAATTCGATTAGAAAAAGTTGTATAAGAAGGTGACATGTAACTAACAAATATGTTTATTTTTAATAGAATGAGAATCCTCTTTTGATCAATTTAAAAGGACGAGAAGCACGAGAAGGTGGGGAAGAAGATTCTAAAACTGAAGATAAAGAGAGTGAAAAATTAGAGAAAATCAAGGATACTGAAGAGCCGATTGAAAAATTAGAGAAAATCAAGGATGTTGAAGAGCATATGGACATTGAATCAGAATATTATTTTAAAGGATTTAGCCTCTCGGAGTTGGATGAGGAAATAAAAAATCTTACTGAGATCATACATAAAACAACAAGAAAACTAAATCTTGCTAAAGAAATATATGCCGAAAAGTTGTCCCCTCACTAAGAAAATCCTAATTGAATATCCCCATTTTAATTTGTTCAAGTTAAGGCCAACTATATATGTATGTTTTTTTTTCCTATTATTATTGGATGTCAATTCGAGTATACGTGAATTAAAATATATATATATATATATTTTTTGAATGTTTACTTGCATAACAAATAACCTACAACAAAAAGGATAGTAGTAAAAATGAATTGAAAAATGCATAGACTGAAATGTTTGGAATGATGAAAATAGAAATTGACATGAAATATAGTGTTTTGATTTGATTAAAATCTCAAATACGTTGAATGTTAGGGATATGAAGGTCATGATTATTCAATATTGATATATAACGATATGAATTTATATAATTGGATTAGTATTAATATTTATTAAACTTAATAATGTGAGATAATATGTTTGAGTGTGATGTGCGGTATTACGGAGTATTGAATTAAAATGATACAAATTTTATATATAAAAGTTAATATGGATGTGAATCGAAATGTTTAAATTTGAATCCATTTACATGTCAAGCAATGAATTAACATGAAATGTTGAAATTTATTCACATATTACTTTTGATTAAATTAAATAGCATGATGTCAAGTGTAGAAACTTGAATGATTGTTTGACTTGTTTTATATAGGTTAAGTTAGATATTTCTCAATATAGAGATGTCATGCTTCTGTATTAGTGTGTGGTAAGGTAATCCTAGATGTATATTTGCATGTGGTTTTATTGTTAAAAGATGCAACCTATATTCCATAGCATGCCTTTACTCATTTCTTTCTTCTTCTCCCTTCTATATAATATGTGCCTATATGAGCAAGCGAGTAAGAATCAACATGGAATTCTCAGATAGTAAATATAATAATTCATACTTTTGTTGATGGTTTATTTGAAGCAAACCCTATTTTGTATAAATACTTTTACTTTGTCAACTAAGTTTCAATTCTACTTTTATAGGATTACTTAAGTTTAGGGTTGTTTAGTTACAAGTATTTGTAAATGCCTTTTTAAATAATATTCAGAATTTAACTATAGAGTATTGTGGTCATTTGCAATACCAATTAGAGTTTTGTATTGTAATAAGTATTTTGATAAATCTTATCATATTTAATGAATGATGTGATTATGTATAAAAATTTGGAAGAGGGGATAAAAAGTTTAACATATATAGATAAAGATAATCTATGTGTATGTTATTTTTAATATGGCATTTGAACTGCACATCAAGGGTTCTACTAAGGTAAAGATTTGATTCTTCATCTTGTGTTTGTTTTACCTGTTGTTACTATAACTTGATTCCATTACGATTGATTGTCAATTTTCCCAATAAGTGGAATATGAGCTCATCAATTATCTAATATCTACCAGCTCAAAATTAAAGTTTCTTAAGCCATTACTCATACTATGGCTAGGCATAAAAACTAGACCCGACTAAACAGACTCGGCCCGAACTGGCCCCTACCAGTTTTGTAGCGTCGAACCCCGCGCCAGTCGAGACCGTAACGGGTGGCCTGGACTGCCACATTAAAGATGCAATTTCAATTTACAATTTAAGAATATTTCAAAAGTTAACCAGTTTATATGATATTTATGCAGAAAATGAATAAAGACATTACTTTCTTAAATGTAAGATATTTGGTGTAAATCATACAAAGACAACGTTTAAAAAATCCAAATGAATAAAATATCTTTTAAAATAATAATTCAAATACATTATAAGCTTATTTACAAACATGATAAAATTCTTAAATACATGTATGGGTGGTTACAACATTAATGGACTTCACCATGACAACTCAAATACCACATGCCTTGCTCGATTTAACCTGAAAATATAATTTACAGGGAAAAAGAAAAAAGAAGAAAGGGTCAGGCACATGCCTGGTTCGCATTCCATGTCCCAAACAAGTACACACAAATGGTCTTATCTTTTTGTTGATATGAAATGCTTTAACACAAAATACAATTCTAATGTGAGGTGTCTCTAAACTCACCTGAACTCATAGAAGTCAAACACAACCAATTCCTAGCAATCAATAATGCTGGTGTAACGGTCGAGGCATGCTATGTACGCATTCATGTTCATTCTATGGTTTACTAATTATTAGGATTAATCTCATTCATCTTATCATTACCCATTTGGATCCATCAATCAATAATGTGATCAACAAGACAATGAATACAATCGAGTCAATCAAGACAACCAATTCAATTAAGTCAATCAAAATAATCATTTCAGTTAAGTCAATCGATGCAATTATCTCATGATGACTAAATCAAGACAATAAATTCAATTAAGTCAATCAAGACAATCAATTTATAATAACCCATCAAGAAAATCAATTCAAGAGTGAAACCCCGCTTAGTTCGAACAACTCGACTCAAGCAGATCACCAATCAATCAAACAATCACATATTTCAATCTATAATCAATTGGGTTTTAATTATGCCACAAATATATTCAATTTTAAGTTTTAAAACACTTTACCGAACTATACACTGAATTCCTTACCGAGCTACGGTTCAGTGACTCAAATGCACGGCTCAAACCGTCTCTACCCGAGCTCAATACCGAATTATACACCGAATTACAATTTGGTAATGTACCAAAAATGAAAGATACAAAGTCATTTCTTGAACAAGAAGCAATGAACAAATTAACTACATTGCAAAGTTCTCATGTTACAAACACTATACTATTTTTAAATACCTTTAAAGACACTTCGTCGACAAGATATTCGATAACAAAATAACTTTTCGCATGGTCAAAAGTAGATATTTTCAATAGCAATTAAATACACTCATGAATGATTTAAAAGTTTTGGAGACAATTCAATCAAGAGGTTTTTAATTCAAGAATTTCGATTCCTAAAAATAAGATGTTTCGTACAATTAAAGAAGATTGAAATCCTTGTAATATCATTGATTTATTTCTATAATTTTAAAACACATAGAAATTAGAGAACATCATCACAAATTCATAACAGCAAATGGGACCCAATTTGGAGTCCAGATACAAAACTTATATAAGTTACACATATTTTCCAAAAGCTAAAATTTACGAATACTTGAGGAGATTTAAAATCTGGATATTGAAATGATAATATTTTTGAAATCTGAAAAATGTTTTGGAAATAAGACTTAAGGAAGAATCCGTAGCAGATGGCGAAAATCCTAATAATATAAAATGATGCAATTACTAAGACTTCCTACACGTAAGTGCACATGACCAAGTAGTAAAGTGAATTAAATTCAGGTTGTCGAACCCACAGGGACTAAAACTAATCTATTATCAATTCTATAAAATTCCCTGTATCTAAGCACACAATTTATAACAGTGAATATTATGAAGAATTAATTAAAAATAATTTCTTAAAGGAAGGATTCAATATAGAGCTTAAGTCCTAGGTCTACAAATTCACCTCACCAGTAACCCATCATGCCTAATATGTCAACAAGATTTTATTCTTATTCTCAAGGTTTTAATATTCCCAAGGTTTCTTCCAAACATACATGAGACTATCTACCTATCCTGATTTCATATTCCTATTGAATAGCCTAGGCAGATGTATTAAGAAACACATATCCTTGAATATATGAATTTTATGTTATATTCCTAGCAATATAAATATACACACTCTCTTGCCCTAATCTAACCTGATAAATCTCTTCCAAGCATTCATCAAATCACTAAATCATGCAATTGGTGATCAAGCAAAGCAAGCATTAAGCACATGTAAGAGAAAGAATAAAGACTGACTCATTCATTAAAGTATAATCAAATTAGGGTTACATGGTTCGGCTACTTCGTAGCCCTAGACTGTGAGTTTAGTTACATATAGCAATGATCTTTACTCTTCCTACCATAATCATTCCTAAAAAGTGAGAAATAGTTCACCGATTTTCTGTTCTTGATCTCACATTCCGGATGTTGATCTTGAACTTCCGTGTTTTTTCTCGAGTAGTCTCTTGTTCTTAATCCGACCAAAAGTACTTTCAACATCTTGAAACTTCATAGTTATAGACTTCTCTGAGAAATGACCAAAATGCCCTTGAACAGTGGGTGGAATTTGCCCTAATTGATCTCTGGCGACATAAGGCTTATGTCGCCAAACACTACCAAACCTTGCTATTGAAATTGCTGGTTATGTTTGCTGGCGACATAAGAGATATGTCCCTAGCAGCTACAGTGTCGTGCCCATTTGAAGTCTTTGAATCGTTTGTTGGCGACACAGCTGGCGACATAAGAGCTATGTTGTCAGACACCTCAGTGAAGTGTTCTCCCGCTTCCTTTCTCGTTCGACTTCATTTCTCCGAACTTCAACTTTCTATCCATAAACCTTGATTATCGTTCTTTACTTATTCAACTTAATTACCTGAAACATCTCATCAAATAACATGATAATACTCTGGATTCATCACAAAAGTTTAAGAATTAAAAGGGAAAATTCATATAAGTCAGAGACTTATCAGTAGCCGCAAACGGCACCTAAATCAGAGTTCGAATGAGGGAGAACGAAGACCGACAAGTTGAAAAAATAGTATTGTGGTGCTCTAAGAGTCCATCCTCCAGCAACGTTGGCTATGAGCAGACACTAACGGCGAACAGACACAGAGAGCACCACTTAAAACCCTGGCAATTTTGACTCCGCTAGCTGGCAGCGAACAGTGCCGACGAACAGACACGGAGAGCGCCGCTAATCAGCTGTTAAAACACCGTACTTGCAACCGAAAAACTAGACAATATCCTTCCCAAAATAACTTAGAACAAGTAACACATCATCTATGCATATCAAAAAACACATACAAACAATCCGTTTATCAAGGTACCCAACCGTTTGGGCGAATGAAATAGAACAAGTTGCCTATTTGATCAACTTGTTGCAGCAGCAACACAAGTCAACAATTTCCAGTTTTTCAAGTTCTTACTTATTCTATAATTTCAATACCAATTGAAGAAAAACCAACACTTACTGACCAAGTTAATAACAAGTTGATTATCCAACATTCAATATGATTCCCAAATCATAATCTATCCAATTAAGCCCATAAAGACCTATATTAACTTGACAAAAACATATTAAGATCACACCACTAGATAAGAGTATTGGACTAAGGGTCGGCTCACTAAATAAACATTCCAAAGCATCAAGATCATAAACAAGAAATATCACGATCTCTTATTAACTCAAGTTCGTTAATCATCTTGATTATCAAGCATGTTCATATCAATTCAAAATTTTCAATATCCATAACAATGTTATCTTGTTATGAAGTTCATCAGGAAGTTTTTCGTAACACCTAAAAAATTTCCTCATCAAATTCAAGTTCAAGTTCAAGACCACTTTCAAGTTCATTATCAAGATAATATCAAATCATCATCAAGATCATTCATCAATGACATTTCAAGCTCAAAATGATGCAAGTGCAAAGTATTCCAAGTTTGCAACATTTCAAGCTCAAGGCAATTCGAGTTCCAAATAACTTAATAAGAAAAGTTTCCATAATATGTGACCAATAAAATTCAAAATGCCCAATAACCAAGTTCAATAGACATATTTTTCCATTTTTAAGCAATCGCCCTTAATTCTAGCTTGATTAGTGAAAACGAGACATTAGGGCCGAAACCATCGTTTTAGAGCCAAGCTCTCGTTGGGGGTCCGAAGACCAATAATCTGTAGAGTCAATTTATTCTCCCTCGATTCGTTCGTTAGACGCGAAGACGGTGGTGTCGTACACCCGTTAGGAGCCATCGCTCATTTTGTTAAGGTCGTTCCATGACCAAGTTCACATATATTACATATGTGGAGATATATCTTGAATTTTCTTATGGCATGCCACTACATTCGCTAATTAGCTATAATAAGGGCAATTTATTCCTTTTAATGATTCAACTACAATCACACGTTTATCCTTTCTTTTATAACTTTCATTTGCACATTTGACCTCTTAGAGGTACTAAGATGACATTGTCATTTGAAATCATTTGGCCACTAGGCGAACACATATACACTTTCACATAGTCATAAGTACAATATGTTCATAATCACGAAGTGATGTATTCAACCAACATGTATTTATCAAGCACATGTCAACACAAATTCAAACAACCACAATTAAGAGCGGAAAGATAAATCTCTAATCTATGCCCTTCAATATCCACAAATATTGTGGACTCGGTCCAGCTAAAGCATCAATTCCAATAGTAGCACCTAGCATGATTCTACATGCATCACATATATGTTCTAACGCCCTAGCATGAAAAATATGCTCATCTCTTCAATTTTCGGATGGTTATCTTATTTAACAAATTTAATGGCATAATTACAAGTAAACATATATTCAATGCATTAATCAATAACAAACAAGTGTGTAGGGCTAAAAACATAAATACAAACCTCACATCCGTCGATCTACAAGTTAAAAAGCCGCTCTCCTGAGGGTTTCCACTTATTCTAAGTCATCACAAATATACAACTAACACTACAACCATCCTTACACACTACACATCATTACATGGTTCCAACACATTTAAATTACCACACAACATTCTATTAAGGGCATTAACATAGTGATGAAATTAGAGATATTCAAAATAGGTTTAAATTAACCCAACATTATTTAGTAACCACCTAGGATAATCATTTAACCATTTTCAAGATTTAAGAACACAAAACCCAAATATTCGAGTAAGGGATTTTGACAAAATAGGCATTAGAGACACAATTAATTAAATGTGGCAATTTAGAAACAATAATGGAGATTATTGTGTAAAAAAAAAATAATTTGCATTAGAACCAAGTATATCAAAACCAAAATCAACATTATAGTGACATTAGAGCCAAAACCATTTTAGTTCAATTGGAAACCAATAACACTCTATTTAATCTCAAAACCACTCTAGAAACTAGTTATAAGCATTAAGAAACAACATCTATGAACCATTTCCGAAATTTAGAGCAAGTAGAGAGAGAGAGTGAATTTTTACCTTGCTTTTAAAAACACCTTAGTGCAATTTGTAGGTTCCTTGAAGAGTAATGGGGTTGGAAAGGAGTGATTTTGGGTGGTTTTAGTGGTAGGTGTTAAGACTGATGGCTAGGGTTTGAGAGAAATTTAAAAATACGTAAAAGGAGTGTGTTTTGATGGTGTAAGAGGATGTGTTAGAAGATAAGATGAATACTAAAATGAATGGGTGTGTTTGGTGGGCTTGATAAGTGTGTCATGACACACATTTGGACTTAAAAGTGGATTGGGCCCATTTGGGCCCAATCCATTTTCGAGCCCATTATTCCATAGAAACACTTTTCCGGCACTTTCGTTCATTTCTCAAAATTTATTTGACATTTCGCAATAAAAATAGCCATCGGTTTTAAATTTTGGATTTTTCACTCAATAGGGGTAAAATGGTAACTTTTACAAAAATTGACGTTTTGACCAAAAATCAACATTTTTCTCAATTTTCAATTTGAATACGCTCTAAGCTTTCAATTGAATCATGTTTTGCCCTTAAAGATCTATTTTCAATTTTTAAAGCCAAAATATCAATATTTAATTTTCAAAATAAATAAGATGTTTGATCCTAGGCTTTTTGGTCTCGAAATAATTTTTCCTAATCTCATCATGGCCCTTAATATTATTTTTGATTTATTCCGTTGTGGATTTTTGGAAAATAAAACATGCAAAATTTTTAGGCCCAATTTGCAGACATTACAAGATTCATCCGGTTTTCAAGTTTAAATAGGTTCGGTCCAGTCTTGGCATACTTAAAATCGATTATATCAGTTTCAATTTGGTTTTGTGGCCCTAAAAACTGGCCGAAACCGAAACCGGTTGAATAAAAAAATAAACTACAAAGTAAACCCTATTTGTAATGGTATGAAGAACTCTTTCCAATTTATATGTTTGTACACATTTTTTTATTGATGTTTTAATAGTATATAATTGGATATGTAATATGTTGTTATTAATTTTTTTATTGGTGTTTTAATAGGATTTTAATTGTTATGTAATGTGTTACTATTAATTTTTAGTAGGTGGATGATAAGAATTGAAGTTAGATTAATATGGTTATTATTTTGGGTAATTGATGATCGTTTATGTTGATTGATTAGAATTTATTAGTGATTTGAATTTTCTATTATGATTTTAGGATATAAGATTTTTGGAATTGAATTGATGATTTTGTAGTTTTGAATAATTTTATGAGTATACATGTTTGAATAAAGGGCTAAATTTGAATAAATAAATAAATCCCAATAGGCGTCACTGACAAAATTGGCCCATCTCAGCTCGGCCCGGTCAAGAATTGGACCAATCAGTTTTACCATTTAAATTATGTCGAGTTAGTCTCAATGTTCAAAAAATTGATACAATCAGGCTTAGGTAGGTTTTGGATAAAATCGGACCAGACCAACCCATGCCCACCCTTACTCATACACTATAAAATCTTGCTAAACTTGGCTAAGACCTAATTAGTTATACAACTAAATCTCTATACGCCAATTATGACATCTGCAAATGAAGTAATGTTAAAAGGTTTGAAGTTGCTATGTATATCACTAATATACACATTGCTTTCTAAAATCTCAAAGCTTAAGAATTCCAAAGTTAATTGTGTTTAACATGAAGTAATTTTGGGGCAATTGATCTATTGGGAAGTTTGTCTATGCGATTTTTCCAAAAAGTATGGAAAGTAAAGAAAAAGCATGCTAGAAAGTTTAGTGGTAGTTTGTGGGATTACTAGCCAACCTGAAAATTGCCAAGGATTTTGATAATCCTTCATAATAAATTGTTTTAACGGGTGACCTTCCCTTTCATAAGAAGATGGACGTTATATGGTGGCATCAAATCATACTCTGTAACTATGAGTTTAATCTGTGGCTAAGCCCAAAATTGCCTAGTAGAGAAAGATTTTACAAAACTATGGTTGTGGACAAACCACAATGAAGATATTTTGAAGTTACTGCCTATATCATCAATGTGCACATTACGTCAATTGTAATATCAATGTTTGATAACTCTAAAGTCAAACATACTTGACATAGAACAATCTTTGGATGGAACGGTGACCTATTAGGAAGCTTCTCTTGAAATTTTTTCAGGAAACATACAAATGAGAAAAAAGTATGCTAGAAAAAAGTTCACTAGGAAAATAAGTGGTTGTTTGTAGGGTTAGTACTCAAACTAAAAATTGCCTAGAAATATGACGATCCTTTGTAAGGGATGGTCGTTACCAGTGACATCACTTTATGCAAAGGGAAGGACATTACACTAATTATTCCACTCGATAGATCAAGACTTAGGGTTATTTCAAAAAACACTTCAACTTTTGAAACGTTTCACTTTCAGCACCTAGTTTTGCAATCCTATTCCAAACTACACCCATTCCTGAAACCAGTGGTTTTTTAACAATAAAAGTAACTTTAAAGTGGACGGAGGTGTTTTTTTTTTTTTTGTAATTGACCGAAAAATTAAAAAATAATAATTTTTAAAATATAAGGGTTTATATGATATTTGACGATGTGTACAGGAGAATATATAAAAATTATTTCGTTTGAAATATCTAGTTTGGACACGTGTCCAATGACATGACTGAAAACTGTTTCGATCACATACATGCTATTGCCTAATCTCTCTCATCTCTGTCGCGCCAAACATGAAGAAGAGAGAGAAGCAAGAAACCTCATTCAATTTGGAAACTCTATCGACGTCCGACAACTAATCGTTCTTCATCGATAGCCGGAGCGTAGTCGTTACTTCGATAACCACCGTGTTCGCAGTGGTCTCTCCCGGCGAATCTCATAAATGTTCGAAAAATCATAGTGATAGACCGCAGTGTGTTCCCTTGTACGACACAACTCCGTAGATGGTGACTATCGTTTGGCCTATTTCTGGTTAATTCGAAGGCAAAGAACAAGCCCTATCAAGTTAAAAAAAAATTAGGTACGATAAAGTTACTTACTCTGTCTACTTTTGTTCCAATTTTATTAGACTGCCACTAATGTAGGATCAATAATGAAACAGGGCCAATTAGGCCGAAGCCACCAATAATCTGTGGTCCGAAGACCGAAATCCGTTGAGCCATTTATTCCCTGCTTTGGGATGAACTACCACATTTTGGATTTCATCAATTAGGTCCGAAGACCACCAATAATCTGTGGTGTCGTCACACCCAATAGGAGTCGTCACTAAGTTTCTCATTCAATGGAGGTTAGCTAAACCAAAAGACTTATTTGCTCAATAGGTTGAGATATCTCGGTTACCCTAATGACATGTCATTCCATCACTACTTTCAACCAGGACTAGGGCAATCATTATCTATTTCATTAGGTGATCAAAACACACAATTCGATTCAATCATTCAATCATTACATTATATCAATCCATTGGCTTTCAATCAATCATTTTGTCGGGTACTTTACTAGTGCCTTATTCGTTTATTTCCAACTCTAACTAATCAAAGCTTAAGTCTAACATGCAATAGACTTATCAATATCTCTAATCAGCAATATATCAACAATAGCAATCAATCTTCATCAATCTATCATTCGCTGTCTATCTCTATCAATTTACAATTCATGTGGTTATCTTGTTTAACCATGTTAATACACATTCATAAAATATACAACAACCCATATAGAGTATAAAACGACGTTTCTAACCTTTCTTCCGAAGATAAGCTAAGCTAAGCGTTGCCGGTAGGATTCTCGGTACCATCCACTTCGCCTAACAATAACAAGGAACAATGATATACTTAGACAATTGATCAAACACGTAGCGTGCAACTAACAAAACCTAGTCTAATCAAAAAGAGGACGACGATCAGTTGAACGATAAAGGACGACGATAACAACCTAAGATAAATAACACGGAATAAAATCAGTTTCGTTCAGTTTTGGACTTTACCGTTTCCTACTATGATATCATAGGAATTTACGGATGGAGTCTTCATGATATTTGTAGAAGATAGAGCAATGAAGAAAACCCAACTATATTGACATCGTTTGGAGATCAGACGAAGTAGATAGTATCAAATCAATATGGTTCGTCACTGGAGCGATTCTGCAGACTGATATTTTGGTTTTACCACACTAGACCAAGAAGATGCACGAATCTGAGGATGGAGTCTTCATGAAAGTTGTAGGAAATTTAAAAAAAAAAAAAGAGAGAAAGAAAACCCAATTCATTTAATATCATTCCCAGTTTGGACAAGAAAGTTATGACCGATTGAAGTTTCAATTTCAGAACTGACAGCTTCTGATCGAAAAGGGCTGATTTTTGATGAACTGAGCAGATTCCGGCAAGGTCTGGAATTCAAGGGTTACAAGGGTTTGTAGAGGGAAAATAGGATTCCGTAGCCACTGAAATCACGTCAATCGGACGTCTATGGAAAAAGTAACGGCAATTTGGAAGTGGGCAGCGTAGACCAATAGTCATAATTTTTTTGAGAGAAAAGGGATTTAGGGTTTTTGAATGTGAAATAGAAGAGATGAAAAATTCTCTTTACAGTAGGAAAACAACATTTAGGGTTTTTGAATGTGACTAATGGGCTAATGGACCGGGGTTTTTTAAGAAAATTTTCATTACTTCTCAATTCACCCAAAAACATAATTTAAATTAAAAACCACTAGTTTTAAACAAAATTTCATATTTTCCAAATTAGACCTATTTTAAATAAAATTAGTTTGAAACAAGTTTTAATAAACCATTGCAATTTAAGACTTCTAACTTCGAATTTTAAAATTACTATTTTACCCTCTAAACATAATTTTCAAAAATAACCATTTTAACCCAATTAAGACATTCAATTTTCACTCAAAGAAATTTTAAAAATTCAAGACTCTAAAATTGTTACTTAAAGTTCCAAAAATCATATCGAGTCAAATACAAATAATTTAATACATGATTTCAAAACGATTTAACTTCTAAGCCGGGTTTGCGGACGTTACATTTTGTATGTGTGAAATTATGATTGTAATTGGTTTATCGTGTATGAATTTTTTTTTTTTTTTTGTGATGAGTTTAGGAGGAAAGTCTACTACTGCTTATTATTATTTGTTAAAAAATGTGAGGAAATATGGCTAATGGATATTATTTCATTACTTTGCAGATAAAAATTGGTGGAGAATGAGCTAAATCTATAGAGACCAAATTGGTGGAGAAGGAGTTGAATCTGTACTATCCAACATCAGTTTAAGGTTAGTTTAATTTTTTTGAAAAGAATATTCAGAATATGTAATAGATTCTGCTTACATGGATATGTACCTTCTTGTTCTATCTGAGTGTTCAACCATGAGTAGATGACCTATATATATATATATATGCATTGAATTATGCACATTTTAGGTTGATGAGCAGAGAGAATGAAAAGATGAAGTTGAGAAAAAGCGAATAAATTATTAATTACTAAAAAACAGTGAATAACAAACAAACACATATATGAATATGATAAGACTACGAGATTTTTGCCTCCATTAACAAACACATGTACATTAAGAGCTGCTAACAGAATCTCATTGTTGTTCTGAGTGATCAAGGCTTTATTGTTGTGCAAACTGGCAGTCTTGAGTTGTGTCTTTGTGGGCATTTTTTCCCTGATTTGCTGGGATAAGAAGGTGATGTCTGTAGAGTAATATGCGTCGTTTTTCTTCTAAATTCTTCTTTATTTTTTTTTATTATATTTTTTCCCTTATTTTCATTTGGAAAATCTCATTGCAGTTTTTGTTAATGGAGGCAAAAAAATATATTAATGTACATATTTTGCAAAATTGCTAACATTATTATAAGGTTCTTGTGTTAAATAATCTGATTATTCTTATGTATTCTCAGATGGGACTTTCTCTCTAGCACTAGGATTTTGTATAACCAATCTATTTCTCATTGGAAGTAGTAATTTGGGAATAAAATTAGAATATTAGAAAGTTATTAAACTTGTCCATGCTATGTGTGTGTATGAGTAGACTGCCTCTTTATTTATATCTTTATCTACTTGTTAAATGTCAGAGGCTTGAATGTCTGCCTAATGGATATTATTTCATTACTTTGCCGATAAAATTTGGTGGAGAATGAGCTAAATATGTAGAGACTCAAATTGGTGGAGAAAGAGTTAAATATGTATTGTCCAACATCAGTTTAAGGTTAATTTTATTTTTTTAAGAAGAATATTCAGAATATCTACTAGATTCTGCATACATGGATATGTAACTTGTTGTTTTGTACTGAGTGTTAAATTTGTGGAATATTAAATGAGTGAGTTTGCTCTACCTTGTATATTTGTAGGGTTATTTATTGACCTGAGGTTGGTGAAGAATTTATTGTGTTTTTCTTTTTTGTCATGTACTTTATGTGAAAGTAAAAATCAGTAGAATAACTAACATAGGGTTTGGTGTTTTCTTAGTATATGAATTTAGTGTCTTTTGTTTCTTTATAATTTTTTATATACTGTTTAGAACATTTATCCAAAATTTTCTTGTGTTGGATCATGCTTTTTTAACTAGATGCTTGTGGACCAAGAAATTTATATTTAGATTTGCGCAACATGTGTATGTTGTAAACTTGATAGTTGGGTCATGGCTGTTGAGAAATGGGCTGCCATATTTGAGTGTCATATTAGCATGTTGTAAGTGTTGTAAAAACTTGATAGTTAGGTCATGGATGATGAGAAATGGTCTGTAATATTTGAATGTCATATTTTCATGTTGTAAGTGTTGTCCCTGTTTGATAACTTTATGTTTGTAATTGACATTTTGGGCTTCAATTTCTGAATGATATTAATATCTGGAGTTTCAATCTTATTACAGAGAAATGGTCCATCTATTTGACATTTTCACTAAAGTTGGCAGCGTGTATATTCAGTTGGGGCGCTTAGAGAGTGACACCCTGTCTCTAGTAGTAATAGTAGGGGCACTGCAACAATAAGGGCAGCCTCCGTAAGGGATATTTGAAATTCTAGAGCATAGAGCATTGTACTTGATGAATCCAATTGACAAAAGTATACTCAGAATTACCACGGAAAGAGAGCTTATGGTGGCAACTGATGTATTATAGCAAGCTAGAGTTAGATGAATGGTCTTTGTGGTTACATCCATGGAAGAAGTACCCAGCTACCCAAATGATGAACATCTAATTGAGGAAAAAAATGCACAGACCCTTGAATGGATGGATAGGGTAATCACTCAGCTAGAGCCCCATCAAATAGAAAACAACCCAAAGAACCTACCTGGAGAGAATTTGTCAGATCCTATAAATGAGTATAACACAGAGTATGATCCAAATGATGATTTTATAGGAGATACAGATATGGCAGACCATTTTTTAAGAGATATCGAGAATATTTTGAGGGAAAATATTGGGGGAGCAAAGAGATTTACTCATCAACTGCCTGACAAAGTTACTGGTTGAATTGCCATGGTTGCCACATCACAAATGCTATCATCATCTAATTTTCCTGTAGGTGTGAATGATGAAGAGAGAGATGCCATGAACAAGGAATCTAAAATGCTAGATAACGGAGATCAAGAAGGGTTTAATGATGAAGAGGTGGACACTGAAAATGATGGAGTGGGACATAAGGAAGGGCTTCAATTTGAGGATAACATGAATATTATGGAAGAATATAAAAGCGACGATGAACCAGAATTATCATTTCCTTCTGCAATAGAGCCTGATTTCAGTATTGAGGTTGACCAAATAGTAAGAGACTCAGCATTTCACGTGCAGCCTGATGGCCAGACCAAGTTCTTTGTTGGGCAAACGCTTGACACTGTCTACACTCTACAACAGGCTTTAGTTGATTATGCTATTCAAGCTGGCATCACGTATAATAAGAATAAGAATGAACCTGATCAAATCATTTGGAAATGTGCGGCTAAGAAGTGTCTATGGATGATTCATGCTTTAACTTCAATGGGGTAAAACAATGACAGTGCAAAAGTTATTCGAGCCATATAAATGCCACAAGTCCTCGAAATCCAAAGAAGCAAAAGCCTCATGGATATGCAAGAAATTTGAAACTTTGATTAAGAAGAATCTTGACATAAAAGTTGAGGTTTTAAGGGACCTATTGCAGGAGAGGTACCAAGTTCAAGTTGAGAAGTTTAGGTTATATAAGGCTAAGCAGAAAGTTGTAGATCAGTTGAAAAAGGAGCATGGTCAGTGCTTTAAAACTATGAGGACTTATGCTAAGATGATACTGCTGGCTAATCCAAGATCTAGAGTCGTGATATCAACTTGAGAGCTAGCCCTAACATTTGATAAAATGTTTGTCTGCTTTGATGCACAGCGCGTGGGGTTTATATCTGGATGTCGACCATTTATTGGGATAGAAGGAATATGGTTGAAGAGCCCTTTCAAAGGGCGTTTACTTACAGCCGTTACTTTGGACGTCAATAGTGGGCTCTTCTTGATTACAGCTGGCCTTTGTGATGGGGAATCTGAAGAAAGTTGTCTATGATTTTTACAGAATTTGAAGGAGTTCTTGGACCTCCCGCCTAATAAGCTAGTGTGCTTGATGTT
This sequence comes from Cardiospermum halicacabum, assembly GCA_031304145.1. Taxonomy (NCBI): domain Eukaryota; kingdom Viridiplantae; phylum Streptophyta; class Magnoliopsida; order Sapindales; family Sapindaceae; genus Cardiospermum; species Cardiospermum halicacabum. The sequence goes on along the minus strand of CM062391.1, from coordinate 10,763,000 downwards.
TGATGGAGGAATCGATATCCTAAAGGCAGTTCCTCAAGTATGGCCAGAAGCATCTCACAGGTACAAGTTATTTTTTATTTTTAAATCCTATTGTAGTTGGGAGTCAGTCCTGCCAGGGCACTGTGAATGAGCTGTGAAATTTGGCAACAATTCATCCTGATAGTAATTGATATGCTAGAGTGTATTATAGGGACATTATGATGATTAAATGATAATAATCTGTTGGTGTGTGTTCTAGTACTAGTATGTACCTGATAATTGGTATTTTTTGGAATAACAGACCTTACTTGAATAGTGTCTATTCTGGTTTGAATTGTCTCTGTGCTGTAATTTTTACAACATTTTTATGAATACCATAATTATACATTCTTGATTGGATGCACTTAATTCACTGCATATTTTTAAATGATTATAACCATTAAAGTTGTTGATGTAGAAAATAGGCCCTAAAATATGATTAACCATTAAGAGTATATGCTGTAGGTTTTGCGCACGACACAGTTATCCTAACTTCAGGGCTAGATATTCGGATTAGAGACTGCAGAAGCTTTTTTGGGTTGCCTTTAGGAGCACTTTGGAGGTTAGTTGGGTTGAAGCTATGCAGGAAATAGAAGCTCTTAACCCTATTGCTAAGCGTTTAATTGATGAGATTGAGACCTCTAAATGGGCTCTTTTCGCAATAGATCCGAGGATTAAATGCGAGCATGTAACCAATAATATGACGGAGTCCCTGAACCATGTCATCAAGGAACCAAGAGGAGGAACATACTTGGGACTCATAGAGGAATAGATTAAGTTAATGATGACCAGAGTTGTTAAAAGGGTAGAGGCGTGTGAACAATGGGATAGTAATGTAGCTGCGGTAGTGGTAAAGTGATGAGGAATTTCTTACACTGGTATAAATCACTAAAGAATAAAATTCCTATCAACGTCTAGTGTAGTCTTTTAGATATCGTCTCCACACGGATTGTTAGCTAAAAAGCGAGAATGAGATCAAGATCTAAATTGAATTGCCAAAAGAATCTATATACAAACCGAATCATAATGTTCATAAAATTGTGTTGAGGTGTTTTAGACACTAATGACATTCATCAATCAAAATATGGAATCAGTACTCAGTTCTTCAAATGATCTCAACTATTAAGTAGGTGATCTGGTAGTCTCTGCTAAGCATTATATCCATATTGTACAATGAACTTTAAATCACAGATTCTCTCTCTAGATCATCATTATTGATCTGATAGAAGATCTCTCAATTCAATCTAACAAATCTCAATCATACAGTTGCATATATCTCTATATTACAATATGCATAACTGTATAGCACAATCTGTAGAAAATTAGATCTATCGTCTATCTTTAGAACAATGATCCTCTGTTCTTAGATCTGAAACCTAATCGCCATCTCTGGTCTAAATCAAGTTATAAAAAAACAAAATTACTTAACTCTCGTTCTTGTAATTCAATCAGTGTATGAAAATTGAGTAAATTCGACTATAATTGAACAAGAATCATACAATCAAATCATAATTCACAACAGATCTCAGCAATTCAAAACAGAGCTATTAGCTAGCATATCTACTTCAGAATATTCGACACAACACAAAATCATCATCGATATGCTTAAGATCTAAATCTTACCAAGAAAGATAGAAACTAAACTTTGTCACAGCTTTTGCTTCACTATCTTCAAGCTAAATCTCAGTGATCACAGAAAACAGAGCACAAAACTTCCTCTAGAAACTTCTTCTGAAAACAATGAACAAAGCTTACAGAAGAATCTAGAATTTTAAGCTAAAAAATAACAGAATGTCAAAAGGTCCTTATTGCTTCAACTGAGTTCCTATTTATAGAGTTTTGTTCAGTGGCAATTTTGAAATAAAATCAACAAAGAAACACAAATTAGCAAAGTAACATTTTTCTCTTTTTATGTCGCCTATTCCTTCACCTGAACACAAACAACTTCCACCAATGTAGCTGAACTTGCTCGCCAAGCAACATCTATTCATAGGCGAAATGTCTTCTTCATCACTTTTACGTCGCCTAATACTCAAGACAATTTAACTCCTTCTCGCCAACTCTATCTTGCTTTAAAATTACTCCCGACGAGATAGCTCAAATGTCGCCAAGTATGTTACTCCTTCCTGGACGATATCAAACTCTAGCATCTTCTTATCACATGCATCATGGCGAGATACTCCTTTAACGCCTGAAACTTTTGCCAAGTCTGGCGAGGTTTGAAGGTGAGAATTCTTAATGTCGCCCTCATCATAATATCCTTAAGGCGAGTCTTAAACATTTAGTCTTTTTATATCGCCTCATCCCCTGAAGTAAGTAGGCGAATTAACCAGGCGACTTCTTCTTCCTTATCAAATATATCGCTAATTCTGTTGACTTTGGATGAAATTCTATTTAGTTCCTCTTTGTTCCGTTTTTTGCTTATTTTAGTTCCTTTTCCAAATCTTTTCATCCAAGTCCATGTCTCAATAAAAATAGTCTAGAATCACTAGAAATCCATGCAATATCTCAACCTTTAAGCTCAATTTCTATGCATTTAAGCTCACAAAATATACTAAAATATAGGTAAATTCTAGACTTATCATAAAGAAGATGGTGAAATTGTCTACTGATGGAAGGGATTTTTTTGTCATGGAGTCTGGAAAAGAGTTTTTTGAAGTGTAGAATCACATAAATAGTTTGCAACACATAATCAGTCTTGAAGTAGGGGAGTGTAGTTGTGGATATTGGTAAATGTCTGGCATCCCATGTGTCCATGTTGTTGCCAGTTTAGGTATGACTTTGCATCACCTTACTTTCTTTATTGATATTACTATTTAGGGTTATTCACAGCATAATAATGTATACTCTACTTGATATTAATGTATTATTAACTTGTAGCATCTAAGTTTGACAATGATGAATTACCATCTACCCTCTGCAAATATCTACATCCATACCTCTACAGGGATGCATACAGGCGAACGTATGATCGTGTGATCCACCCAGTCCCTCAGCCTAACAGATGGAGACATAAACCAGCAGACAATCTTTTGCCTCCAACGTACAAGAAACAAGCTGAAGACCTATAAAAAAAGGAGAAGAGAGGTTGGAGAATCACCACTTGTAACTTAGTATGGTCCTGTCACCTGCAGGAATTGCAAGACAATGTGCCACAACAAAAGGACCTGCCCTAAAAATAAAACTATCCCAACGAGAGATGGAGCAGAACGTACTACAAAGGTTGGACAGACATCAGGAAGCAAACCACAGCCTAAGAAACATGTATAATTATCTATTTACATATCAGTTTATAGTTGTATTTGTACACCATATTTAATAGTTTATAGAAAAGTAATATAGTGTATATGTCCAGACAAGGTCCGTGACAGCAGAGAATGATGTAGCAGAGGCAATGCATGCCAACAATCAGAAGGCAGAAAGCAGCAAAAAAAAAGGCAAATTAGCTCTTTTCTAATGTAGTTTGTACACATTCAACTTATTTGGTTGGTATCTATTGAATTATGTCATCTGCAGTAAAATGTTAAGGGCAAGAAACAGAAACATTCAGCCAAGATTAGCTCAAATGAACCCAAAGGAAAAGGGGCGAAGAAGGTACAATCTTTAGTTAGCATCTGTACATAAGCTTGATAAGTAGAGCAACTTATACAACCACAAAATTATTCAGAAATTTTGTTTCACTATACCTAATATTATTTAAATTTTCAGTATGGAAAAAAAATCTAACAAAGGAAGTTCCTGCTCTACATCACATTATACGAAAAAATGATCAGATGAAAGTAGGGGCCCTCAATGAAATATTAACCTGGTATGAATATAACCTCCGAAAAAATGAATATTGCTGTGTTAGGATTGTTTAATGAGTTTCTATATTAATTACTTTTTTTTGTTGAAGCAGAACAAAATCTATCAATTTGGATCCTTCCAGACTAAAGGGTCTCAAATCACTATCCAGTTATGATCATCATGTTAAAGACATCTTGCAGTATCGTTACTAACAACTTCTGCATTTTGTGAATGTTGGCAACTTTTCAGGTGCTAAAACATTCTAATTTTTTGGTCAAGGTTGTAACCAATGTATATCATTGTTTGGCATGTTTACAATGGGTTGCAACCTTATTTTTAATTATAGGATATTGATAACTTATTTTAAGTAGTAACTTATTTTGTATGGCAACCTGCTGACATATTTGGTGCTATCTATATTGACAGAACACTTAATCATGTATATATATATATATATGAATAGAAATGTCAATCTAACCTGGTGCTCATGGGTATGTATCTTCTAGCAATTCCTACTGCTTGCTTTAAATTGTCTTCTGCTGCCTATAGTAGATCTTAGGAAATTGCAAATTTTAATTTTTCTTGGTTGCTTATAGTGTCTGCTGATAGAAATTTGGCCTTCTTCAGATTTGTTGCTAAAGTAGTTATGTTTGCTTGTTGTTATGTTTATCATTGTTGCGTCAAATTTTTATTTAGGCTACTTTCACAATTAATGGAGAATTAAATGATTGGCTGTTGTTATGTGAGAAAATATTAACACCTTCATACATTTACTTATCTGCATGCATTACTTTATATATAAGTTCAAACATTAACAATTAGCTATCAAATAAGATATCTAGTTACAATACATATGGAATATTTTCATTTTAGTGCATAACATAGTATAGCTACCATTATGAACAGTAGCGCACTTGCCCATAACTGTCTTGATCCATAGCAACCATTTTTAGTTTTACCCACTGTAGATTGAACTTTTTCATGTGTCTTCAAATACTTTTTTAAAATATTCATGTCAATCTCGGTTTCATATGGTGTTCACCATCTATAGTAGTTGCAGACATCACAATGAAAATACATTTTGTTAGTATTTTCGACAAATTTTGATATTTTTATGATTGCTCTCTTGCGGCAGTAGCATCTTCTGTTTTTAAATCAAATTATGCCACTATTAAGATTGTTTCTAAACATACCTGATGGCTGCAGTAAAACACCTCCCCTATTTTTTCAATGTTCTTGTCTTTGTGAAATATTGTTGATGATGTGCGCACAAGTTTCGTTTGAAAATTGCTTTTTCTGTTGGGGTTGTTTCTTGTCTCTGTGAAATATTGCTGATGATTGACTTCTATAATGTGTAAGGAAACATTAACACCTTCATGCTTTTTCTGTGGATAAACAAGCCCTAGATGTATAGCTCTTCAATTGCTTCAATTGAAGCTTGAATGTGTGGTCTTTAACTTGTTTTTGGTGAAGCTTGTTGTGTGGCTTTTTGATTGTTGTTGTTAATCATTCTGTTGGTGTGTGTGTGTGTGTATATATATATATATATGTATATATATATATCAGGTTCAATATTACCGTTGGCCGACGATTACATATGGAAAGGATGATCATTTATGATGATTCAGTTTTTTGGCCACTTGTCAAGAAGAATATCGTCAATTCAGCATTCTATATTTTATAAACAACATGATTGGTGATTTTCAATTAAGCCCATGTCTAATAACATCCAAAATTCTGCAAATTCAAATAAAGGGTCTAATTGTAATTTTCAAACATTGATTAACGGAAAAATTAGTCAGCATTCAAAAACCACCATTAGTTTCAGGAATGGGGGTAGTTTGGAACAAGATTGCAAAATCAGGTGCGAAAGTGAAACATTTCAAAAATTGATGTGTTTTTGGAAATAACCCTTAAGACTTATATATGAATTTACTAATTATGATTTAAGCAATCCACTTTAACATGGTATTGGATCCTTATAGACTTATCTCATTGAATCAACACTTTATCACAATACCTATTATGCTTATTTATTATTATACGAAAGTTTTTCATTCATTATTCATGAAAAAATTATGAACATCATATCATATATCATATGAGCACACTAATCAAAAGTCACCACATTTATAAATCATTGGCATATCAAGCACTCTAGTGTTATCAAAGCATCACATTTTGGTAATGTTTGTTTAGTGTTTCACATAATATAGCCGACTTATATCATTATTTCACTTCATAATTCTCAAATAAAACATCTATGAGTTTCTTTTTTTTTTTGAAAGGCATCTATGAGTTTCTTAAAGCACATATATCTCACTACTTCAGTAATTCATGAAATATATTCTTATCAAGCTCATCACATTGCTTTCAATAAACACAAACACTCAAATTTAGGGCTATAGAGATACAAACATACAATTTCTATTTTAGCAAATTTTCTCTTCTTAAATATTCATAATCTGGTATCTTATGGTATAAATATTATATAAGACACATAGCAATAAACCTTTTGGTTTTGAGATATGAAAGTTCTGAAAGTGATATTTTTAAAGATAAATAAATAAAAGGTTGAAATGAAATAAATAAAAAGAAATATGCATACACCATTAATTAAAGTCAAGAAAAGGCTAGATTGTTGGACATTATATCTAATTTTCCTAAATTAGAATTAAATTGTTAAAATATTATATTAAGTATCCTAAGCATCAAAACATGATTGTGTTGACTTCCATGTCTTAAGGGAGTATTAGTTATATTCTACTAGAGATGCCATTTTGTGTGTTTGTGCGTATGTGTAATGGTAAATACTATTGCATGCTTGCATCTCTTTTTTAGGGTATGAAAGTACAAATTAGTCATTTGATAGCCTAACCCTTCTTCATTATCATCCCTCTTTATTCTTCTATGCAAAATATTTGTTCAAGTGATCGATCAAACTATATATAATTGGGTGTAAATCTCTTGAAGCATGACATTCATGAAGCATCAATTTCCCTTAATATTTTATGAAATGAATTTGCACTTGACTTTGTTAATTTTTGTCCATTTTTTACTAAATTTAATTTAAGGAGTTGAACTCAAAACTTAAAACATTGTAATTATGATTGAGTTTCGATTGTGATGAAATGGTTTGTAAATCATATTTATACTTGAATTAAATTATTGAGTTAAGAAGTTTAATCATCTTTATCATCTGAATTTATAATTGTGAATTGGTGGGTAATGGGTTAATATGCTTAATATGGGTACATAACTAACAATCTGTCGATGTGGCACCGAGTTTCACACCCTCGGCTCCACTAGGGGTGAGGGTTCAATGTTATAGGTGATTATTGAATTAGAGTCATACTCCCACTGGGTAGTGTTCTTCGAGAATCGTTGGTTGTCTCGCTCTAAAAGAGATGTAATGTGAAATTGTCTTATCATTAAGAAAATATCGTTCGAGTTTATCTTGCCATTAAGAAAATTCCGTGTATTAAAGGTTATCTCATCATTATAGAGATTTTGTGTATTAAAAATATTCTTAAAGAATCACATTAAATATTTAGTTTTATCAATTTATTTTATTTGAAATTAAAGAAAAATAAAGTAAAAATTCTAACAAATATGATAATGAATACTTCGATAAAATTATTACCAATCACCTTTAGAAAAAAGACACTACCATGTAAAAAAAAAAAAATCCAATTATATACCATTATTCTAATTAATGTTAATTCAATAAACTTATGTCAATAAACACAAATACATACTTGGTTATAACAAATATGTATAAATTTGAAATTATAACTTTGATCTATTTTTTAAAAATCAATTATTATCAATTTATCAAAATACATACTTTAATTTAACATTCTGGATCTTTTTTTTTGGATAAACAACAATTTCATGGCATAGAAGCACAGAGCTCCCTCAAATGTAAAAACAAAAAGCTATAATATTTTACAAAAGTGATAAATACAGCAAGCAAATTGATTAACACCGCATTTATTTTCCAATTATATCCTCAACATAATTAAAAATAAAAAAGTAGATTTTTTATTTTGAATGAAACTCTTTATTTCAATCTCTCAACTAAACTGATTATTTTCTTTTTATCATCTCAACTCGTTCAACTTTTTTTTTTTATCATCTCAGCTCAAACAATTTTTTTTTCAATTGTTTTCTTTTCATTATCTCAACTCGTTTAATTTTTTTTTCAATTACATAATCATAGAAGACATTGACGGAAGTAACTACACTTAGGTTTTATTTGAGAGGATTGTTAAATACCGCAACAAACTTATTAATACCTCTCCGTCAACTCTATTTACATGCCAATGTTTCTCAAAACCCTAGAGGAGAGGGAAAAGGAGGTGAGAGAACTCTTTTTAGAAAGAAAACCGTTTTTGTTTTTGGAATTCTTGAAGAAGACTGGAGATAAGATTGTGGAGAAGAAATCAAATAAAAGGATAAAATTGGAATAGTAGATGCGGTATTAATAAGTTTGCTGCGGTATTTAAGAATCCCCATATTTTATCATAAAAAATTTTAACCGCCCCATGTTAATCGAATTTCACCTAAAGTTTGGAAAATTGTAAATAATGTTTTACATTAAAAAAAATAATTTAGCGAATTTAGCTTCACTTTACAAAATAATTTTAATCTAGATTACTTTTTAAAAAAAATAAAATCAAACATTCTATTTTGATTTATTGGTTTTGAAAGTGCTTGAAAAACGACCCATAAAATCAAAATAAATGAGTGATTTTGGTGCATGTGAGTGGTTTCGGCGTTGAGCGGGTAATTTTGGATAATTATTATATTTTAATCACTTAAAATATTTAATTGATAATTTCAAATTTTTATTCAAAAATTATTTTTTAAAAATATTTAATAATTATTAATTTTTAATTTTACTATATTACTCTATAAATTTATGTATTATGACTGTTTGATAAGTTTTAGTTATTACATATAATATTTAATGAAAAAATAATTAATTTTTATTTATTTATTGTATTATAAGTATATTTGTAACATTTATATTATTTTATGCTATTATTGAATACTAATAATTTTATAGGTATTTTTAAAACAAAAATTAATTAAAAAAAATAAAAACTAATAATAATTAAAATAATATAAAAATGATGAAATATCAATAAAAATAATAAAATTAATATTTACAATTCTTAAAAATTAGAAAAAAATAAATATCTTTTTTGTTGTTTAGAAAAATTAGAAATTAAAATTTTAAAAATAAAAATAAATCTTAAAAGAATAAAAAATTTTGGTACAAAATTTTAACAAATTATAAAATATTACTTCAACTACATGCTTATTAAAAATTATTTAATCAATCATATAAACAACACCAAAACCACTAATTGGGGTGTCACAACTTTTTAAAATTGGAAGCTCAAAAATAAAACATTTTAAAAAGTAAGAGATTTTTTTGAAATAGTCCTTTAATCGGTTATTTAACAAGTGAGAAGGATCACAGGTAATTTGGATTAACCTAAATTATTTTAAAAAATAGAAAAAATCATATATTTTTAAAGAATTAGAATAAAATAAAAAAAATTAATTATTATTTAAGTAATATTAATAAACTAAAGAAAATTAAGTAATATATATTTATTTGATAATATTTAAATTGACTATTTGTAATATTATATTAAAAAAAATTACACAACTTTATTTAAATTTATTAACTTTTGAAAGTTTATAAATTGGGATGATTTTATTTTTAGCCATTTCAAACTTTAAGTTAAGTTAATAGACCATTCAAACTTTATTTTAAGTTTTTAAATTTTTGAAAGTTTGGAACTTCCAAAATAAACCAAATTGACTAACATATCCTTATAGGCGCGCTTCACGGTATCACTAGCCTGTGAAGCGCGCTTCACCAGCTAATTTAATGCTGGTGAAGTGTGCTTCACAGCCTGATGATGTCGTGAAGCGCGTTTTTACGGGTATATTCGTCAATTTGGTTCATTTTTGAAGTTTCAAACTTTCAAAAGTTTATAAACTTAAATAAAATTTGGATGGTTTATTTACTAAAAGTTAAAGTTTGAAAAATTTATATTTTATAATGGAAATTCTTAAAACAAATAATAATATAAAAAGAGAAAAAAATATTATACAAAAGGTAAAATAAATTTTATTTATTTATTTAATATTTCACTCAAATTAGATAGACAGCGTGTTAAATTATTATGAAAACTTAAGATTTAAAAATAATAATAATATATAATAAAAATAAATAAAATAAAATAAAATAGAAAGAAAATTACCCGGCTAATAAGGCCAACAAAGCCAGGACTAATAAAACAAGTTGATAAGCTTTGTACTTAGTTTTCTTCCTCTTCATCTCATACCCTGCAGGAATGTATTTGGAGCTCACATATCCATATTGGGGTCTCAATAGAAATATAAATCCCAGCAAGAATCCCGCTACAAATCCTCCTGTATGCGCTGAATTGTCCATTCGAGGTAAATATCCCAATGCCAAATTTAGCCCCACGATCAACACCAGACATGAAAGTGCCATGCACTGCAATTTATTCAACTTCAATATTCTATATAAACAGAAATATTTTGATATTGGAATTTAAAGGTGGATTGGTGACCTTATTTGCATATATAGTCCAGTTTGTGATGAGCTCAGAGAGCATTGAGCCCAGAAGTCCAAAGAGAGCACCTGATGCACCTACTGATATGGTTGGTACTGATTCGTCTTGATTAAGACATGATGATAGACTTCCTCCGAATCCGGACCCCACATATATGACTCCTATTCTCCCTACCATGCAATGCACACGCAAAATTAAGAGAAATGATATTTGGTTAAGGTAAATACCTGAAATAAATATAAGTTGTGATAATTTTAGAAAAAAAAAAAAAAAAACTCCATTATCGTATTATTATTATTATTATTATTATTATTATTATTATTTATATTTTTACCGATTAAAATTTTTCAACAAAATTATTAAATTTCCGTAGATTTTCATTCATCAAGTTTAAATGACAGTGGTAGCTAGGGTGTATTCGTACCCAGCCAAACCCGAGTCATATAGACTAGACTTGCCACAAGGTTGTTTGAATTCGAATTCGAACCAAATTTTAAACGAATCGAGTCCGAAGCGTTTGCAAGACGCCTCGACTTATTCCCCGCATCAGCGATAGCACTCAGTGCATCTGACAGCAGTGAAATAGTGAGATTTTTAATTTCTAACCGTTCTCTATTTTATTAAGTCTCTCGTTTGATCCAGAAATAACCCTTCTTTTTAAGAGTTCTAGAAAAACAAAAATTGATTATATATATATTTTTTAAAAATTACAAACCGTCTAATTGTATATTCCTTTTATTATCCCAATGCAAATTAAATATATAGATATAAAATAATACTTACAGAATCCAAATTCTTCTTCGAGACGAAATCCTGTAAGGACAAGGCTCAACATGTTGGCAATTAAATGGAAAAGGCCAGCATGAAGCCAAATACATGACAAGAGACGCCAAACTTCTTCTTTCTCTACAACAAGTCTCCGATCAAGGCCACCTAAATGTCTCAACCTGCAAATTCTCAAAATTTGTGGCTTGCAACAAATTCACCAATATTAATTTCAATTCCACTGGATTTCTTTTTTCAAAAAAAATATATATTAAAAAAATAAAAAAATAAAAAGAATTACGTTTTGATTGAAGGACCCAAGAGGGGATTCTCGTCCATAGGTTGAAAAGCTAATCGTCCCAATGGACGGGAGCCGAGACAATATTCATTAGGCTTGTAAGTATGGCCAGGGCAATTATTGTAGAACATGGTGTAGATGAAAGAAATAATGCAAGCCATTGCAATGATAGGCACCAGCCACGGTGGCTGTGGCTCGTGAACCGCCGGGGGTGGTGGGGGACGTGGTGGCGGTGGGTGACGAGGTGGCCGTGGGAGACGTGGTGGCGCTGCCTCCACGTCTTTATTACCCATGTTGGGGAGGAGGACAATATGAGATGAGATGAAATGAATAGAATGATGGAGAGGTCTTTGATTTATGGGTGGACAAGACCGAGTCTTGATGATTTGGGGGTTAATTTTGGTATTTCTCTTTTGTTTTCTCTAAATTCAGGATTTTTAATTCCATAAATAATGATATCAATAAAAATATTCTTATTCACTGTGTAAATATAATAATTTTAATGTTATTGATTTTATTAATTTTTTTTAATCTGTCCATTGATTTGAATAATTTTTTTTATTTTTTAAAAATATTAGGTCCAATGGGAGTTTTTATTATTAACAATATACATGAATACAAAACTTACAAAAACCATACATATTTTTGTGGATTTTGAAAATTTCTTTTTTTAAGAAGCTATTTGTTATATGCCGTATTTAATTATTTTTTTAATTTATAAATATTTTTTAAAAATAAAATAAATTTAAGATATTATTTAAAATTAAAAATTAATTTAAATTACAAATATTTTAAAAACTTAAATTTAAGATATTATTTACAAAATAAACTAAAATAAAATTTATATTATAATATTATTTAATGTAACAGCAAATCCGGACCCTGGTATAAACACAGGATAATTAGTAAGACGTTACACAAAACTAATGCGAACAACCTGTAATATTATGCCGTCTACATACATTACACAAATATAAATAAGAAGTTCGCAAAACCTTTCAATATCCAAAAACAATAAAATCTTAAAGTGTTTACAAGTTCAAATAGCCAGCAACAGGAAAATGCCAATTCAACTACAGAGTTCAAAGTCTAAACAAAATTTAGAAATACAACTAAATTGTAAAAATAGTAAAAGATGAACATGCTGATGGATGTCGTGCTTCGTGAAATGAAACAGCATCTAGTCGATTGATGTACCTGTACTCAACTTAAGGTTTTATTTCCAAATTTCAAAATAGAAAGAAAAATAAAAGGCAGCATTAGACTACGAACTAGTCTAAGTTAACAGCTTAGATTCCAACAAACATATGCAATGTCCTAAACTCCGTTCTAATCATGGGAGCATACAATGCAAGTCTCTACGAATTCCCTAGAATCTGCTAAAACAACCAACATACCAAACAGTCCTACCAACCGGCCAATTATTGATTTATGTAATTAAGCCTCAAGCATTAATCAGATTCACTCTTATTACCGAATTTATTAGGTTACTATCTAGAGGATCTAATTTCCGGTAGTTTACAACTAAGCTGCCCTTAGGATTACGTATTCGACAACTAAGAAATTTTTTCATTAATAAGTTCTATGACAGTTTCGACTCAATTTTTTCAAAATTTCCAAATTTTACCTTTATTCAGATCCTAACTTAGACTATATAAATTTTTAACTAAAACAACATCTAAATAACACAGATTACATGACCAATTTATTTAAGTCCAATTCAACATACAAACAGCATAATTACTGACCCTTTAATAGTGCAAATTATCCAACACAACAACCACATTACAAACTGAAACAACACAACCCTATTCTGCAGTTCTTGATATCCAGCTTAACCAAAATATTGCCTAGAGTAGCTAGTCAGCGAAAATGGAAAATAGTACAATAAAAAGGATGTTGAAGCCCAGTATCTGTATCAGTATGGTCAATGTCGAGCAGTATCATTATCATTATTGGCACCTCAAGCCATTTATTTCAGTGTGAGGATCCTCTATCTCTAGGCATGTCATAGATTCTACCAAGTAGCTATCCTAAGGGAAATAATTTGATTATGTTATTCAAGTTCTAGTTTGTTTTCCAGGTTTTAGTTCAGTTATCTGCTTTACCGGTTATTTTATTAGTTCGTTAACAGTTCAAGCTATAGCATCTACATAGGCAAAATCAGGTACAAGCAATATAGTATACATACAAGACTCGTTCAACAACCAATAACAATACATTAAACAATCTGTTGGACTCAAACAGCTGCAAACCTATAGATGTGCATATCACAGTGAAATCAGTCCCTCTACTCCTCCGCCCGATCAATCTCTTCGTCCTGGCCTTCTGTAGAATGAACAAGTATTATAATAAATTAACCATACGTCAAAACATAACTCGTCTTCACCCAAACATATTAAACCCTCAACCGAACCGGATATAACCTAAACCCACTATTTTGTACCCCCGACCAAAATAACATATCTTACCATGAAAATTACAAGTTTTCTCCAACCGAACTCAGCACCCCAAATCTGAATCTTATCTACCCCTTCGCAAGAAACCTATTTACAGAGTCCTACGAATCAGAGATGCATTACGAAGACAACAAGAATTGCACCAAAAAAAGCAATGAAGGACTTACCGAAATTGTTCTGATCTCTAATAGGATTCCTTAACGACTAAACCCTCAATTTGTCGAAACCTATTCAATACAAACTTTAAATGATCCAAACCTCATTCGACCATAATAGGTCAACACCGAATTTAGGAAGAGAGAAATGAGACTTACCAATGTCTTTCTCGAACTATAGCCAAGCATCCCCAATTCGAAGCCCTAGCGGCAACACCCTGACCTCTCTACGAAATTCGCACTTAAAACACTCAAAATCGTGAAAGAGAGAATATGATGAATTTTATGTTTAACTTAGGTTTATATACTATGACAAAAACCATAAAACTACCCTTAGACTTAGGAAATCACAAAATTTGACTCTAAAATTCCAAGTATACTAATTACACCCCTAAGAAGACTGAAAATAACCGCTATACTACCAAGCCTAAAATCTGTCTGTTACACTTAATTAAGGATATAATAGTCATTTAATATTTTTATAACACTACCATTTCATCAATCCAAACACAAAAATATACATCTCTATACGTTACTTTACAATCTATTTATACATAATTTTAGTATAATATATTACAAAACATAACATAACCATATATTATAAACCTATACTGTCAGTCATCCAAACACAGCCTAAAATTGCAAACCCCTCTTTAGACCATCCACAATGGGGTCTCTTAAGGAGTATCTTTCCTAACCAAGAGACTCGTGATTGGTCTCTTTGCATTCGAGCAATTATTTTTTAGAAGATAGTCTCTGAAATGAGAGGAGTAAAAATTCAGTAGTCCTGGTCTACCAAACTGTAATCTAATTTTGTGTGTCTCACCAATTAAATTACAACATTAGTAATCACATGGACCCACATTCCTACACATTAAATTTTACGTACATGAAAACTATGTTGGGAAGACAAGCCTAGCTCTGATACAACTTGTTGAACAAATTGGTGATCCATTGCTGTAGAGACAAGTATTGGTAACCACAATGTAAAACAAACATACACAACGCAAGAAAAATAGAGATAGAAAATAAGACACAAATTTTACGTCGAAACCCAAAACAGGAAAAAAACCACGACTGTCAGGACGGCGAGAGACTTTCACTATGTAACAATAAAGCAACAATTACAACAAGAATACCATTCTCTCTCTCCCCAATCCAATCACATTGGTCACAGTCTCACACACAGGCTCTCCTAATATGGCTCTCATAGAATAACAAGACTCGATCCTAAAACTCAAGATCTCCATGGTCTCCATGGTTCCCAGGCCTCCATCGGGCACCTCTGAAACGTAACAAACAAAATCTACATTGTTCTCTCAAGATATTCAATAATAAAAATAAGCAATATATTTATAACATTAGGTTACTTAGTCACAAAGTAATCCTAAATCATTAAGAAAATCTTTTTTCTATTTAGGATTCTCAAGAATCTCTTTTTCCTAATTAGAATCCACTTTAGGAAATATCATTTCTAATCAAATATAACACTTCCAAAACAGTCTTCAAGTCTTTTCGTAATTACAAACCAATTATGGATATTGTGTATACCCAAATTCTCACCACAATCCTGACAAACCACCCATTGAAGAGAATTCTCTTTGTCAATTTCCGACGACCACAACTGAAAACAAAGTCATCATACCCCACCATAAAGGTATATCTACTCAGGTACGATCTATCCCAAGACAAATAACTTAGAAACCATCAACCCAAGATTTTCTTTTCTCGGCACATGTCAAAACATTTGCTGAAAAACCATGGTGCAGCTTCATTCATCAGCTTTTAAGAAACTCGTCAGTCATCGACATACTTTCCATCACACCCACATCCATGCTGACAAGATGTCCATGCCATTGTGAAAACGCTAAAATTATTCCATCCTTTATCATGAGAAACTTTGTGGTTCAAAACATATCATAAGGACAGTTACCCAGCGTATAATCAGAGCCTTTGCTGAACCGTTCCTCACAGTCCTTCCTTATTTGAGTTCACCAGCCAGTTGATCAAAATTCTCAACACACAAAGATCTTAAAATACCACTAATTAAACCCTTATTTTTATTTGACTATTTGATCATACTTGCAATAACAGAGAACCATAAAAGTCTCAAAGCTACATTACCACCACAATCATACATGTCATAGATCACCACCGCCATCGCTCGAGAACTACCGCCAAAACTTTTTCATATCTATGAATATCGCAAACCATATCTTGACAACACTTGTGATTTTTTTTTCAGTTTCAACTCTTTTTTCTCACGCAACCAGCTTCAAACTCGATCAAAGAAACCAAATCCAAGTTTTTTTTTCAAAACTTCTAGAGACTCTAGGAGACTTGCCAATCCTTCAAAACCTTTTGCTTTCATCAAAACTTAAAATAAAGACAATAAATCTAGTACAAACAAATACATATGTCTTAAGGCTTTTGCTGTTTCTATTTTGGATGATGAGGGTATGAAATCTGCCCGTGTAAATGAGTGAGTTTTTGTTTCTATTTTTCCATTAACAGATGACCTTATTAACTGATACAACCTTATTTATTTATCTTTCATTTGTTTCTTTGATTATCTATAGATTTCAAAAATTTCTGGGTGGTTTTGATGATGGTTTTTGAATATCCCACCCCGAAAGAAAAGAAAAAAGAATGGTTCAGTTCGCAAAGTATATTCTATGATCATTAACAACTTGTTTACACTCCTTGTTGTTAGCATTTCAGATTATTAGTTATTACAAAATTATTAACGAGTTAGTTGAGTGTTAGTAGTATTAGTATTTTGCTAATTAATGAGTTAACAAAGTGTTAGTAGTAAAATTATTTGGTTATGAGTAATTTACAAATTGTTAGGAAGTGAGAAGGTGATTTGTGCATATGAAGAGTTATCGAGAAGAGGGTGATAGGTTATTGAGCTTTTTGTATATGAGGAAAAGTTATTAGGAAGAGAGTGATGCGTAAATGAGTTTGTACTATATTTTATTGCCTTTTAGATAATTAAAATTCTTATTATATCTGTTGTATATTATCTTCATTTAGAAAAGTAACTTTCATGTTGAAGAGCCTTTTGAAAGAAGAAAATTTGTGAGGGTGCCGCAAAAGCCCTTCACAATCACAACTTATACTTTGGCAAAGGAAAAACACACTTCTATCTTCGTGATGCTTCCTATGCTACATTATGTGAGCCCACAATTTGTTCATAGAAGAATACATACTGAAAATATTCATGTAAGGAAAATGAAGGTTATAGAAGACAAAGATAAAATTTATGTAAGCAAAAATATTTTTTGGTGAAATTAATTTTGGTAAACAAAAATATTAAGTCCGTACAAGTATTTCATTCTCCTTAATAATGGGATTGCTGAGTTTGTTTGTGATAAATCTTCCCAGATGTATTACTAAATCAAACTTTTACACTTTAACAAAGCTTAATTTATTTTAAAATATAGTATTTATTATTTTTATCATTATGTTTAATAGGTAGATATAAGACAATGTGAGAGTTGTAAAACTCGAAAGTCCACATTAAATGACATTGACTTCATAATATTGGACTTCATTTTCGATGGCCAAATAGTTCATGATGTTCATATGATTGTGTAAGTTGATTTCACAACTAAAACTAGAAAGACATAATTTTAGCCCCTTTTTTACCGCTTGAAATGGAGGTATGATATTAAGTATAACTTTTAATTGTAATTTTTACAACACACGTATTAATTGTTTGTTATATTTATTAACTAATGTTTTTCATTCTGTAGGTCTTAAATTTAACTATGTTAATGTTTACCCATGAATAACAAGCTATGTAAAAAGAGTTTGCTCCATGTTGATTCATCCCAACCACTTTTGCGGTTTTTACATTCTATCATATTCTAATAATATTATATCATTAAAATTTATATTGCTTCATGAATAAGGTTATTTTTAGATGAATACAATTTGTTTGTAATTCATTTGCATCAATATCTTCTTCAAGGAATGGTAAGAAAAGATTACATGGTTGATTTTTACTGTCATACAAGCATGGGAAAAGTTTATTATGGAAGGAAGGTATGCAATTTTTTTTCATTGTACTCGAGATTCTTGTCATATGTTAAAATGATCTAATATATGTTGTTGTATATTTATGTTCCAGTAAATGAAGGTAATTGTCACTGGTTCATGCATGTAGACTTTTAAAGACATGAGCAAAATTCTACTAGATTTATTTTCAAATAATTTTCGTCGTTCTACTAGGCA
This sequence comes from Cardiospermum halicacabum, assembly GCA_031304145.1. Taxonomy (NCBI): domain Eukaryota; kingdom Viridiplantae; phylum Streptophyta; class Magnoliopsida; order Sapindales; family Sapindaceae; genus Cardiospermum; species Cardiospermum halicacabum. The sequence continues at coordinate 10,744,657 of CM062391.1, read as the reverse complement.
TAGATAATTAGCACTGTCAAAATTGGGACCGCGACCGCGGTCAGCCTGTGATCGGCCCGTCCGTCACGGGTATGGTCAAGAATTTTTTATTATTTTATAAAAACAGGCTTTTGGTGACCGACCCGTTTAGGCCCGTGACCGTAATGGTCAAAATACTGTTGCCCGCGGTCAAGCCCGCAAATATGAGAATAATATTAAAACATAATAATTTAGTAATAAAAATAAAATAAATAATAAAGTACATTGTATTCTAGTTTTCTTTTTTTTTCCTGTGTTGTTCAGACCTAAAATCTTAAAACCTAAAATCGCTTCTAAGTCGATCTAAGTTTTGCCGCCGGCGATAGTGATGCGAAGCCACCACTCCACACCACCATCGATTTTCCCATCTTCACTTATTTCTATTCAATTATTCTCTTCAAGCGTTTGATTTGGTTTTGACTAAGGTTATCAACAAAAAAATGTTGGTCTTTTTTTTATTATTATTTTGAGCTACTCATCATAGTCCTCTTCTCTTATCTAGCACTACTTCTGAACTTATTTCTAATCTGCCTCAAAGTCAAAGCTATTCAAGGTTTGTTTCTTACATTCTCTGTATATAAGTTTTGGAGTTTTGTGATGGTGGTGATGTAAAGCTTTGCTTGGTGTTTATTTTAATTTTATTATGTTCAGGGTAGAAGAAGAAGAATAATATTTGGAAGATGCTTGCAAAACTTGATGTCTGAAGTATTTAATTTATGGTATTCAATTTCTTCATTTTTTTCTTCTTTTTTCTCTAATACTTTGGTTTATACCTGTTTAAACTTGTTCATCACATAATCAATTAAATTAACTTCCTAAGCTTTTCTGGTTGTAGGTTCGGATTAATTGATTTGTTGGTCAAGTCTTCTTTATGCAAGCTGAAACATTACACAGAGTGGTCTGTTATCCAGGTACTAGTATTCTTAAACTAGATTTTGTGTAGTACACTCGAACAATTAGATTGTTTAGATTCTTCTTGATTGTTTATTTTATTGACATACACTTTTATCAAATTAGACAATTTAAAATGCATGGTTTTATAAATTACTATGTAGATTAATTACGAATAATGCATGTTTTAACTGTCTATTTTATAGAATGGAATCCCTAACAATAGATGCTAATGAAATGGAGCAACAAAATCAAGGATTAGGTTCTAGTGTAGGTGGTGATAGTTCTAGTGATAATAGAGATAATCAAAACACAAGCAAAAAACCTAGAACTTATTCTAATGTTTGGAAAATTTTCACTCCAGTGGGGATTATAAATGGAAAGCCTAAGGCAAGATGTAATGCTTGCAATAAGTTGTTTAATGGGGAAACATCTTTATATGGGATTCGACTTTAACTCATCATTTAAAAGTTTGTACAATTTTGAATGAAAACAAGGTTAGTAACCAATAAATTAATGATATGCTTGAATCTTATGGAGGAAGACAAAAGCATCGAAAGATTGATCAAAAGATTGTAAGGAGGAGGTTGGCTATGGCAATCATTAGACATGATTTGCCATTTTCTTATGTTGAGTGTGAAGCCATAAAGGATCTTTTGACATATTTAAATCCGGATATCAAATTTGTCACTAGAAACACTATAACCTCATATGTGTTGAAGTTGTATGAGAAAGAAAAAGAAATGCTTAAACAAATATTGAAAGAGATTCTGTGTAGAATTTGTCTCACTTCTGATGTCTGGACTGCATGTTCCGTTGAAGGTTATATATGTGTGTGACTATTCACTATGTTGATAGTGGATGGAATCTGTGTAATAAGATTTTATCTTTTGCTTCATTTCCTCCACCACACACTAGTCTTCAATTGGCCAACAAAGTTTATGATATCCTTGAAGATTGGAGTATTAGTGGAAAGATTTTTTCAATTACTTTGGATAATGCCGGTGCGAATGATAATATGCAAGATAGGCTAAAAGATTCATTGTCCATAAGGCATAGGTTAATATGTGGAGGGAAGTCTTTCCATGCGCGTTGTTGTGCACACATTCTGAATCTAATTGTTCAAGATGGATTACATGAGACCAAAGATGCTTTGCAAAAGATTAGAGAGTGTGTGAAGTATGTAAAGGGATCGGAAGCTAGGAAGAGGAATTTTCAAGAATGGGTTAGTGGTGTTTGAATTGAAGGGGGGTTCACTTGCGAATAAATGTGTCAACTAGGTAGAACTCAACCTATATGATGCTTGAAAGTGCATTAAAATATAGGGATGCCTTTGACTTTATGAAGATGCGTGACCCTAACTATAAGTGGTGTCCATCTAATGAGGAGTGGGGTAAGAGGGAAAAGATATGCGAGATATTGAAGCTTTTTTTATACCATCACCACTCTTATATCAGGTTCTAGTTATCCGACTTCAAATTTGTATTTTCTACAAATATGGAAGATTGAGAAACTATTACTTGACTATAAGAATTGCCAAGATCATGTTATCAAGCATATGGTTGATAGTATGCAACTAAATTTTGACAAATATTGGGATGGATATAGTGAGATCTTATCACTAAGTGTCATTGTAGATCCTCGAATGAAATTTCAATTAGTAAAGGGTTGTTTTGAAGAGATTGATGATGTAATTGGTGTTGTTGGTAAGATGGAAAATCTGAAGAGAAATTTGAATTTTCTTTTTAATGACTATGCTGGTTTAGCATCGCCACCACCACCATTTTCTCCGTCTACAATTCCTCCATTATCAAGGCCTAGTGGTAGTGGCGTGCTTATGGCAGGAGCAGATGTAAGTTGGTTATTAATAGTTTTATTTTACATATATATTATAAATTTAGTTAAAGTACATAGTTATAAATGTGCTTAATTTTTTTTTCTATATAGGATGCAATCCGTATTTTGGGACGAATGAGTGACTCTCTTTCTGAAAAAAGTGAATTAGATAGGTACTTGGATGAGGCACCTCTTGAATATGGACATTTTGTGAGTTTTGATGTCTTGACTTGGTGGAAGGATAACCAATCAAGGTATCCCAATTTGTCTCGTATGGCTAGTGTTATGCTTAGCATACCAATTACTACAGTGGCATCGTAATCTGCTTTTATCATTGGTTCAAGAGTGCTAAATAAGTATCGTAGCTCCCTTCTTCCAAAAAATGTTCAAGCACTAATTTGTGCTTGTAATTGGTTTGATTGGTTAATTTGCTTTATTTAGTTTGATGTTATTTTATTGATTATTGAATTATCAATTTTTTTGTCTTTTTAATTTTGTTTGGTAAATGAAGAAACTATTAATGGTGGATAGAAGGAGATGAATAAAATTGGCATTTCAAGGGGAGACTCAAACATCATCACTGATGACGTGGGGGAGGAAGATCGATAAATGTAGGAGAGTTAAAGAGGTTATTCAAAATGCAGAATAGACCTGCTCTAATGTTAGCTTGCTTCTACTTTTTTTTATATGAATTTTTATTACTACTAGCTCTGTTGAAATTTAATATGACTATATACAATGTGTTTGAAACTTGAACATGTGATGGATTATTTAGTACATGTTATAATTTTTATTTTGTGTTATTTGAAAAAATATTTATTTTCCGTTTTTGAATTAGCGAGGTGCTATATTTGATTTCAAATAAAATGCAGTTTGGTGTGATCTGATTTCAAATGGGTTTTTGTCTTTAGCTCGTAAAGAATCTATTAAATGGATTTGAGAGTCAATACTCACTATGGGTTGAATACTGTGATATATGTCTAGCTATTGTTGGTTATTTTGATTGGTTTATTTCTTCTTTTGAAGTTTCAGAGAGATAGTCTTGTTGCTAGGCTTGTTAGTATGGATTGGGGAGGGTTGGATTTTAGGGTTCATGCGTGCGTATGTATGTAAGCTTGGCCTTCATAATACTGCGTTTGTCGGGGCAGTGTTATTTCCATTCAATTCAATTTACCACTTGTCAAGATAATCCATCTCATATTGATTCCATCTAATCTCGTAATGAAATCTATTCTATTTGTGGGTGTGTTGATTCTGTTGGGGAAGTATTTTGTGGGATTGTTGGGAAGGATATGGTTCTTGGACTAAAATGTCTGGGTTTTTTTTTCTTCTGAGAATGAGTGTTTTGTTGAGGATGTGGATTTTTTTTGGAGAATGAGAGTTGTGGGGTTCTTGTCGGATAATTTTACTTTTGTTAGTGTGTTCAAAGCTTGTCTTGGATTGAAGGAATTTGACGTGGTTAAAAGTGTTCATGGATTTGCTTTAGAGACTCGTTATGAGTTGGATGAATATCTTGGAGTTACTTTGCTCGATATAAGCTTGGGAATATTAGTGATGCCCAGAGAGTATTTGATGAAATGCCCAAGAAAGATGTGATTCTATGGAGTTTTATGATTGCTCGATAAGCTTAAACACGATACTACTTACAGTTGATGCACCAATTAGCATATTCATGACAATAATTTGTAGTTGAATAACTTCTCGAGAAGATGCTCCTCCCATTGTAAGTCCAGTCATGGCTCCAGGAAGCGAAATCAGACTCACAATTTTAGCATTGTCTAGTACTGGAGAAAGTGCAATGACCAGCACCAGCTGTAGCATAGCTTGACGTGGGGTTGTGCCGAGAGTCAATGCTATTTCAACCTGAATTACATCAAACTGTATATTCATTGTTTGACTCTATCTTTTAACTAATATATTGTTCTTAATTTAATTATCAAGCTCATTTGTAATTTGATGTCATCTCTAGTTACTGTGTTTCATTGTGACTCTGGTTACTGTCATTGTGTTTCCAACCATCATTCTTTGGAGTTTTATGATTGTTTATGGAATCACCAAGTAGAAATGAAGTGAGCTGGAACATAATGATAGTTGGTAATGTCTAATCCAGAGATGGAGGAAAGGCAATGGTCTTTTTTTACAAATGCTATGGTTACAGGTATAGTTAACTAACATGACAGCAGCAACCAAAGAGACCAAAGAAATGGAGTTGAAGTTAGGGAGATGCGAAAAGACAAAATGTGAAGAAGCAAAGATCATGATGAAATAAGTGAGTTTGATTTTTTAGCAAGTGTCACAAAGAGTGTCATGGATTTTCTAAAGAGATTTGCCTCTAGTGACCATATACACAATACAAACACCAACTTCAACAATAAGTAGCTGAGGCACAACAATGTATAGACCAAGTTTTTCACCAAAAGCATATTGGCCTAGTTCATGGTATCTATGAAACTGCTTTCCTGGAACCATTTCATGCATTTCCACCATCTGCCATAGTGTGTATAGAGTGATGATCCATGACATTATTAATATAGCAATACTAAATCCCCTGAAATTATTTCCAAAGTCCATTTCATCAAGTCATTCAAAATAACACAATGAAGTGAAGAATTAACAGATTGTTGAAATTACCATCCAAGCTCAGCCATAGCATAGGGGAGACTTAGGACACCAGCACCAACCATGGCAGTGACATTGTGGAAAGCTGAATACCACCATTTTGCATTCCTTGATGAAGTGATTGGAAGCCAATCATCTATTACTTTTTCTCTTGCTAGTTTTTCATCATTCTGAGATTCATAATTCAACATTTTTTAATCATTAACCAAATGACAGTATCACTTTTTATCTAATCACATTCACTAATACGAATTTACTCAGTCACATGTGCAAGCTACTTGATCTTTGGTGGATGGTGGTGGAGTAGTCATGTAAGCTATCCAGTTCTTGATGCAAGTGATTTATTAACAAAATGGCATTTATTGACCAACTCTTTAATATTTTGGATTAAAATCCAAATCCATAACTATCATATTCAGAGGCTCTGAAAGTCATATATATATATATATATATATATATATATATATACGTACATATATTTTATTCTATAAAAAAAATAAACAAACAAACAAAACGGGTATGGTCTGTGACCGCTTGTGCGATCAACAGGCGGGCACGGTCAAAATTTGTATGACCGTCTAGGAGCAAGCTTTTCAGGCCCGTGACCAGCCGATCAGGGGCCTCATCGTCTGACAGTACTATAGATAATGTGAAAAATTGGTTTATTTGTATAGCGCTCTTTCATATTATTTAGAATAAAATGTTAATTTCGGAACATTTTATTAATTTTGTTTTAATGTTAAAGGGATATTGCATGGAAGAGATTATTGAAAACAAATTATTTTATGACTTTTATCGAAGTAGAATTTTAAGCATATTAGATTTCCTCTTTTTTAACCTACTATACTTGCTTAACAAAAATAGAATTTTAAGTTTTTTTCCTTTAATTATTATTTTATACAAATTTAATTTCATGTTAGTAAAATATTTTTTTTTTTAAATTCATACGATCATGATTGTAGTGTTTTTACAAGAACGATTGTGGTGTTTTTGTTTCTCTTTAGATGATGAAACACTTATCATATGGATATGAGATTGAGGTAATTAATTTTAGGTCTTTAAATGACTTATATTTTTTATCCTCAAATTTATTTTACAGACTTTGAATGTTGTGTTAAATTAGTGTATATATATATATATATATATATAACAAAATGAGTTAGAGGTCATGTAATTCAGATGGCTTCAAAATTAGATACGTGGCACACATATGGCACATCTTATCCAATCATGTTTGTGCCATGTGTCATTGTCATCTTGTGGTCCGTTGCACTTCCCTCGTTACAGTCCTTTCTTCTTCTTTTGTATTAGGTTTCTCTTCATTACATCACTTTCTTTTTATCCTCACAGCCTTTCAAGGGAGCCTGTAACGCCCAACCCTCGCCCACAGCGGAGCCGCAAAATATTGGCCGGAACGCCACATTAACACGATGCATTCAATACAATATAATACAAAATTGGTTGAAATAAATAAAACCAATTTATCAAAGGTACTTCAATAGTTTGTTGATGAAATAATTTCCAATACTTAACTCAAACACTATGCGACTTTATATATGCGGAAGCGTAAATAATTTTTTTGTAAATAAATAATACAATGAATGTATAAAATTCAATGAAGGCCCATCAATGAACAATTACAATTCAATATATAAATTTTACATGATTTCAAGTTTTAATGGGAACATAATTAAAAAGTAAAGATTTCATGATCATGAAGATGTGTCGAAACTATGAGAAGACCTTCGTGCTCTGCTCGATCGCATTCACACATGTAGGGAAAGGAAAAAGGAAAATAAAGAAAGGTCAGACTTACATCTGGTTCGCACCCATGTCCCTAAACAATCACACACGTATGCTCTTCCCTAACATATAGCTTCTATAGTGCAATGAGATCACATGATGTAATTCTATAGTGGATATCTCTAAATCCACTCCCTTCCATTCAAGGCTAGACACACATATCCTATCAATCATGGATTCACCATCAAGCAATATGATGTTATAATACTTTGTAACACAATAACAATCAAGTCATACATCCATACATCAAGTACAATACATAAATATACACAAGTACAAGTCACCAAGATTAATTTAATCGTTAATTGTTTTAAACGTTCTAGTTACGTTTTTCTTCGATCAATAGAGCAATCATTTATTACATTTCAATTTCGTTTAAGAGGCATTCAAATAAGTCTTTAAAAGACAATAACCAATCACCCAAAACACAACAATTTACCAGTTTATTAAGTTGACTGCCCCTAATCTAGTTGTTATATCGAAATGGAAAATAATAAGGCCGAGGCCTGACAATAGGCTCGAAGACCGAAATCCGTAGTGTCATTTAATCCCTTCGAGATGGTCATCTACTTGTGGATTCCATCAATAGATCCTAAAATCAACAATACAATTGCCATAGGCGGTGGTGCCATCACACCAAATAGAAGTCGTCATTCCGATAAAAATAGTGGTTTGCTAAACCACGGTTTACCTATGGTCCAATAGGCTGAGATATCTTTTGTTTTTCCCTAATGGCATGCCATTCTATCTCTATACCAATCTAAGAATAGGAGCAATCATTATTTAAGTGGTTACATACACAACAATTCATTTTCCATCATTTACCATTCCAATAACCTCTTAGAGGTGAACCAAATCAGTTATTCAATTAAAGTTGTCAATAGCTCAGTTTGATACCGATATGCATGTCTCTGTAATTTCAATCCCATTAATCAGTTCAATACATAGTCATATATTAATTATATGAATTTAATTATGCTTAGACATAGACAACTATCCATAGTTTAGGTCATTAAGAACAATAACACATATATCACGATTCCATTTTTCAAGAACAATAACAATAGATTCAATAAATTCCACGTAAATCGATACATACACTATCGTTTGATTTCCAAGAGTAATAACATTAAGTTTAATATATTACAAACAAACCTATGTACACATTCAACAAGGCATTTAGTTCAAGCACATGTATATCTAAATCCAATACCAATTCTATTTATTATAGTTATATACTTAGTCCATTTAAAGGCACAAACAATAAAAATTCAACACCCAATCTATAGTTAATTCTTCTAATATCACAAACATTCATAGCAAACAAGTCCATAGTCCAAATAATCATATTCCATTTATTGATCCGTTAAAAGGGGTGAGGCACAATCACGCTACACAATATCTTATTCTACAATTATCCATCTCACGGTTAGTTAATTTATTTCATTCCTATACTTTCACATTTATCGATTTCATAATCGAATTTATTTCCTATGGTGCAAATATGTAAGTCTCTACATGTATCATACAATTCTATACATGCTTCTATAACTATGCAAACAATAACATAGATTCTGTAGGGCGAAAAATGGGATACAAACCTTTTATCGTTGATCACAAGCTTGCACTTGATTAGGAGGATTTGAATATGACCTTAGACTGCTATTAGGACCTATACACTATCCAAATATCATATATTATGTTCAAATAACATAATAGAATTGACGATAACAACCTAAGACAAATAATAGAAAATAAAAACAGTTTCGTTCAGTTTTAGAAGTTACCATTTTCTACTATGAGATGGTAAGAATTTGCGGATAGAGTCTTCACGACATTTATAAAGGACAGGAAGGTGAAGAAAATTCAACTAGACTGACATCATTCAAACATCAGACGAAGAAGATATGATCGGATGAATATGGTTCGTCATTGGAGTGATCCTACAGACTGACGTTTCGGTTTTTGCTACATTAGACCATGAATATGCGAGAATCTGAGGATTATGTCTTCACAAGAGTTATGGAAAATTGAAAGAAAAAGAAAACCCAATTCAAATAAGATCATTCAGAGGCTGGACAAGAAAGTTATGGCCATCTAAAGTTCAATTCCAGAACTGACATACTTCTGAACGGATAGGCCTGATATTTGACGATCTGGGCAGATTCTGGCAAGATTTGAGGTTCAAGGGTTATAAGAGTTTGTAAAGGGATTAAGTATTATTCTATAGCCTTTGAAATTACATCAATCGTATATGGAAAAAGTTACAGCAATTTGAGAGTGGACAGCGCAGACAAAAAGTCAGGGTTTTTGAGAGAAAAGGAATTTAGGGTTTTTGATTGTAAAATAGAAGAGATGAAAATTCTCATTAGAGTAGGAATATAACACTTATATACATATTGACTAATGAGCTAGTTGATTGGAATTTCTTTAGGAAAACTTTTATTATTTCTAAAATCACCCTAAATACATACTTTAAATTAGAAACCACTAGTTTTGAACAAAATTTTAAAATTTTGAATTAAATCTCTTTTAAATAAAAATTAGTTCTAAACAAGTTCTGACGAACCATTTCAATTTAAGACTTTTAAATTCGGGTTTTGAAATTACCATTTTACCCTCCGACCATAATTTTCAAAAGTAACCATTTTAACTCAATTACGACTTTCGGTTTTCAATCAAAGAATTTTCAAAAATTCAAAAGACTTTAAAAATGATATTTTTAGTTGCAAAATCATATCAAGTCTAATACAAAAAAATTCAATAAGTGATTTCAAAACGGTTCAACTTCTAGGTCGGGTTTGCGGATGTTACAAAGCCACATTTATCTGATCATTTTCTCTTCATCCTCACAGCCTTTCATAAAGTCAAATCCACTAGGTCTCTAGCACATGACTATCTAGACCGTTGTCCTCATCAAGATTATCATTTATCTCTGCGCTAAGGTCCAATCAAAACCACACTACAGTCATCGCTGAGTATTCCACCGCCCTTCGCTAGGAAAGGTTTACTCTCTTTCTAGCATACCAACTCTCATATTTCGTGGTCTTATAGGCTTAATTGGATCTATCCATTTTCAATTTAAACAGACGGTTCTGTGAAGGATATTGTAGATGTGTCGGAGAGTTTATGTCATCGATGCGCTGATCGAGTATAGGTTGGTATAGTATTTATTCTGATGGAGAGAAAAAATCTCCACTGGAATTTGAAATCTTATATTTTAATTCAGAGAATGATGTTTTAAGCATCTCTATATGCCAGTCATTTATCTGACCTGACAAGGAGTTCAACTTTGACATATCACCCCTGATCTCTACAATTGGTTGAAGGTATCTTGGAAGGACTTGCACGTGCAATTCTAGCTGAGCAGAGCTATATCTAATCACTTTCTGATTGTTCCAGAAAATACCTTTTGGTAGCACAGAAGAAAGAAGAACACTCCTGAACGGCAGTCTAAATGGAGCATATAGATAGCTTTTCTCAGTTTGAAATTCTTAAGAAGATTTATGTTGGTTTGTGCCTTTTTTTTGTTTCGATAGTTTTTTATATTGGTTATTTTGATTTTTTTCCTTTATGACGACAGAAGAAGTGTATTCTCTTGAGGCATTACGAGCGGGTTTATTGGTAAAGTTAGGTTTATCAGATTGACAGCTGCATATCTAGTTTTGTCACCAAACTGAAGGATCTGAAGACACTACCTACGAAGTAGCAGAGAAGGGGCTCACCTACTCTGCCTCTTGCTATAACTGGAGAAAAGGATTTGGCGGGAAATAATTCAGCCAAGTTTCTGCACAATGGTGTTGGAATGGAAATAGTGCCAATTTAGAGATATGGAGTCAAAGCTGCTGGATTGAAGAGATACTTTGAGGGCCATTGCTTTATTGAGGCACAACTTGGGGGGCCATTGAGAGTGGATGGACTTGTTCTATGGTTTTCTCTATTGTAGTTGAAGATCTGAATCCCTCTTACTAAATTCTTGTGAAGGTGTGGCTTTATTTCTCTTCTCCTCGTAGATGTTTTTGAATTAGTCTTCATGATAAATTGGTTCTATTTTTCTTTTTATTAATCGATGCTTTGCGAATAAAAGGGATTCTTACTTAAAATAACTTACATGATTAGGGGTTTGGGATTGATTTTAAGATCTAGGCATGTTTTGTTTTAGAGATAAATTTTCATACTTTTTTATTAAACAAATATCTTGAATCTACTTCATGTCTTGGTAGAACTGTGAACCATTTAGTTAGAATATGCCAAAAAAAGTAGAAAATTCACATCCTATATTCGAATTAGTTAGAGTTGTCATACTTTCAATTATTACATTAGAGAGCTCTGCAACTGTTAAATATGGTTATGAATTCACTGATCTGCTCATGCTCAGATATATTACACCTAGCCTTTGGCACCCACAATACCTTTTCACTACCAGACCATGACCGGAATTGCTGTTGTTGTGTTACTTGAAAGTACTGGTCAGCTTGACAACATGAAGCAACATATCAGAACTTCACAGCCTAAAAAATAAATTTTAAAGAGGAAGAAACAATTTTGAAGTGTTTAGTTTATTAGATCCAAGTTGTTTGTGTTAAATGTCTTATTATTATTGGTTTGTGACATGTACTTATGAATAGATAATAAGGACATTTGCATTATTTTTTTTATTTGTATGTCATGTGTCGTAGGAAAATGAAAGTGGTCTTGAGATTTATACTGTAAAAGCTCAAAACTCAAATATTATATGCTTTGTGTAGTTCATATATCAGTAACTGAATAAATATATTTTTTCTTTCTTTTTTTGGTTTATAGACTCTAAATTTTAGATAAGATAATTGTTTAAAATCCAAGTTGTTAGAATTTTTGTCTGAATCCAGGGTATAAATTTTCTATTGGCATAAGGGTCTCAAGAGCCCCCGAACTTGGCTATACTTTTCAAGTTAGCCATCAAACTTTACGGAGGGTCAATTTAGCCCCTCAACTTCCAAATGATGGGTCAATTAAGCCCTTTTGCTGATGTGGAGGCTGATCTGGCAGCAAAAAGTGTTAACTTTAAAATGTCAATTATGCCCTCCACATCAGCAAAAAGGGCTCATTTGACACAAAACTTGAAAGTTAAAGGGCTAAATTGACCCTTCGTGAAGTTGGAGGGCTAACTTGAAAAATATAGCCAAGTTCAGGGGCTTCTAAGACCCTTATGCCTTTTCTATTCTTGTGTTTACTTCTAAGACCATTTTCAGAATTTTGGTTTGCAGATCCATGATATAATTCTACTGAATCATGTTAACTACATCAAGTTCATCTACCGCTATTGTTATTATCTTTAATTGTGTGCGATGTGATGAAATGTGTTTTGTAGAAGGATTTGCTACATCTTATTTAGTTGCTACTTGTAGTTATTTCGTTCGCTTTGAAAACCTATAACAAGTTGTGTAATGAATATTATTTCTAACCTCAAATGGAGATATACTTATTTAGTTTCTGATAGCAATAGATCAGAAATACTTATCCTAATGAGCTCTATCCTATATCATGTTGCATGATTGTATGATTTGTGTTGAAATGTTTTTGTGCATGCATATGGAAATTAATGTATATAGCCATGATATTACATATAGTATTTTAAAGAAGATTGTAGGTGTTATGTTTTTATATTCACAAAAAGAAATTTGTATCAGTCCGAGACCAAGTTTCATACACAGGTTAACATGGACATCATAGGGATAAAGATATTCCTGTCATTGTCAAAAAGCAGATTAAGTTTTCGAATCTAAAAGGGTCTGACAGTTTCTCTATGGATGATTTGGGTCATCATGTTGGTTACTACAAGATTGCCAATTCACAGGACGTTAGGTATTGTTTTTCTTCCGTTTATATATATATGAAAAAATTATTGTTGTTTTATAAATATTCAAGTTTAAACTTAGCAATGGTTTTGTTTTGAATTGGATTAATTTAAGGTTACTATGATCAGTAGAGATGGCAATGGGCAAGATATGGACGGATATGTCAGTATCTATATCCTTATCCTCTAATTTTTTTCTATCTATATTCTTCCCATATCCTTTTAATTTAACTGGATAAGGATGCAAGTATTTATCCACGGATATGGATTTATCCATAGATATACTCATATCCTCATAATAATTTTTTAAAATAAAGATACGATCAAAATTAAACCAAATTATAAACACGAAATTATTCCAAATTCAATCACGAAATTATTCCAAATTCTAAATAAAATAAATTTAAAATAAAACAATTCTGACACTCTTTTAACTAAAACTTTAAATAAGATAGTCGGAAAATATAAATTTTATTAATGTTTGAGGTTCTCACCACAAGTTACCAACGAAAATAAAAAATAGCATAAATATTATAACGAAAATAAAAAAAAAAAAAAAGCATAAATATTATATTCAACTCGTGAATAATTTCTTCCACTAATTTTAAAATATTTATCATAGTCACAAGAATTAATATATAAAACAAATAATTAAAAAATATATTTATGTGAAAATCTGAGTAACCTTGAAATAATATGACTTCAACAAAATAAAAATTTTCTTTTAAATTATATTATATTTTATTTTTACTTTTATTTTACGGGTAGATGATATGGGTAAGTATATTTTACAGTACCCATATCCTTATCATTATCCTTTACGGGTATAGATTTTCTATTCATATCCGCCCGCCAGCTTTAATTGGTATATTCGTGGATAACGAGCGGGTATCTATGGGTATGCAAGTAGAATTGTGATCCCTAATAATCAACAATTTTCTTTCTTAATTTGTTAACAAATCATTTATAGTATTATTGATCATAAATTGAACTTTGTTTGATTCTGCAACTTCCTTATCGGGTTGAGTTGAATTTTATCAGATTGATATCTTTTTTGAAACTGTTATACGATCTATAGACCTGCTCAAATTGCTACTGATTTTGATAAGAATCAGTAAATTAGTTTTTCTTTAATTTACGTTTGGTTTTGATAACCTAATTAAGATAGATAATTTTTAAGACTGTTAAGACTGCTAGAGGGAACTCCATTGGTGTTTGAGGGAAGGATTCAGTGTGTGATTTAAATCAGAACACATCAGTTCATCAAAACCAACATAAAATGAAACAAAAGAAAAAAAAATCTATAAGTCATTCAGGATAGATGATGTCAGTATCAGTACTGGAGCAAGTCTCAAGATATCGAAGATGTAAAATCACAAATGATTATTCCATCAGAGGAGAAGCAAATAGGCGTATGTCAGATTAAAAAGGAAATAAGGATCCATACTACATGTCAAACATCATCCAATATAATTTTAGACATCCAATATAATTTTAGTTTACGTTGATATGTGATTTTAAAATTTCATACATTAACATTTCAAGCTTTTATAAATAAATACATATTGATTGAAAAAGCTTATATTGTTGTACTATTGAAAATTTTAATTAAAAATTTCAAATTAATTTTTTTAAATAATTTATTTTATAAATTTAAAAATAAAAATAATTGGTACATTTAAATAAGTTAATAAAAAAATCAAATTAACATTAAATTTCTATAACGCATTTTTGAGCTTTTTTATTAAAATAAAATTTATATTTTTAGATCTACATTAAAATGTTTACAAAATTAAAATTTTGAATTTTTTTTTCAAAAATATACCAAAATGACCATCTTACCCTTTGATACTAAAAAAATTACACAGTAGCTTCCCGGTATGCTATGAAATCGGCAAAATTGAAGTTTAGTTTCCTGGTGTATAACACCGGGAAGTAAAAATTTGTTTTCCGGTAGTACACACCAAGAAACAAACTTGAATTTTGTCTGTTTTCTAATGTGTAATACCAAGAAGTTAGGTTTTTGCTTCATGGTATTGTACACCGGGAAGCTGATAATTTTGCCCGCTTTCCAGTAGTACATACCGGTAAACTCATTTTTTGTAATTTTGTTTTTTAAAGTTTACTTTTACAATTTTTTTATAAAAAAATTTAAAAGTAGAAAAAATTTAAAGTTAGTTTAAAACTAAAACAAAAAAAGTTGATAATGTCTAATTTTGGGAATTTTCACAATAAAATAATAATATAAATAAAACTATTAAATGAATTTTTTTTTTAAATAGCCATTCACATGAATCAAACATCAATCTAAATTAAATTATTATTAATATAAATTATAATAAATTATATTTCTTTCATATTATTGAAATTTATAGTTTTTACTTATTAAAATTAATATGGTACAAATAAAATTTCACTACAAATCTATATTAAAATTAATTCAATTATCTTTTCATATTTCTTAATTTATATTATTTAAAAATATATATATATATATATATATATTAAATAAAAGGAAAATAAAATTATAAAATTACAAACGATAAACTAGCAAAGAGAGACACTCTTTCAGAAAGAGTCACAGAACAAGCATGACATATACAACTGTAATAGAAGCTGCTAGTCGTAGCTGTAGAAAAAGGTCATTCAGAAAGTCTGTGATTTTTTTAACAATAAATTTAAATTAATATTTTTTAAAATATTTTGTTTAAAGTAAATATAAAAACAACCTCTCTCTCTCTATATTATATATATATATATAAATCAACAAGATGTAAATTTTATTGTCGTATATATAACCAAACATAGAAAATTTTATTGTCGTATATATAACAAAACATAGATAATATATATATATATATATATAAAATGTCAAATGTATTCTTTTTCAAATACTTAATTTTGTTGTAAAATTTATCAAATAATTTAGAAAATATTTTAATTATAATTTAATTATAATTTTTTATTTTTTCATTTTTATATGAATTTTTATATTATTTTTAAAAATTTTAAAAGATTTATATTATTTATTTATTACACATATTTTTTCTTTCGAATTTAATTTAACTTAACAAAATATCTAATACAACTCGTGTTCTATTATTCTATAATATATTTTTATAAATTAATAGTGTTATAAGCAGTTTGTTTATTATTTTATTATTTTTTTAATGGAGCTTTTGTGATGCATTAGAAGGTTGGTCTACATAAAAAAAAATTATTCAAGAACTATTTAAGGACAGGTCAGAAAAAAAATTAATTAGATAATTGACCTCAAGTAAAACTAGAATAATAGTAAAATGAAACCTCCTATTATATCACTTACTACTAATCCTACAAATGCTCACATTCGTGAATTTGGAAATTGAGTAGAGCGAAACAAGCTAATCCGGTACATTTGGAACCTAAATTTAGTATCAATTCTATGTTGGTGTGAATCAGTTAGTAAGTTACTACATATATTTCAGGTCATTCTTGAAAAATGATATATAATATACCTGTATTTTATTTTTATTTTATTTATAATTGAAGTTAATTTTTATTTATTTTTTTTTAACAAATGAGGGAATACCCAAAGTAAAAATCACTGACGAACAATACGTGGCAAAGCCACCTCTTGTATATCCCGGATAAAGACTTGCAAAACCTTAATAGGAGGATGCCACCAAACATTCCTTCTAACAGCAGATTGCACCGCCAAATTAAGTAGAGCATCAACCACACGATTGGCTTCATGAAAGACGTGACTCAATGTTATAATCTAGTCCCCTTGCAGCTATCTATGCACCTCAGATATCAAATCTGTAAGCTTTTGATTCTTCACATGACCCAAGACTAGGTTAACACCAACTAGAGAATCCATTTCCACTTCTAATTGTCTACAACCAGCATTCCAATTGCACATTAGATCAGGAATCACTCCACCACAACCAGCACGTCCGAAATTCCCTTTCGAAGCACCATCAACATTGAGCTTAAAAAAACCTGAGATTGGGGGAGACCAAGCAACATAAATAATTTTGTGGCTTAAGCCCTTCTTACAATCATAATTATTAGCCTAAAAAAAATCTCAATTTAATGAAAATTTTGCCAACAGAGTCTGTGCTGCCATTGAAAATCTTGTTATTTCTCTAACACCAAAGAAGTCATAGTAGAATCTTCATAATCTCAACTACTTGAAATTCCACATATTGGGCAAAAACCAACTTCTTCGCCTGCTTAATCCAAGAGGTTGTAGGTAACGATCTTAAATTGAGAAAACTGGAATGATCAAGTAAGGACTGCCACAAATGAATCACCTTCTTACAATCACGAAATAGATGTTCCGTCGTCTCCATTTCACCATAAAAAGGACAAGAATCGGAATCAATAAAGTGGCGCTTCTTCCATTCCACGTTAGTCATCAATTTCTGCCTCTGAAATGACCAAAAAAAAACCTGAATCCGTTTATTAACTCGCATCTGCCAAATTTAACTTCCAAATTGGATCGGTAGTGGAAGAATCAAAACCTGCATCTGATTTACAAGCAGAAGAAACCATAAAAAGACCATTATTAGATGGTCCCTAAATCACAAAATCACTAATAGTAGGGTCATTATTAAGAGAAATCGAAGCCATTTATTAGCAAACAGCAGAAGGCAAAAACTGAAGCAAAGTATCCCAATCCCAGTCATCACCATTCCAAAAGCTAACCACGGAGGCGTAATTAAAAATGGGATCGATCTGCAAGCACAACATCTCGCAAGGTCGAATTGCCAATCCAAATGTCATCCCAAAAAGAGGTATTATAACCATTACAAATAGATTTCGTCATGCCTTTTTCTATGATATCCGCACCTCTAACAATGTCTTTCCAAATCCATGAAGCTCCATATTTATCAATTAGGCCAACTACTCCTCCTGTATCCTTCATGTATTTCTGCTCCAACATACAACACCATAAGGCTCCTATGTCTTGAAGGAAACGTCAACCCAATTTAGCCAGAAATGCATTGTTCATATATCGTGTAGACTTAATGCCTAAGCCTCTCATAGAAGTTGGTGATGTCACAACATCCCAATTAACAATTTGAACAGAATTGCCCCACAGGAAATCTCTAATCTTCTTATCAATATCAGCACAAAACAACCTAGGCAAATAGAGAACCTGCATAGTGTGATTTGCAATAGTAGAAAAAATTGATTTAGCGAGAGTTAGCCTACCTGCAAAACTGAGGAGATTACGTTTTCAGCTTGCTAAATGAGAATCTGTTCTGCCTAATTGATAAGTCTAGAATTTACCTATGTTTTAGCATCTTTTATGAGTATAAATATAATGAAATTAAAACTAAAAGATGAGATATTGAATGCATTTCCAGTAATGCTAGACTATTATTGCTGAGATAGGGACTTGGATAAAAAGTTGTGAAAAAAGAGTTAAAACGTGCAAATTCAGAAGAAAGAATGACTAAATCAGAATTTCATTCAAAGTCGGCAAACTGGCGAAATGATGATGCTAAGAAAAGAATTCGCCTGAAGATCTCACCATGATTCGGAGTGAAGGGCGACGTAGCAGGCGACATAAAGCAATTTTCGTCTCAAAGAGTAAAGCATGAAAGGCGACTCAGAGATTCTTCGCCTTTGCATATCGCCTTCTTGACAGTAAATTAGGCGATGAAGATGAAGTCTCGCCTACCTTGAGGCGATATTTTAGGCGATAAAAGAGAGATGTCGCTAAAGTTAAGGATTATCACAGGCGACATTTGATGAGACATCGCCTAAAGAGATCTTAACTGAAAAGTTGTTTTGCCAAAATATGTCCACTCGCCTGAGCATCAGGCGACGTATTATAGCAACATTAAGGATATTTCGTCTGGAAAGAGTTGAAGCTTGGCGATCAAGACAAGCAGATGTGAAGAAGTCGTTTGGTTCAGGCGAAGGAACAAGCGACATAAATGGAGAAAAATGTTACTTTGCCTATTTGTGTTTCT
This sequence comes from Cardiospermum halicacabum, assembly GCA_031304145.1. Lineage (NCBI taxonomy): Eukaryota > Viridiplantae > Streptophyta > Magnoliopsida > Sapindales > Sapindaceae > Cardiospermum > Cardiospermum halicacabum. Next base: position 10,725,685 of record CM062391.1, on the reverse strand, counting down.
TTGTTGATTTTATTTCGAAATTGCCACTGAGCCAAACTCTATAAATAGAAGCTCAGATAAAGCAATTGGGGTGAAGTTTTTTAGAGAAAAACAGTTTTAGACGTTTGATTTTCACTCTTGACATTCTGTTAGACTTTAAGAGAAATTCTAGATTCTTCTATACGCTTCATTCAACATCTTCAGAGAAGTTTCTTGAAGAAGTTTTGTGCTCTGTTTTTGCTGATCATTGAGATTCAGCTTGAAGATTGTGAAGCAACAACTGTGACAGAGTCTAGCTTCAATCTTCCTTGGTAAGATTTAGATCTTGAGCATGTCGATGATGATTTCCTGTACTTGATTGAATATGCTGAAGTAGATGTGCTAGCTAAAAGCTCTGTTGATCTATTGAATCTTGATTGTTGATTATCATTTCGATTGCAAAGTTTCTTATTCAATTATAGCCAGATCTACTGGATTTCATGAGCTAATTGAATTACAAGGACGAGAGTTACGTAATATTGTTAATCTGAGAACTGATTTAGACCAGAGATGGCGATTAGGTTTCCGATCTGAGAACAGAGGATCGTAGTACTAGAGATAGATTATAGATCTATTTTTCTACAGATTGTGCTTATCAGTTGTATAGGTTGTAGTATAGAGATATATGCAATTATATAATTGAGATCTGTTAAATTGAATCGAGAGATCTTTTAACAGGTCACTGATGATGATCTAGAAGGTAAATCTATGATTTAAGATGAAACTTGCATGAGAAGTTAATTGAAATCAGATCTAGCAAATCAGTTAATTCTTTGTTAGGATCAATTGCAGAATAGAGTGCTGACTTGAGTTTTCATTGAATGAATGTCATGAGTCACTTTTACTTCACATCAACCTTTATGATCCTATGATTCTATGATTTTTATGATTCATTTTGTATATAGATTCTTTTAGCAATTCAGTTTAATCCTTAATCTCAATCATGCTTCTTAGCTTACAATCCCTGTGGAGACGATATCTAAAATACTACATTAGACGTTGATAGGAATTTCGATTGAGTACTGTGAATATAAATATCAGTCGAGTTTCGTCCCATCACTAATATTGACTCATAGTGAGCTTTAAAATTCTGACCACGAATAACCGGAATCCCCAAATATGTATGCATAACCTCAGATTCCTTACTACCTAATGCTGAGGAGATTTGCCTTCTTAAATTTGCATCAACATTTTTGGAAAACAGAACCGAAGACTTACTGAAATTCACTTTTTCCCCTGAAGCAGAACAGAACAAATTCAAGCAATCTTTCAACACATTAACTTGGTCTAAAGATGATTCCATAAATAAAACCAAGTCATCAGCGAAAAATAAATGGGAAATAGGAGGACCAAATCTTGATGTCTTCACACACTTCCATTTACCACTCCCAACTGCATCTTTGATTACATGCCCTAACCTCTCCATTACTAAAACAAAAAGATACGGAGATATAGGATCACCTTGGCGAACACCACGTCCAGGCTTGAAAGAGTCCGAAACAATATCATTCCAAAGAACCTTCATTGTGCAGGATTTGAGGTAAGAAGAGATCAAAAATCTCCAATGATCATTAAAACCTGTCAAAGATAACCAGTCATCAATAAAATTCCAATCGATTCTATCAAATGCCTTCTCCATGTCAATTTTATTGTGCATCCAATGAATTATTTCCTCAAAAATAACAACATTATCATGTAATTGCCTCCCGGGAATAAAGCTACATTGCACTGGATCAATCAAAGGGAAAATTTGACGCAATCTATTAGTCAACACCTTTGTCAAGATTTTAAAGCTCATGTTGCACAAACTAAAAGAATGGAATTGGTTTATATGTTCCGAAGCATCAACTTTAGACAACAACGTAATCACTGACTCACAAATACTATGTGGTAAAGACCCATAATTCAGAAAGTCAATAGCAAATTGAATCAGCGAACTTCCTACAACAGCACAAGATTTTTAAAAGGAAGATGCTTGGAATCCATCCGGGCTAGGAGCTTTATTAGGCGCCATTTGAAAAACTGCTTTACGCATTTCTTTACCAATGAAACTATCGGAAATAAGAGTCAATTCAACATCTGACATGGCAGGAAATAAAGAAGAAATCCTTAAATGAATAAAAGGAGTTGCATTACTAGAATACAAATCCTTGTAAAAGGAGACTGCCATGTTGCGCAACACATTCTGATCCATAATTCATTCTCCCTGATCATTCCTGAGGGCCGAAATCGAATTTCTAGCACATTTCACTATAGCAACAACATGAAAATAAGGGGTATTACGATCCCCTTGGATGATCCAGTCTTCTCTAGACTTCTGATGCCATAAAAGTTCCTCCTGATCCAAAATCACTTCCAGTTCAGACTGAAGCTGGATCTCTAATTTACACATGGCCTTGTAATTATGTTTATTCGTATTTTGTTGAACCCCTTTGAGACGAGCAATAAGGCACTTCTTCCTTTTAAAGATATTACCAAAAACTATAAAAGCCCAATGAGAGAAGGCAGAAGATAAAGTAACCAAGTTTTGCTAGAAAGAACTTGAAAGACTCCAATTGTTCCTTAAGAAAGACATACTTCTCATATGCGGTCCAAGCCTGTTGAAACCGAAAAGGTCTGGGGCTAGAGACAACAACAGTTGGCTCCAAACAGATATGTAAAGGGCAATGATCTGACAAAAGCTATCCCAGATGAACGACCTTGGCATGGGGAAAAAGTTTACACCAAAAAAAAAAAAAAAAAAAGAGCTCTGTCCAGGCGTGCAGCTTGATAAATAGCTTCAGACCTCCCTTTCGCCCAAGTGAACAAAGAAGCTACGAAACTCAAATCTACTAACTCCATAGAATTGATCTAGGAACGAAATTTAGCATATCTCGAACCCACATGAGGATCAGTACTAGTGGTCTCATCCTTATCAATAAAAAGTTAAAATCACCCGCCAATAACCAAGACAAAGAAGTAGCAGTACGAATCTGATATAAGTAATCAAAAAACTTGTTTCTCCAACGGTTAGTCGGACTAGCATAAATAGCTGTAAACAACCAAACTCTCCCTTTAGAATCCGAAATCTGATAATGTGAAATCGTGAATTAGAACAAAGAATAGAAACATCACTAATGGAAACATTCCAAAACAGTCATACGCCACTACTAAAACCAACAGCTTCCACTTGAACCCATTTATCAAATCTAAGAGAAGTACAAACACAATCAGCACGAATACCAGACACCCTTGGTTCCACCACCACCAAAATGAGAGGACGATACTAGCGACAATTAGAACTCAACATACGCTGACGCTTCTTCGAAGCAATACCTTGAACATTCCAAACTAATATTGACATAAAGATAATGAAGTAAAGGGAAAAAAAGAACTTGTAGTTCATTAACTTTGAAGAACAGAATTATGCCTCTCAACTTGAGAATTCTCCTACTGCCCATCAAAAGCATCTAAGCATTCTGACTGAATACCTTCCATATTCGAAGAAGGCTGGTCATCAATCTCCCTCGCTCCCTCGTCGTCACCCGGATCGTGAATAATAATGGTATCAGAAATGACCACTATTTTATTAACCCTTAGCTCCGAATCCCCCCCGAACCAAGGTGTGTGCTCCAATTGCAGCAACTTGGACAGGGTTAGGAAACCTAGGTGGAGTGGAGCCAAAAGAAAAATAGCACTGTTGGACGAAGTATGAACATTGCTCACTAACATATCCTGATTCACGGGTTTAGAAGGTGAAGTCAATTCAGTAAGACTTGTGGCTTTTGGTAAAGTCACATATTGGGCCACTTTTTCTTTAAACTGGAACGAGATTTGTTTCCCATGTCTAGAAACAACGTTGTTATTGGGCTTCGGACCCAAAGTTCCCTTACCTGTGTTTTTCTTAGCTCCAACTGGGCCAACTTGCCCAATATTTGGGCTCACATTCTCCTGATCACGATGCTCCTCAAATTCATCATCTACCTCATGCACTAGAGTAGAATACTTATTTGAGTCTCCTAAAATCTTGGAAGTAGGCGTAATTTTAGAAGAAGACGCATATTGGTCTTATCTATATGGGAACGGTGATGATTTTGATTAGGATTGGACTTTCACGTTGACTTTCTAGAAGATTTTCCCGCCACTATCCACGACCCATAATTCTTTAACACTTCCGCTGAACCAATTCTTTAACCAATTCATCCTCGTGAAGTTGTACATCAGTCATTTTAGAACCATCGCTATCCACCAGGGAATTCTTTTTAAACCTCCTTAGCTAACGCCGAACAGGAGTCCTTATGATGGTCGTAACATCCACAATTAAAGCAAATTAAGTGCAAACCTTCGTATTCCAGCCTACGAATCTTTCTCCAGAATCGAAATTTGGACAACAAGGGCTTGTTAAGATCTACCTCCACACACAACATCGCATATTTGCCTCTCATTGCACCTAACATTGTTCCATCGATTTTCACCGGTGTACCAATACGAAGGTCCAATCTCCATAAGAAAACTTTGGAATAATATTCTATAGACAAATTTGGTGCCCTAACCCAAACTATCACGTGATCAATAACGTCTGAATCAGGGTCAAAATTCGGCCTCCATTTCATTAATGTAACATATGGCCAGAAACTAACCAAGGGCCACCATTCAAAACATGATCAAAGTCAGACTTGCATGCAAACCAAATTAAGAAATAGCCATTTGCCAAATCAATCAATTCAAACGGATTAGGGAGACCCCAAAGTTGGTTAAGACGCTTTGAGAGATAAGCAAAACCACTTGTGCGTCCCAATACCTTCATGATCAGAGCATTCCTCCAGGGTTGTTTCAGTTGTACCTTTTCGTCTTTGGAAAGCCTCATTATTGGACAATCCAAATCATCATCACCTTCTATATCATTGTCAAAATTGTCCTCCGAAACAGCATCAACATCAATTCCAATCATCACAAAACTATCCGGCATATTCAAATCGCGGAACCAAAGCATCTTGAAAAGAAATTTTCCTTCGTGCATGTCTTGCTAGGTTCTCAAGAATATCTCCAAACCTATGATTCATACCACTTTAAGAGCCATCCGGAAGTTTGTCCTTCTTATTACTTCGCAGGAGTAGATCAGTCTCCTCTGTCGAAATTGGTGGGTCCTCAGAGCTCATGTATAATTAATCTGAAGCCGACTATTATTGAATAATTTCCTATTAATTTTAATTTTAAATTTTAAATAATTTTTTTTGTTTTTCTAATTTTAATATATAAGCATGTATAGATGACATTTTGGTAAGTCATCAATCATTTTTATTATGTTTTTGGATTACGAAAATAAAAAATAATAATAATAGTTTTACCAAATTTTCTAGAATATCGATTTTAAAATTTTGAAAATGAGAAAAAAAATATTTGGTAAAAAAATCAATTGAATATTAAAAAATATTTGAAAAAGAATTTTAAAAATAAATGTTCGCAAAATAAATTTGAATCTTTTTAGAAGGAATCTTTTTAGAAGGAATCTGTATTTATTGGTGTTTTTTTTTTCCTGATAATTTTGGAATTTGAAAACCAACAAATTTCAAAACAAATTTTGAGAAATGAAAATAAAATCAGCTCCTACCAAACAAATCCTTCCTCATTATTTAGTTTATTTTATCAAAACAAAAATCTAATTACTTTCAATGATAATTTTTTTTTTTTTTTACTAAAAACAGTACTTTCATTATACCTCTCATTTAAATTAAAAATAAATTTAATTTTAATATATTTTGAATTATACTACTATCTATTATTTTAATAAATCACATATTTTATTTAAATATTTTAACTATTCTAAAAACTCAAATATTATAATAACTAAAATTAAAAGTTATTAAAATAAAAACTTAAAAAATATTTAATTATTTTATTCAAATTTTTAAAAAAATAGTAGAATTAAACAATCATCTAACCTCACCCCCATGAGGTCCCACTAAAGTCCCATGTATTATTATTACCACTTAATACTTTTCAATCCGGAAGCGAAAATACGACAATTTAAGGTGCAAGATGATAACAACCCTTATTTACTCGGTGACAATTAACCTGCGTTTCTATATATACCAAACAAACATATATGGCAGTTCAACAAAGATAATGAAAGTTAAATCCATAATGTAAAACACAGACTAAAATCTAGGGTTTGACAATTCACCCAAACCCGATCGGGTCGGGTTTTATTTGAACATACACAACAGACACATTCATTCGGATCTAACCTTCAGATCAGAAGACGAAATTCCATTACAGTAATTGAAACCGTACCACAAATTATTCGGAATCCAAGTATTGTACCGAAACGTCACCGTCTTGGTATAGTACCCGCTCACCGTCACCGATTCCGGTTTCCATCCATCGTATCCGCTTCTGTACAAGTACAAGTAACACACCTGGTACGTACAGGGACCGTTGATGGTATAGGTGTCCGTAGAGCAGCTCTCGAAGGCTCTGGACGACGGATTGTCGATTCTCGGAGCGTAGACCTGGACAGTTACAGAGTTGTTCAATTGAGTTGATTACGATGATTTTGAGATCTGAGTGTAGAATCGAAGAGAATAGAAGAGGAGAAGAGTGACCTGGTAACCGTAGGCGTCGCCGAAGGAGAGACTGATTTGATCTCTGGTGTATCTAGAAGAGGAACAGCTTGTTTTGATGGAGACTCTGTAGGAGCAGGCGCTTTGTTGATTTTGTTGTTGGGAGATTGTGAAGGAAGGGTTTGGTTGAGGATCGGAATTGGAATGAGGGAGAGGGAGGTCGCGTGAGGTGGCGTTTGATGATGAAATCGAGAGGAGGAAGAAGGAGAGTAGAAGAAGGAAGGTCCCTGTGTTTATCATTTTGTTGTTTGCTCTGTTTTGTTTGTCTGCTGTGTATTTGGTTATATACATGGATTAAGGAGTGAACTTTCTAGCTAAGAAAGGGTAGGTCAATCGTTTTCAATCTGGGCCATTGTTTTTTGGAACGTGGGGTGTTTTTTCATTTAAATATTAAGGATTTTCTTTTTTTTTTTTTTTTTTTTTTTTTATAATTTATTGAAAGAGGATTTCTCCTTATCTATTTTAATTAGATGGAGTAGTTTGGGTTACAACATACCGTGTATTTTAAATTTGGGTGGGTTTCGACGAGTTTGACCATCCGTTTAACCTATTCTGAATTTGGGTTCAGTTTGGACGAATTTGATAATTCGTTTAACCCTTTTCATAAGGGCATCAAATTCAGGTAAATTGACATTAATGTATTTTTTTTAAAACTACATTAATCTATTAATCCATTTAAATTTCTTTGTATTTTATTATTTATAATATAATTTAATCTTAATTTAACTTGATTAATATTGTAATAAATTTAATATATTAAAATTTTTAATTATACTCATTTAATTTATAATATAAAAATTTTATTATATAAAAAAATTATATTTAAAATTTTAAAATAAATTAATTAAATAAATCAACTCGCAAACTCTTTTAATTAAATTGGTTTTGTGTGAGTTTGAATTTTTTAACGGTTTAATAAAAAAAGTGATATAAATTAATTCTTTTATTAAATGGAATAAATTGGGGTTGAGCTAATACAAAACACATCCACCTCCAATTTTAAACTATTAAAATAGCTTATAATGAACATTCGAATGTTATTATTTTTATTATTGGAATTAGCATAATAATAATATTATTATTATAATTTATTAATAATGGTCACTTTCTATTTCGGATATTATTTAAGAATTAAATTTATGGTAATTTTATTTTAATAAAAAAATAAATTAAAATTTACCTATAGCATTAAATAATTAGTTGGTACTTTCTTTTCAATATTTTAATTCAAATTGGTTGACTCATCATATATGTTTGTGGCTATTATTATTATATTATTTTATTATTATTATTATTATTATTATTATTATTATTATTATTATTATTATATTATTATTATTATTAACCATCACTATTTACTTAAATAGCAATTTCACTAACTTCACAGTTACAAATTAATTATACATATTTTATTAAAAAGTTAAGTTGTAAATAAAATATGTACATTTTAAAATATTTTTAAATTAAATTCATTTAGTGACCAAAAAAAAATAAAAAAGCTACCATTGTACCATCTCATATTAGTCATATAGTATTTGATTGGATGAAAATTTCGATCCAAACTAAAAATTATATATATATATATATAATAAAATAAAAGAGGTTATTAAAAAAAAAAAAAACTTTCATTATCTATAATTATAAAAATCTTAAATTATTTTAACTTTTCGATTTTCAACATATTAAATTTTTTATTTTATATTATTTTATTAAAACGAGTGGAGTTTTGTATGGACGGGACATATCTATAAAACTAAAGGGTAAATTTTATATAGGAATGACAACTGTACGGATATGTTATGGATATAGCTCTTACCATATCCGTACCGTAAAATTTTAAATATAAAATATCCGCATCATATCCGCTCCGCACGGTATAAAACTTGTTACCATATCCGTATTTTGCGGTTTTTAACAAAATCCGCTACTATATCCGTATCCGCATCCATAAATCTCTTTTAATTTCTTTTTAATTTCATAAAATAATACCTAACTTATTATGACTTCCAACAACAGTAAATGAAATATAAGATTAAATCTTCTATTAAAGTTATAAATAAAATATATAATTATTTGTAACTTTTGAGAAAATATTTTTAAAATAGAAAAAAAAAATAAGACATTAGACTCAAAATAATATTTTGAATAGAATATTCTTCATATTTGTATATTAAATATAATTAATCATTTATAATTAAATTAGATTTGACTAATAATGATTTTTTTTTTCTTACCAGAAGTCTTTTGTTTTTTTATTAATAAAATAAATAAATATTTATATTATATATATTTATTGTATAATTTTGCCGGTACGGATACGGTATGGATACGGACGGTAAACTGCTATATCTATATCCGTACCATATCCATTACGGTTACAGTAAATTTATATCCGGATACGATAACGAATTATTTTTTTCCGGATACGAATACGAATATTTTTATTACGATACGGTACGGTATCAGCGGATAGCGGATCATATTGTCATCCCTAGTTTTATAGGACAGTTGTTCGACCAACATTGTTATATGGTACGGAGTGTTGGACTGCGAAAGGAAGTCACATTCTAAAAATGAGAGTGACAGAAATGAGAATGTTAAGATAGATGTGTAGACACACTAGAATGGATAAAATAAGGAATGAGGTGATAAAAAAAAACTGGAGGTCGCGCCTATTGAGGAGAGAGGAGAGGGAATAGATTGTGATGGTTTGGGTATATATAGAGGAGACTTATTGATGCACCAGTCAGAAAAATTGAGAGAGGAAAAAATGAAACTGTTATACGGAAGCGAGGGAGATCGAAAAAGACGTGGATGGAAGTGATTAAGAGTGATATGGGTGTCTTGGGCGTGAACATAGTAATGGTTTCTAATAGAAAATATTGGCAAAAGAAATTTCATGTGAATAACCGAACGTGATTCTATATTTTAGTTTATGTTAGTCGACTCCAAATTACTTGGGATTAAAGTTTAGTTATGGTTGTTGTATATTATTATATAAAAAAAATATATATATATATTATATTGGAATAAGTCACGAGAAAGAGTAAACTTTATATTCAAATTAAAGTACTGCTCTTGTAGGCAAATTGTTATTATAAACAATTAAAATTACTTCTAAAACTTTAATTCCAAAATATATATATATATACACACCACAGAGATCATGGTTATAGAGACGTCTGATTATATAAAGGTGGTAAACATACTATTTCAATATAATTTTAAACTTTATTTTCACATTCGGATACTTTTAGTTTTCATGTTTTGTTTATCATAAAATCTTTGGAAATTAAATTTCAGCACATGAAATTTCCGAATTTTTATATTTGATCTTTTAAACCTCTAAAGTTTAATGTTATAATTATTTTTAATTAAAGAATATAAGTATTTATAAAAATATGATTTTTAACTTCTGATTCTTTGAATTTCATTTCATGTTTTAATAGAGACTACATTATTCATAATTCATTAACTATTCTAAATAAAATTATTATTTTTTATTTAATGTCAATGTTAATAAATATTTAGAAAATATGATTTTAATTTCTTATTATTGATTTCTATTTTTTTTTTAAAATTTTTTTAATTTACATTTAAAAATAAAACAATAAAAGTTATAATTTCTTGAGATCTTTCATTTTATTCACTAATTATAAAAAGTTATTATTTAATTCTGGAAAAAATAATAAATAAATAAATAATGAATAAGTGAATTTTTTTTTCTTTATTAAAAGGGAGAAAAAAAAAAGAAATTATAATCATATTTCCTAAATATTTAGGAACTTTAATAAAAAAAATGATTTATTTAGGGATTAGAATAAATAATAAATAAAATAATGAATCAATGGACTTTTTTTTGTAAAAAAAAATTAAATAATAAATTAATAATCATATTGGGTGAATATTTATTAATTTTAATTATAAAAATAATAAATAGTAAATCTCAGGTAAAATTCACGGGCTTGAGAGGTTAAAATTAAATCTTCAAGGTGGGTGGTAAATAAAACATGAAAACTCAAACTTAAATCTTAAAAGCTTAATATGAAGAAGTGTTAAATCCTAGGAGCCAAGCAACCGAGGTATTAAGTTTTCTCAATGTTTTGAAATTCGAACTGGACCGACCGGTCAGACTTGGTTAACCGTGCACCGGTGGCAAATACATAATAAAATCAAAACCAAATAAAATCGATTTGAATTAAGTTGAATTGGAAAAAAAAAACTAAGAAATCGGTAAATCGGTAAAAACCAAATAATGACGTGACGCCCTGCCACCGCGCTTTGGGTCAACCGGGGACAGGGGCTGAACATTATGAATGGTATCAGAGCAACTCTGCGACCGCAAATGCGCCTGTGGACATATTAGCCCTGACATTCGTCTAGGGGGGTAAAGATTCTAGGAATGATGTGGGCCAACCACAACGAGAACATTGTGTCCTAAGGGGGGTGGATTGTAACACCCCATTTTGAGAAATGGTTAAAATGAATTGAATTGCTACCTATATCACCAATGTACACATTATTTTTCGAGAGCCCAGATCTTGAGAACTCCAAAGTTAAGCGTGCTTGGCTTTGAGCAATCTTGGGATGTGTGACCTTCTGGGAAGTTTTCCCGGAAAGCATGCGAGTAAAGACAAAGTATGCTAGAAAGTGTAATAGTGGTCTGTGGGGCTAATGGTCAGCCTTAGGACCGATTGTGAATGACGTGGCGTCCTGCCACCACGCCTCGGATCATCCGAGGGCAGGAGCCGAACGTTACAAATGGTATCAGTCTCGGGTCATCCAGGGGCAGGGGCCGGAGTTACAAATGGTATCAGAGAAACCCTGTGACCGCGAGTGCGCTTGTGGACAGAAGAGCCCAGGGCATTCGTCTAGTGGGGGTAAAGGTTCTGGGAATGATGTGGGCCAACCACAACGAGGACGTTGTGTCCTAAGAGGGAGTGGATTGTAACACCCCGTATTGAGACATGGTTAAAAGGAATTGAATTGCAACCCATATCATCAATGTGCACATTGTTTTCCGGGATCTCAGAACTTGAGAACTTTAAAGTTAAGCGTGCTTTGCTTGGAGCAATCTTAGGATGGGTGACCGCATGCTTAGCTTGGAGCAATCTTGGGATGGGTGACCTTCCGGGATGTTTTTCTCGGGAAGCATGCGAGTGAGGACAAAGCATGCTGGAAAGCATAATGGTGGGATTTGTTTAAAACTTTACTCAGATCTTAAGAGTTATGAGATTTGTTTGAATTTGGATTTGTTGATATTCTAGAACTGGATCCGGCAACTAAAAAGTTGATGAAGTCGCTAGAGAAAGACTGGAGGAAACAAAAAGGAGAGACGTTAAGGCACTATTCATAACTCAACAAGTTGTCCATGAAAAAAAAATTCACGAATCTCAGCAGCAACAGCATCACTTGAGGCTTGAAAATTTTTACCGAAAGAGTTCAAATGTGATGGCAGAGTCTTGGTGGTAAAGTTACAATCTTTAAGACGTGATTTTAAATCATTGAATATGAAAACTGATGAGTCAATCAATGATTTTTTTTATCAAGAGTTATGACAATATTCGGTCAAATGTAATCATATTGTGAAAAATTTTAGATGCAATCGTTGTTACGAAATTTTGAGGAGTTTGACATTAAAATTTGACATCAAAGAAGCAAAAAAATCTAGATATTCTCTTAGTACATGAACTGATGGGATCTCTTCAATCTCATAAACATAGAATCAATCGTCTTCATGATGATGAAGAAAAGACATTTGAAGTAAGTGAAACTAATTTTCAGTTAGCAAGCAGAGGAAGAGGAAGAAGAGGAGTTTTCCGTGGTCGGGGACGTAATAATTGTTCAGACAAACTGCTGGTACAAAAATCAGACAATGAATATGATGACTAAGCAATGTTATCATTGTTACAGGTATAAGCATGCACCATATGATTATTGGTACAAAGATCAAATAGTGGATGCTGTAAGAGTTAATGATGAAGAAAACAGACTTTTTATGGCCTTTTTTATTCTAACCAAAAGCAAAGTGATCTATCGTTTGTTGACAACGGGTACTCAAATCATATGATGTTATCTTTATTCAAGGAACCTGATGAAACACAAAAGATCAAGGTCAAGCTTGGGAATAGTAGAGATATGCAAGTTGAGGGAAAATATACAGTTGGAGTATTCAACAATGGTAAAATTAAACTCATACATGATGTTTATTTTGTGCCTGACTTGGGGTATAATTTATTAAGTGTTGGATAGTTATTGGCTAATGGATACTCTGTGATATATGATGATAATGAATGTCTTATTAGCAATAAGAAAACAGGCAACAAGATTTGTATCAAACTGACATCAAACAATATGTTCCCATTGGATGTTTCACACTTGGAGAACTGTGTGCTTGTTGTAAGTACAATGGATGATTCACAACCATGACATTTAAGGTATGGGCAGTTGAACATCGAAGGGCTGAAATTGTTGAGCGACTAAGGTATAGTTCTTGGATTACCCAGAATAAAATTTATTGATCTATGTGAAGCTTGTATTTATGGTAAACAGACTAGGAAATCATTTCTGGTTGGAAAAGCTTGGAGAGGTAGACAATGCTTAGAACTGATACATACATATTTTATGTGGTTCTATGCAAATAAAATTGCTTGGTGGTAGTTAGTACTTCTTATTGTTTATAGATGATTACAGTCGCATGAGATGGATGTATTTTCTTGAAAATAAGTCAGAGACTTTCAGCAAATTTCAAAAATTTAAAGTCATGGTTGAAAAGCAGAATGACTACTACATCCAAATGTTACATACAAATAGAGGAGGTGAGTTCTATCTAATGAATTCTACTTGTACTGTAAATAATATGACATTCATAAGGAGTTAACAACTCCTTATACCCCGGAGCATAATGGTGTGGCTGAATGAAAAATCGAACTGTTGTGGAAATGACAAGAAGTATGCTACAAGAAAAGAGTCTCAGAAATCAATTTTGGGTAGAGGTTATAGTAACAGAAGTCTATTTGCTAAATATATCACCAACAAAGTTTTTCATGAATCAAACTCCTTATGAGGCTTGGCACGAGAGGAAACCAATTGTATGTCATTTACATATTTTTGGAAGTGTCGCTTATGCTTTGGTAAATCTCAAGCATGCCAAAAACTTGATGAAAAATCTGAGAAATGTATCTTTACTGGTTACTGCCCTCAATCAAAAGCATATAGGTTGTATAATTCTATTTCTGGAAAATTTTTAATTCGAAGAGATGTTGTAGTTGATGAGAAAGCGAGCTGGAATTGGGATGAACCACGAAATCATTTTGCGCTTGCCGATAATTTCATTGATAATTTTGTGCCTTCACAGTCCTCAAAGTCACTAAGCCTGCCAACTTCAGCAACAACATCATCAATTCAAACTAAAGCAACTACAACAGATAGTTCCTCTGATGAAATGCAGCAACAACGTAATAAATCCTTGGCTGACATATATTCCTCCTATCAAATTGCTCTCTCTATTTCTGATCCTATATGCTATTTTGAAGCTAATGAAATAGAAGAGTGGCGAGAAGCAATAGTTGAAGAGATGAAGGCTATAGAGAAAAATGGAACATGGGAGATGGTTGATTTACTAGTAAGTAAAAATGTAATTGGTTTGAAATGGGTCTTTAAAACTAAATTTTCTGCAGATGGAAGTGATTAAGCACCATATGTGCAACATTTATGCACTATTTCATTAGTTATTTTGAGGACATTATTGTGATTTTATACTAATTTGCCCTATTTTTGTGAATATGAACAGTTGGGAGGCATTTGTGCAAATTATGAAGATTTCTGGGATTAAAGACCAAAAATGCAGAAAGTCAAGGATTGAAGACAAACTTTCACATCTTTCAAAAGTTAAATCAGAGATTATACTGGAGAAGATTTTGAGGAGATTTTATGGGTTTTGTTATTTTTCTTAACGGAGTATATTTACTCTGCAGAACAGATAGTTGGATCATCTTCTATTTCCTGAAAAGACTTTGAGAAGGAATCAGCTTTAGTTTTTCTATCTGTTTTCTTCTTTTTGTACGTTTAGTTTTATTTTAGACAATGATGTTGATTGCGCCCATGGGGTGCTAAACTAGTCTGCCCAGCTAAACGATTAGTTTAATTAATTCGTGTTGTGAGATCTTTGCTTCGTTGCTTTATCTTTTAATATTTGTGTAGTCTCTGTGCCCATAGTTAAGGTCACTCTGTGCCCATAGTTAAGGTCATGTTAGTTTTATTTGATTAATTGATTAAGCGCGCGATTGGTTAATTGAGTAGGCTAATACACTGCATGTTAGATAATTCGTAATTAATCTGACCTAGGTAGTGTTGAGGTTCCACAATCATAGTTCAAGAACTGTCGTACTGATTCATTGGCTATGACTATAGGTCTTTTCAAGTTCATATTGCAATCTACGTGTTAGATTAGTGATTGATTCGAAGGGTCGTACCCGGTCACTCTAATAACTAAGGAAAAGATTGGTTGTTAGGCACGTTGTCAATAACTATAACTGTGGTTATTAAAATCGATAGAGATATCTTTTGAATCAATGATCGACACATTAATTAAATGATCGGTTAGCTGGGTCTTCTAATATATTTGATTGTTAATATTTTGCGTTTTTAGCATTCAATCCAAATCCACTTTTCAAATCCCCATTTACATTACTTGGTCAGTTAACAATTACAATTATTGATTTCCGTTCTCTGTGGGATCGACCCTGTTTATTACAAGTTTATTTGTATTGCAGGTTAAATTTATATTGACGGATTCGACACCCGTCAAATTTTGGCGCCGTTGCCGGGGAACGGTATTTATCAATTTTGTTTTTGTTTATGACTAGATTTTTTTTTTCTGTCGTGCCTTACTTGTGCCCATATCGTCAGATCAAAACACGTATCCTGAAGATGTTTGACATAATAGGAGGATATGAATGGCACTCAAAATCAGACTTGATGACAAATGAGGTAAGTGATCTCCATTTTCAGATTAAAGAATTAACCGCTGCGGTTTATCAATTGGTTGCAGGTGAAGCTCAACAGTCATGCCCACAGGCAAGGCTTTGTGGAATTTCTGGTGCATCTGGACACTCGACTGATGCGTGTCCAACATGGCAAGATGAAACCCCTGAACAATTTGATACAGAAGGATTTTACAATCATGATTTCTATTACAGCACATATGATGAAGGATGGACGAATTACCCTAATCAAGGATATGGGTCAATGAACAATCAATTGAATGAACCAGTTCCCCAATATCAAAATGACCAATATTCAGGTAACTCTTTAGATGATATTATTGAGCAATTGACAACTAACACGCTCTTATTTCAATAGGAGATGAATGTCAGCATCCAAAATCTAGAGAAACAAATGAGTCAACTAGCCACTACTATAGGCCGGCTAGAATCGCAAGGGGAGCTTCCATCACAAACACAGCTAAACCCTAAGAACGTCAGTGCAGTTACGTTGCAAAGCGAAAAAGAATTGACAGATCGTTGTGCCCACGGCAAAGAAACCCTAACTGATCGCTGTGCCCATAGTGAAGGGCTGAAAGAAGACATTAACGTGGAAACCCTAACTCACGGGAAGAACCATGCCCACAGCGAAGTGGGTCAGTTGGAAAAAGAGATCGACGTCAAAACAAATGACCGTGTTGTACTGGAAAAGCCAAAATTCCTAGAAATTAAACCACGATTTCTAGGGATACTTGAAGAGACCAAGAGGGGCAGTGAAGAAAAAGATAACTTTGAAACTTTCAACAAGGCTGAGGATGAAGACGCGCATGAACAAGACACGTTGAAACATCCAGTATGTAGTTCACTTTTTCCTATGCCCATAACTAAGTCACGACTACCCTTTGTTGTGCAGGTACCGAATTTGAAATTATATTACAAAGGGTTTCGGGTTGGAATATCAGATTGGCTTCACCTTGATTCTGCGATTCGTGTTAGATGAAATTCAGAAACGTCTAGCCACAGACGTAAAACCAAGGCGCTGTTGGGAGGCAACCCAAAATTTTTAGTTTCTATTATTCTATTTTATTTTATTTTCAATTATTTTATTTTATTTTATACTTATATTTTATTTTATTTTTTTTCTTATTTTATTTTATTTTAGATATTTAATAATAATGATTTTTGAAAAAAAATAATAAAGAAATGATAATGATAATAAAAATAAAAATACTTGTAATTATATAGTTAGAATTAAATTTTGGAATTTTTAGTTTTTATTGTTTTCTTTCTTTACAGGGAAATAAATTCATAAAAAGAAAAGAAAAAAAATAATAAATTGTGAACAGTGCATTTGAAACCCTAGCAGCCACCTTCCAACGCTGCCGCCGCCGCACCCTACCAGCTTCGTCACCTCAGCGCCGCCGTATCGAACTGTAATCTCAATCCGCCTTGTCTTCAAGGGTCGTCGATCGCCGGTCTGTTCTCTCCGATTCTCCAGTCGCTGCGACGTCACGACTCCTCCATAGTCGCCGTCTCCATATCAGCCAACGTCTCCCCCATCAGTCATCATCATCCGTCGCTGCGATCTCCAGAGTCCGTCGTCGTCTTCTTTAGTCATCAGATAGGAGTCGCCTCGTCAACTAGTGTCGTATGTTGTCGAACCGGTGAGGGATTTCCTTGTCGCGCTCCAGCCTCCTCCGCTTTGTCAACGTCAATGAATCTCCGCGTCTTCACAGTCGCTCCATTCCACCACCACGTCTCCAAGTTTCATGATCTCAACGGCTGTCTTCAACTCTTCAGCGTCGCCAGTCTCCAAGCAGCGACAATCAGTTGCAGTCTCTAGCTAGTTCCGGTCGACAGTTTCCAATGACCTTTATCAGTTACCAGTGTCTCCTTTAGTCTCAAGCAGTTCGTCGACAGCGAGCTCTTTCGCCCCGGTTCTGAATTCTGAAAGAGAGGTGACTGTGCTTACAACTTCGGATGGACAATTCAGAACTTGACTAGTGAAGTAAAGAAAAGTGGAATATTTCAAGCGAGTTAGAGGCTGGAGATGTTGCTTACGGTTCTAATTTTCTACCTCCACAGTTTCAGGGAAGTGTCTGTCTATATTTTATTGTTTATTTTATATTGATTGGCATTACATTGGGACAATGCATGGTATAAGTGTGGGGGGAGGAAATACTGTGTTCTTTGTTGAGTTTATTTTTATTTTTATTTTTATTTTTACTTTGTTCTTTGTTCTTTGTTGATTTTATTTTATTTTTATTTTTATTTTTTAGGATGTTTTTAGATTTTATTTTAGTTATTTTTGGGATTTTAATTTTTCCTCTCTATTTCTTTTGTTTCTCTTGTGTTCTGATTTTACTTATGCCCGTAGGATATACTATTTTGTGCCAAACTTGAATTACCTGTAATATGATTTTTGATTGATTTGGGAGCTTTAATTATGAAACTTAATTTTTGTGTGTACTTAAGACATTAGCAGATGCTTCTAGAGCCTGTGATAATTTAATTTAGAACTCACCCATGCTAGATACTTGCAAATAGGGAGCCAGTCAGCTAGAAAATAATATAGCAGCTCAAAAAAAGAAAAAAAAAATGTTGATCATGTGACTCAGTATCATCAGCTAGGATTAGTGGATCGGCGCTAATCTTCCTTAAGTTATTGTATGTATGGAGCCGCTGGTGGTAGGAGGATTTTCCCCTATTAGGGTCGAATACAGTCCGACTAAAGTCACACATTCTTAGTTTTTCCATTTTCTTTCACTAGCCAGAATAGGTGACACGGCACTTGTTCTCCTTAAGTGGCTTATGTACGGAGAAGCTAGTGATTGGAAAGAGTTTAGTACCTTTTTAGGGCCGTTTTAAACTTGGAAATAACTGGGAGTGTTGATTTGAAATGTCTCACTGGTTGTTTAGGGTAAAATTCTCTCAAAAAAAAATAAAAATAAAAATAAAAATAAAAAAAAGAAAAAAAAAAGAGAAAGAAAGAAAGAAAGAAAGAGAGATACCCGACCAGTGTCTAATAAAGTTGTTTTATTTTGCTGGCTGCTTTAGTTGTGTATAATAATTTGACTGTCTTTTATATTTGCTTGTGGCGCTGGTATAAGTGATTTTTTTTGTAAATTATCACTTGCTGTCTTTGCATCTGCTCTAATCAAAGATAGAATTAAAGTTTGTGTGCTTAATACATGCTAGCTCCCTGTCTTTCATTTTTTGAGTTACTTGTGGGCACCGTGGATTATGGTTGATTCCTTTTGGGCAGACAGTTTTGTTAGACCACTTGATTTTTCTTTTGAGAGTGAGTTATGGGCATACTTGAGGGCAAGTATAAGATAGTGTGGGGGAATTTGATTAAGCACCATATGTGCAACATTTATGCACTATTTCATTAGTTATTTTGAGGACATTATTGTGATTTTATACTAATTTGCCCTATTTTTGTGAATATGAACAGTTTGGAGGCATTTGTGCAAATTATGAAGATTTCTGGGATTAAAGACCAAAAATGCAGAAAGTCAAGGATTGAAGACAAACTTTCACATCTTTCAAAAGTTAAATCAGAGATTATACTGGAGAGGATTTTGAGGAGATTTTATGGGTTTTGTTATTTTTCTTAACGGAGTATATTTACTCTGCAGAACAGATAGTTGGATCATCTTCTATTTCCTGAAAAGACTTTGAGAAGGAATCAGCTTTAGTTTTTCTATCTGTTTTCTTCTTTTTGTACGTTTAGTTTTATTTTAGACAATGATGTTGATTGCGCCCATGGGGTGCTAAACTAGTCTGCCCAGCTAAACGATTAGTTTAATTAATTCGTGTTATAAGATCTTTGCTTCGTTGCTTTATCTTTTAATATTTGTGTAGTCTCTGTGCCCATAGTTAAGGTCACTCTGTGCCCATAGCTAAGGTCATGTTAGTTTTATTTGATTAATTGATTAAGCGCGCGATTGGTTAATTGAGTAGGCTAATACACTGCATGTTAGATAATTCGTAATTAATCTGACCTAGGTAGTGTTGAGGTTCCACAATCATAGTTCAAGAACTGTCGTACTGATTCATTGGCTATGACTATAGGTCTTTTCAAGTTCATATTGCAATCTACGTGTTAGATTAGTGATTGATTCGAAGGGTCGTACCCGGTCAGTCTAATAACTAAGGAAAAGATTGGTTGTTAGGCACGTTGTCAATAACTATAACTGTGGTTATTAAAATCGATAGAGATATCTTTTGAATCAATGATCGACACATTAATTAAATGATCGGTTAGCTGGGTCTTCTAATATATTTGATTGTTAATATTTTGCATTTTTAGCATTCAATCCAAATCCACTTTTCAAATCCCCATTTACATTACTTGGTCAGTTAACATTTACAATTATTGATTTCCGTTCTCTGTGGGATCGACCCTGTTTACTACAAGTTTATTTGTATTGCAGGTTAAATTTATATTGACGGATTCGACACCCGTCAAATTTTGATGATTAAGCACCATATGTGCAACATTTATGCACTATTTCATTAGTTATTTTGAGGACATTATTGTGATTTTATACTAATTTGCCCTATTTTTGTGAATATGAACAGTTTGGAGGCATTTGTGCAAATTATGAAGATTTCTGGGATTAAAGACCAAAAATGCAGAAAGTCAAGGATTGAAGACAAACTTTCACATCTTTCAAAAGTTAAATCAGAGATTATACTGGAGAGGATTTTGAGGAGATTTTATGGGTTTTGTTATTTTTCTTAACGGAGTATATTTACTCTGCAGAACAGATAGTTGGATCATCTTCTATTTCCTGAAAAGACTTTGAGAAGGAATCAGCTTTAGTTTTTCTATCTGTTTTCTTCTTTTTGTACGTTTAGTTTTATTTTAGACAATGATGTTGATTGCGCCCATGGGGTGCTAAACTAGTCTGCCCAGCTAAACAATTAGTTTAATTAATTCGTGTTGTGAGATCTTTGCTTCGTTGCTTTATCTTTTAATATTTGTGTAGTCTCTGTGCCCATAGTTAATGTCACTCTGTGCCCATAGCTAAGGTCATGTTAGTTTTATTTGATTAATTGATTAAGCGCGCGATTTGTTAATTGAGTAGGCTAATACACTGCATGTTAGATAATTCGTAATTAATCTGACCTAGGTAGTGTTGAGGTTCCACAATCATAGTTCAAGAACTGTCGTACTGATTCATTGGCTATGACCATAGGTCTTTTCTAGTTCATATTGCAATCTACGTGTTAGATTAGTGATTGATTCGAAGGGTCGTACCCGGTCAGTCTAATAACTAAGGAAAAGATTGGTTGTTAGGCACGTTGTCAATAACTATAACTGTGGTTATTAAAATCGATAGAGATATCTTTTGAATCAATGATCGACACATTAATTAAATGATCGGTTAGCTGGGTCTTCTAATATATTTGATTGTTAATATTTTGCGTTTTTAGCATTCAATCCAAATCCACTTTTCAAATCCCTATTTACATTACTTGGTCAGTTAACAATTACAATTATTGATTTCCGTTCTCTGTGGGATCGACCCTGTTTACTACAAGTTTATTTGTATTGCAGGCTAAATTTATATTGACGGATTCGACACCCGTCAAATTAAGAAGTATAAAGCTTGTATCATGGCTAAAGGATATGCGCAGCAGAAAGGTATTGACTTTGAAGAAGTTTTCTCTCATATAGCTCGTTTCGCAACTTTAAGAATTGTGTTAGCTTTGGCAGCTCAATTTTGTTGGCCAGTGTTTCAATTTGATGTCAAGTCAGCATTATTAAATGGAGAATTACGCGAAGAGGTCTATAAACACAATCAGTAGGCTTTGTATTGCAAGGAAAAGAGACAAAAATGTACAAGTTGAAGAAAATATTATATGGGCTTAAGCAAGCTCCTCGAGCTTGGTACAGTAAAATTGATGGCTACTTTCAGCAAAAGGGGTATATCAAAAGTGAGAATGAACCTACATTATATGTGAAGAAGAAAGGTAAAATAGATTTCATTATTGTTTGCCTCTATGTTGATGATATCATTTATACTAGTTCTTCAAATGATCTTGTGAATGAGTTTAGAGAACATATGATGGATGAATTTGAAATATCAGATATGGATTTGTTACATTATTTTCTTGGTTTGGAAGTTCATTAAGCTGGAGATGGAATTTTTATTGTTAAAAAAATATGCCAGAGACTTGCTTAACAAGTTCAACATGCTTAAATGTAATCCTGCAGCCACACCAATGAATATCAATGAAAAACTTAAGCATGGAGATGATTAAGAGGTGGCAGATGCTAAAACATTTAGAAGTCTGGTTGGAGGATTGATTTACGTGAGGCATACACGACCTGACACAGCTTTTGTTGTTGGTGTTATTTCACGATTTATGTAGGAACCTTTAAAAACACATCTTGGTGGAGGAAAAAGGGTTCTACGTTATATTGCTGGAACGATGGAGTATGGTATTTGGTATTCTAAAGTTTCAAACTTCAGATTATATGGTACTGATAGTGATTGGGCAAGCTCATTGGATGATTGTCACAGTATTTCTACTAATGTATTCACATTGGGATCGAGAGAAATCACTTAGAGCTCAAAGAAACAAGCAACTCAGCACTTTCAACTTCAGAAGCAAAGTATATTGCTATAACTTTAGCAGCTTGTCAAGTAATCTAGCTAAGAAGAGTGTTAATTGATCTCCAGCAGCTAGAAGAAGGGCCTACAGTCTGTGATAATAAATCAACAATCTCGATGACTAAAAATTCCACTTTTCACAACAAAACAAAGCATATCGATATACGACATCATTTTATTCTGGAGATAGTTGCAAAAGAAGAGATTTTTGTGAAGTATTGCACTACTGATGAACAAGTTGCAGATGCACTGACAAAGAGTTTGTCGAAACAGAAATTCAACTACTCTAGGATGCTTCTAGGTGTGCGTAACTCTGAATCAATGGAGGCTATTGGAGAATGATTCAAAGTCTCACAAGTCAAAGATCTAGTGTCAATAATAAAATCTACATATCTGGAAAGATATCTTTATTGTTAGTCAGTTAATAAAAAGTAAATTCAGTCCATATTTTATGTTTGATTTGTTATGTTGCAAGCCTATATATAGGCATGTTTTGGTTTATTCAAATAAGGCAATAATTGTGCTCTCTGATATATATATCTTTTCTTCTTGTTTTATACTCTGCTATTGTGCTCTGTTTTCACTTTGTTTGGTTTCATATTCCAACAAAATGGAGTAACTCTTGGAAATTGAATTAATGGATCAACCGACCTTAACTTTTATAAATGGAATAACTTACATCATCACTTGACAATATTGACAACCACTGAAAATATGATCTTTTTCGACCTCGACAATATCAGTTGTGGCTTTGATGGTAGGAGAAAGGAAAAGTCGATGGTATTGGAGGAAAAAAATGTTGTCGACATGGAAGAAGTTTGGTTCAGCTAAGGAGGAAGATAATCTGAAGAAAGCCGAAGGAAGAAATTTGGTATTTAATTATTTTGCAATCAGTATAATTTAAATTATTCTTCCTACTACATTGAGTTTTATGAATATGGACTCCTATATTAGAATTTTTATGTAAATTATTATATTGAAGTAGTATTTAAATATAAAAAACAGATTTTGTAACATATAAATAATTATAATACTACCTCCGTCTCATTTTAGTTGCAACATTAGGGTTCTGAACACTATTCATCGACTAATCTTATTTTGCATATTGCGATTTAGGTATACGAAAAAATATAGTCGAGTGAGATCTTGTTTTATTCGCTGTAATGTTTAGTTTTTAAATATTAAATTACCATAATTTTTAGTCGTGTATAATTAAAGATATTTATCGTTGAAATTATGTCTCGACAAATGTGCAAAAAGAAAATGTTGCAACATTAGTGGGACGGAGGGAGTAGTAAAAATTTTATTTGATGCAAATTGATTCAATTAATTTATTACTCAAATCGAAAATTTTTCAATTTTGACATACTCAAACCGTATCAATTGAAATCGAAATTTAAATCAAATAAGAATTGAAATCAATAATTTTCAATAAATTTTGATCGCTTTAATTTGATTCAGATTTTTCCTATCCATAATAATAATATTGATAAAATTGTTGTTATTTATAATATATTTTAAAGTGAAAATAAAAGAAAATTTCTGAATGCAAACAAATATTCGTTCTAACTCTAAATGGGTTGTGCTTGAATGATTGAAAATGTATGATTATGTTTTATAATATATTGTATCCAAATCATATTTGGATAGAGCGTACAATTATGTATACTACTATAGTTTCTGTGCTTGAATTAGTGGTACCATATGGTTATGGAATTGTAAAATGACCACAGTACCCTTTAATAAGCAATATTATAATATAAGTTAATTTTAGAAATTTTCTTTAAGAAATACACTAAATTTAATTTAAATAAAAATAATGGTTATTTCTTAAAACCTACTGCAAGTCTGGCATATTAGCCAAAAACCTAGATCTTTTTTCATTTCTGGCAAAAAAAAAACAACATTCCGACGGTTTCCACCCATTTTATTGTTCATCCGTCGGCGGATGAACAGCAACTAGGTTTTTTTTTCATAAATTTTTATTTTTAAAAATTAATTTTTTATTTTTTATTTTTTATTTTTTTGGCTTTGTAATTATTTTTTTATTTTTTAAAAATTTAAAATTACCAAAATGTCCATCGATTACTGTTCATCCCCTGCCGGATGAACAGTAAAATGGATGGAAATCATCCAAAAATAAGTTTTTGACGAAAATAAAAAAGTTGTAGGTTTTTGGCTAATATGCCAGACCTGCGGTAGGTTTTAGGAAATAACCCTAAAAGCAATATATTAGGATATGCAAACTAGTGCGATAGATGAATTAAAATTAGATAAATATGTAATTAGGAATTTAAAAGTTAAAATCGAAATAATAATAAAATAAGGGTATAAAAATATAAAATCATATATATATATATATATATATATATATATATATATATATACCCAAATTGGTAGCCGTAGAAAGTGAAAATTTTAAATTCATGATTAACATTAATAAAATTATAATATATTGACACCTCTAAAATAAACATGATTCAGGTAAAACTAGTATTGAGGCCCGTGCGAGACGCACAGTAATAGTTTTTATTTTTAAAAAAAATAATAAATAAATATATAAAATTATAAATAAATTTTTAAATTATCTTTCTATATAAAAAATCTAGTACTATTGAAAGGGATTTTATATATGGATAGTTCAAATTTGCACATATTTAATATGGATATAGTTACTAAATTTATTACCCATTTAAACTACATATTATTTTATCGGAACTAATTAAGCCCGCGGTTCGTTTAGAATGGAATTAGACATAAGCGTAAACAGACCCTCTCTTTTTATAGAAAAATAATCAAATAATATATATGAGATCTCTAATCTATACTTAAAAAAAAAAAAAAAAAAAAAAAAAAAAAAAAACTAAAAAATCTATTGTGACACAAATCAATTAAAATAAGTGAATATCAAAACTTTCTTCATGATAAAACTTATGATTAAAATAGCGTATAATATAAACTTACCTAAAAGTTAATGTTCAAATTCAACCATGTATCATTACTTTATTTTAAATCTTCATCAATTTTTATTTTTCAAAATTATTGATCGATTAAAAAAATAAAATATTAAAATTATATTATTATTATTATTTTCGATAAAATAAAATTTATTTAATATTTAATTAGATTTTAAAATTCGATGTCATTTTTATGATTTTATGAAGTATGTGAACAATGTATATCTATCCATAAATTCGTTACTAATAGACTTAAATGTCAATATGAAAAACTATTTTTATAAATGAAAATGTATAGCTTGGATTGATTTAAGAGAAAATCAACAAAGATCAGGCCGGGCTTTACAATACTGCAAAAAGCTATGAAAGATTAGACTCAACTTTACAATACTGAAAAGAAAAAAAAAAAAACTCAAGTAAGAAATACTATTTTAATAAGGATTATTTGTTTTTTTCATCCTGTGGTGTTTTTTTTTTTTTTACCTAAAATTTAATGAAACTTAATTTAAATGTTAAATAAAAAATTTAATATATGAAGATATATTTTAATTTTTTTATATTTATCTATCTTGCAATAAATATATTTTACTTTCAATTGACAAATTTATTTTTTAATTCTTAAAGTTATTTTAATATAAATTTTATCTATTATGATATATGGTGGAGTATGTTAGATTGTAATCATATTAAAATAAATAACAATCTTGTCATTTTACAATTTTATTATTTTTTAAATTCTCTTTATTTTATAATCATTTTATAATATTGACATTTAAATGGATTTATTTTTTATGTTGATAATTAAATACGAATTACTATAATATATAAATATTAATATTTAAAATAATTTTATAATTATAAACTTAAATTTGGAGAATACATATATGTCAATTAAAAGAATCATTTAGCACATATAAACTAATATTTGATTCTCACTAATTAATGTGATGTTTTAAAATATAAATAAGATATATACCCAAATATCTTTATTTTTCAAAATTCTAAATATCTATTATTTTTATTTAAAAAAATAAAAAAGAAATCACATATTTAGAAATCAATTTGTATAAATTCATATCAGTTTATATAAATTCATATGTAAATCAAAATTTTCAATATTGCTAAAATATTGTAAAGAACTTTTAGAATTAAACCATAAAATAACACAAAATAAGTGAATCAATTCATTTTGACGGCAAAACAATCTTAAATATCGATTTAAATTAAATCAAATAATAATAATATAAATAATGATTGGGATGGATCATAGTGAAATATAAAATTACATAAGGATAAAAATGAAAAATATATATATATACTTAGATGAAAAGTAAGTTTAGCCCATATATATTTCTTTAAGAACATGAAAATTACTATTGTAATGATATTATTATTATTCCTCTTTCACAACTAAACATACCAACAAAATATAATCATATATATTAAATTTGGATGGAATTGATTGGACACAAAATATTAGATTTCTTGTAATTAATGTGACGTTTTATATATATATATATATATATATATATATATATATATATATATATGTGTGTATGTGGGGTTTAAAGTTTTTGGGTACTCTAAAATTTTTTTTATTTTTTAAAATTTGAAGTCACTTTAATGAAATTAATTGCATTGAAAATGAAACTAATTGAGAATTGAAATAAATGTAATATTTACTATGATAATACTTATTCAATTAATTTATTTAGCTTTAAAATAAATGTATAAGATTTGTTAATTATTGAAATATAATAATTTTTTATTCTTATGAATCTCATCTCTGACTGATAAATATGTGTGAATAAAAAAAATGAATACTTTTATATATTTTAAAATATTAATAAAAAAAATTAAAATTTGAAAGGTTTAAATAGTTATATACCTTTCAAATATATATATATATATAATATGTTTCGCAAGTGATAATATTTTTACATTATTTATTTTATTAAAATAAAAAAAAATATATTTTAATAAAAAATTTGTAGAAAAAAAAATATAATAAAATAAAATATATGTATATCGATTCTACTATTAAAATAAATATTTTTTATTTTATGATTCTAAATTTTTTTTTCTTGAAATAATATAATTCATATTAACAAATAAGACACAATAAATAAATTACCATAAAATGAAAAAATAAAAAAAAAAATTGGTGAAATTACTTCCTTCTAACTTAAGAGTACATATATAATTTTTTTAAATAAAATATGTATGTATTAAATGGTTAGTTATAAAGTATTTAATTATGTCAAACTGTTAATAATGCTACCAAATTTATCTGCTTATAATTTTGTTTGTTTTCTTTTTTTCAATTGACAATATTGTCATTCAATTTTTATAGTAATTACAATACAATTTTAATATATTATGATTTTTTATTGGTTCATTTTTAAATAATACCAATATTAAAATAAATGACAACTTTGTTATTTTACAGTTGTATCCTTTTTTAAAATTCTCTTTATTTTTATAGTAATTTTTACTAATTTTATAATATTGACATTTAAATGAATTTAATTTTTTATTTTAATAATTAAATATAAATTTTTATAATCTATATAAATATTTATCTAATTAAAATTTTTATAATTATGGACTTAAATCTAGAGAATAATTAAATGTAAATAAAAAGAATCATTTATCATATATAAATTAATATTTGATTTTCGGTAATTAATATATTATTTTGAAACAAAAATAAGATATATATAAACAAATATATACAATAATCATCTTGAAAGTATATAAATATTTATTTTTTAAATTCTAAATGTTTATTATTTTTATTAAAAGTAGAAATCATGTGTTTAGAAATCAATTCAAATCATTTATATGTCAATCAATTTTTTCCAAAAAAATAAATATTGTTCAAAGTTGAGTAAAACTTTGAGAATTAAAAATGGAAAATAAGAAATTATATATGAGATGAAATTTTTTTAAAAGTATAAAAATTACTTTTGTAATGATATTATCATTTTTTCATATTTTCCAACTTAACATACCAACATTTAACATCATACACATTAAATTTGAATGGAATTGGTTGAATAATTTTTTTTCTTATTTGTTCATAATTTAATAATATTGTATAAATTAATATTAATTTCATCTCATTAATTTGAATTTCTAAAATAGAAATAAGAAATATAAGGTTTAGGATTTTTTTTATATTCTAAATATTTTTTATTTTTTATTTTTCAATTCAAAATCACAACATATTTGACTATTCCAATTTATTTGATTATTCCAATATATTGATTGAATTCCAAAAATAAATGTAGCATTCATGGTGGATAATTTATTCAATTTATTTCTTTAGTTTTTAAAATACATATATATACATATATATAAGATTTTCAATTATTATAATATATAAAACAGTAAGTATTATATTTATGAATTTCGTCTTTTAGTTATAGAAATGTGTAGATAAAATAAATATGGAATATTGTTATATATTTTAAAATATTAATGAAATAAATTAAGTTTCAAAATATGAAAATAGTTATGTACCTTCCCAATGTAATTAATATTAGATTTATTCTCATTAATGTGAAGTTCTAAAATAGAAATAAGAAATGTACCTTCCCATGTATAGATTAATATTAGATTTTTCTTATTAATGTAAAGTTCTAAAGAACGGTAGGGTTTAGGGTTTTTTTTTTTATCAATTCAAAAATAAATTACTATAACATGAAAAAAAAAATTGATCAATTCATACAATTAAAATAAATCATTGTCAAATACATTTCGGCGGCTAAACTCACACTCACACCTTCCCTTTAAGTAGATACATAATAAATAAATAAAATATAAACATATTAAAAATATAAAAATAAATAAAAGAAGGTATGGTGACTTTACTATTTGATTGGTTGCATATGTGGTAAATCTCTCAAAGAAAATATAAAATTTTAAATTAGTTTAAAACGTCATAAAATTTAAATAATCACAATAATATTAGAGAAAAAAATTAAATAGAAATACAACTTGAATAGAATACTTACCCGAGATATGTCTGAAAAGAATAAAACTGAAGAAAAAAACGCGGAAGAAAAAAAATAGAGATTTGTAACATAAAAAAACCTAGAATAAACATACTTAAAGAAAGAAAAAACTTATTGAAAAGATTTTTGAAAATAATAATAAAATCGACTACACACCATATGTAAAAGAAAATAACATAAACATAACATTAAAAAACTTGAATAAAAATACTTCCGGAGAGATGTTTTGAATAATGAAATTGTCTGAAAAAAGATAATATAAAAAATAACAGAATTTAAAAAAAAAAAAAACTTAAATAAAAATGTTTACCATGAAACTCGAAGACATATAAAAGAAGCAGAGATACCCGAAAAATAAGAACAAAAGAGTAGAATGATTTTTTTCTCATTATATAATGGTATCATAATATAAAATTATTTAAAAATATAATATTATGTTATTTTAAAATGGTAAATAAATATTTTAAATTTATTACTTTATACCGTAAAAAGATACGATATTAATATACGAAACGTGAAATAAATATTAATAATTTATTAAATATATATTTTTTATTAAATATTTCAGATACACGTGTCAATTCCATAAATTAACACTTGTTAATAATTCATTGGAATTCATTGGTCCGCGGGAAAAACAACGATTATTATTATTATTATTATTATTATTATATATTATAATGATACCACACAAGCCCATAATCCAAACACAGATGGTTATTCATATTAGAAAAAGATTTATTGGTGTAGGCTGTTATCTTAGTATTCTTGTTGGTAATATGGGTTTTTACACCCAAAGAAATACACGTAGTTGAATACGTGTAATGGGCAGTTACTCAATTCTGAGTAACTGCCTTCAGATAAACACTACATGTGTTTACGGGATTGTATCAGAAGGTTCATTCCTTTTGTGAGAAAAACTAAGATACTTGAAAACCCAGAACAGAGAAGAAGAAAAGATATTGGCTGCAACATAGTCTGTGAACAGAGAAGATTGTCCACTAGTGATTTCTTCCAGACCAATTACAAGAGGTTGAACAGTATTGTATTATCTTCCCTCTTTTTCACATACTTGATATATTATACGTAGAAATCACATTCTGTATTGCTACATGTTTGTATATGTATATGAATTTCAGTAAAGATACATAACTACATATGGTATCAGAGCTTAGTTTATATACTGTTTGCCTCTGTTTCAATTGCTTTGTAAATTGAAAATGGTTGTTTACGATGTTATGCTTATACTTGTATACTGTCATATCTTTTGTTTTGTTTAAAAATTAAAACTATTCAGATTTGATCATGTAGTTTACAAAGCATGTAATCTAGTTGTATGCTTTCAGTTTTGATATCCAACGTTTTTGACAGTATGTATACAGATAAGTATTAACAATTCATAGCCATGGGTTATTTAATTGGAAATTCTACGTTCATTTAACATATATCAAAGTGCCTGTTGTTGGATTCGGTTTTTCGATACGAATCCGATGACATAAGGTTTTAATTTTTTGGACGGAAAATATGATCGGTATGGTCGTCGGAAGTTGGGAATGATTTTATTTAAAAAATAAAAAAATAAAAAATAACAGTGTCAGATTTTTTTTTAATTTTATAAAAGAATTTTGATACTTTGTTTTTCCCACTCGCAGGCTCGGAGACTGGAGTTCACCGCCGACGACCGCCTGCCGGAATCGGAGAACGGAGGGCACCACCGGAACCAGGACGACGAGACGAGTCCACGGCCACCGGTCCGACCGCCGTCGGCCGCCGCGAAGACGGCGCGTGCACTACACGCGCGGCCTGGGCGCGTGACGCGTCCGGTTTCAGGTAATGTCACAGTCAGCGCTGACGTGGCCGCTTCTCAGGCCGCCACGTCAACATGGGCGCTGACTGTGCGCGCTTACTCTAGCGACACAAGGTACTCGATGGATATATGTGGGCAACAACTCTCGCGTAGAAGTTAAGGGAATTGGCACTTGCAAGCTCAGAATGCAAAGTGGCCACACATTGCTCCTACATGATGTCTTGTTCGCTCCCGAAATTAGGCGCAACCTTGTCTTAGTTCCTGTTTTATTGTCTTATGATTATAAGTTGGTGTTTTATGCTGCTAGTTTGCAAATATTTTATAATTCTGTCTGTATTGGATTAGGACAACTTGTTGATGGATTTGTGGTACTTAATATTGACTGTTATGAAAATCCTTCTTTATTTTCAAATGATAGTTTTTCGTTGATTACCTCTTCTGATACGAGCATTTCAACATGGCATGCTAGACTTGGTCACATAGGACAAGATAGAATGAACAGGTTGGCAAAAGAGGGGATTTTAGGTTCCTACGATAAGATAAATTGCCGACCTGTAATCATTGTCTGGCAGGCAAAGCCACTAGAAAACCTTTTGGGAAGGCTACTAGGGCAAATTCTTCGTTAGAATTGATTCATTCTGATATTTGTGGACCCATGAGCAAGAGCTAGAAGCGGTGCATCATATTTCATTACCTTCGTAGATGACTTCACTCGTTTTGGTCACGTCTATCTAATCTCCCATAAGTCTGAAGCCTTAGACTGTTTTGAACGGTTTTTGGCTATGGTGGAGAATCAATTGGATAAGACCGTCAAAGTGTTACGCACTGACCGAGGGCGAGAATATCTATCCAACCAATTTAAAACGTTGTGTCATGAGAAAGGTATAGTGAGACAATTGACCATTCCTAGGACTCCTCAACAGAACGGAGTCGCAGAAAGAAGGAATAGGACATTGTTGGAAATGGTTAGGTCGATGATGGCACAAGCCAATCTTCCAATCTCGTATTGGGGAGATGCGCTTCTTACAGCTACTTATATTTTGAATAGGGTTCCCTCTAAATCTGTGACTACAACTCCGTATGAATTATGGACAGGTAGAAAACCTAGCCTATCCTACTTGCGACCCTGGGGGTGCGCTTGTTATGTACATGATCTGAATAATCCATTTGGAAATTGGGCGCTAGGGGAAAGAAATGTATTTTCATTCGATACCCTGAGCAATCAAAAGGATATGTACTGATAGGCGAAAACTCGGATGGGACAATATCTGAGATTGAGTCACGAGATGTCGTTTTTTAGAGAATGAATTTCCACGGAGAGGTGATGTAGAAAGAGAGGCTAATTTGTTTGAGCAAAATGAATCAGAGGACTTAAACTCCATTCAAAGGGATGTTGTTCCCAGTGGGAGTGAACAAGTGCCTGATGAACCTACTCCACAACTTAATCGCAGTGGGAGTAACATGGTTCCTGATACTTCAATTCCAGAGACGTCAACTCGAAGGGGTAGGAGAATTCGAATTCCCCGACGACGTTTTGAGATTGAAGGAGAAGCATTCATGTTGGCTTCCCATGATGGTGATGAGCCAAAGAATGTAAAAGAAGCTCTCAATTCACCTGCTAAAGATTTATGGATAAAAGCCATGGAAGAGGAAATGGAGTCGATGAAAAGTAACCAAGTTTGGGATTTGGTTGATTTACCGCCAGGTAGAAAAGCCATCGGAAATAAGTGGGTCCTTCGCGTTAAACGGAAGGCAGATGGTTCGATTGAAAGATATAAGGCTAGATTGGTGGCGAAAGGTTATACTCAACAGGAGGGTATAGACTATGAAGAAACATTCTCCCCGGTGGTGAGATTTGCTTCAATACGCCTCATATTAGCCTTAGTCGCACATATGGACTTGGAATTACATCAAATGGATGTTAAGACTGCTTTCCTCAATGGAGGACTGGAGGAAGAGATTTACATGGAACAGCCTGAAAGTTTTATCACCAAAGGCAAGGAGAGAAAAGTCTGTAAACTCTTGAGGTCCATCTATGGACTCAAACAATCTTCCAGACAATGGTACCTTCGATTCCATGAGTCGATTATGTCATACGGATTTCAAATGACAGAAGAGGACCATTGTGTTTATTTGAAAAAGTCCAGTGACGGTTTCATTTTACTGTCCTTATATGTTGACGACATACTTTTGGCGTGTAATAACAAAACCCTTCTTCTTGCCACGAAGGACTGGTTATCAACGGTTTTTGAAATGAAGGATATGGGTGAGGCTGCCTATATTTTAGGAGTCAAAATATCAAGGGATCGAAATCAAAGACTTTTGGCCTTGTCAAGAGCCATACATTCATAAGATCCTTGAGAGGTTCCATATGGCAGATTGCAAGCCAATGGACACCCATCGCAAAAGGCCAGACCTTGAGTCTAGAGATGTGCCCGAAAACTCCGCAAGAGCGTGAGAAGATGAAAAGAGTACCATATGCAAATGCCATTGGAAGCCTGATGTATGCAATGATGTGTACCAGACCAGATATCTGTTATGCAGTTGGACTGGTAAGCAGATATCAGTCAAATCCAGGACAGAAACATTGGATAGCAGTGAAAAGAATCCTAGCTTATCTAAAGGGTACCGCTGATTATGCTCTGTGTTATCAAGGCAGCAATGATCGCCTAGTAGGATACACAGATGCAGATTGGGGTGGCGATTTGGATGAGAGAAAGTCTACTTCTGGATATGCTTTTATTCTGAGTCAAGGAGCAATTTCCTGGAGTAGCAAAAAGCAAACTTGCATAGCCCTGTCCACCATGGAAGCAGAATTTGTTGCCTGCTCGGTGGCTGTGCAAGAAGCTGTTTGGCTAAAAAGGTTCTTAGAAGATTTAAGTTTAGATGACAGTGAACCTGAGCCTATTACTGTATACTGTGATAGTCAAGCAGCTATTGCCTACACCAGAGATGCTAAATACCACAGTAAGTCTAAACATATAGAGACTAAGTATCACTTTGTCAGGGACATAGTGGCCAAGAAGAATGTAACTATTAGATACATATCGACGCACGATATGATTGTAGACCCCTTACTAAGGCTGTAACTAGAGATGTGTTTGCAAAGCATACTAGGTCGTTGGGTCTACGTAGGTTGTGAACCTTTTATATTTGTTTGATTATCTATGTTCAAGTATGATTCATATTTTCAGTGTTGCTTTGATTATAGCATTTTTACTTAGTATGTTTCTTATCATCCGAGAGTATGTCGTCAGGTGTAAGAGGCTGGTGAACTTGCACTCACAGCCGCCTCGGTTATCTGAGGATAATGTGAGATGAGACTTGTACTTTCATTTTGTGAATCAGATATTCCAGAACTTATGATGTGTACAAAATTGTCGCTTTGACATATTGTCAAAATGAGAATTTTCTAAAATATAATGAAGAATCGCTTATGAGATTTCAATTTCGTAAGACCTGACAAGCCGGACTAAAACTTTGGAGTCGCTCAACTAAGTCAGTAGGAGCGATCAAGTTTATGAAGTGTTTTGGTGCTACAGTCCGTACAATGAACATAAACCATATTTTGACATACGCGCCGTTTAAATGGCAAGGTTCATTGTCGCGCATGTTTTATACCGTGCGTGCTTTTAAGTTGACCTGATGGAAGATAAGTATTGAGTATGTCCCAACTCCTTATCGTGCAAGTACCATCCCATATTGATCCTTAGTACGGTCACTCTTATGTCTGGAGTGTTGGGGTAATGACTGTATCATTAGCATGTTTTTCTATGATCATGATAATTCGGTCTATGTAGCATGTCTATGATGTCGGTTACTTTCATCGACTTTTGGAATTAGAGTAGATTGGAAGACGCTGACAGTATTCACATTTATCACATGCTAGCTAGAAAACTGTGGTTCCTAGGTACACAGTAGTGATTGAGGAGTACTCCTGAGATCAGAACATTGGTTCGATGGGACCGAACGTGTCTGATGTGAATATATGTCTGTAGTCTAGGATTGTAAATGAATATATGTCATGTTTTGACTTTCAGGAAACTGATTCATTTCGTTTTGGTCACACCGACTAGTTGCAAGTATAAAGCCAGTATATTATCTCTTTGTGTGAGTGGGAGAATGTTGGAAATATGGGTTTTTACACCCAAAGAAATACACGTAGTTGAATACGTGTAATGGGCAGTTACTCAATTCTGAGTAACTGCCTTCAGATAAACACTACATGTGTTTACGGGATTGTATCAGAAGGTTCATTCCTTTTGTGAGAAAAACTAAGATACTTGAAAACCCAGAACAGAGAAGAAGAAAAGATATTGGCTGCAACATAGTCTGTGAACAGAGAAGATTGTCCACTAGTGATTTCTTCCAGACCAATTACAAGAGGTTGAACAGTATTGTATTATCTTTCCCTCTTTTTCACATATTTGATATATTATACGTAGAAATCACATTCTGTATTGCTACATGTTTGTATATGTATATGAATTTCAGTAAAGATACATAACTACAATTCTATACATGGGCACAAAAAGGAAAATGTTAGTCATGTATGCTCCAATTCTTTTTAACCCTCAGATATCAATTCAGTAAATGGTTGTTTAATTTTTTTAAAGAAAAAGAAAAATTAAAAGCTATATGTTCTTTTGAAATTTTAATTTAAAATTTTATATTTTTAAATTAAAATTAAAATTTAAATTAAATATTTATTGAAATATTTTGTAATATAATAGATTTAAATTACCAAATTATTTTTTATAATAACAAATAATAATTTTTCAATATTATATATAAAAAATTAGATAAATTTTGAGTCTGCTTCTCGATATATGGCTCAAATTTTATCTGCTTATTAAGAAACAGACCAAATTTGACTGCACTTCCTAATATGCAAAGATTATAAAGTTTTAAAAATAAGATTTAAATTGTACATGCTTTTTGGAAGTACGTACTAATAATTAATTTTTTTAAATAAAAAAAAGTTACCATTAAAATGAAAATCATGAATTTATTTCCATACAACCTAAAATACAAAAAAAAAAAAAAAAGTAATTATTATTTTTTATTTAAATACTAAAATTATTTTGATTCAATATTTATTTTGATTCAATATCACAAAAACTTTTATAA
The DNA here is from genome assembly GCA_031304145.1 of Cardiospermum halicacabum. Taxonomy (NCBI): domain Eukaryota; kingdom Viridiplantae; phylum Streptophyta; class Magnoliopsida; order Sapindales; family Sapindaceae; genus Cardiospermum; species Cardiospermum halicacabum. Next base: position 10,689,539 of record CM062391.1, on the reverse strand, counting down.
AAATTTTATTTTATAAATTTTTGGGTTATTTCCTAAAACCTACCGCAAGTCTGACATATTAGTCAAAAATCTACCGCTTTTTCATTTTTGGCCAAAAACCTATTTTTGGATGATTTCCATCCATTGTACTGTTCATCCGTCAAGGGATGAATAGTAACCAAGGAGCATTTTAGTAATTTTAAATTTTTTAAAGTATAAAAAATAATTACAAAACAAAAATAATAGGAAAAATTATATAAAATAAATTAAATAAAGTTTAAAAATTCAAAACTAAACCAATAGAATTTTATTTCTATTTTTGAGCCACCCAAACTTTGATTTTAAAAAATGACCATCACATATGTGAAGGTTCTCTTCGCAGACCACATTCATACCTTCATAGATCAGTGTAAAAGATCTTCACAGAAGGATAAAATGGACAATTTGATTCATTTTTGAAAAGTGAAAGTTTGAAAGATTATTTTTGTAAAATTTTTAAAGTTGGACTATATAATGTAAATAAAAGTTATAAAATAACAAAAATGAAAATAACCCAAAATAATAATATATTTTTTAAAAATAAAAAAATGACAAATACCCCTAAGAGCATCTCCATTGGAATGTCTATTCGCAATTTCTCCACGGCCACGTCAGCAACGTGGACAATATTTTAAAAAATAAGCTCCAATGGTACCGTCTATTATTAATGTCTAGCTGACGTGACAAATTTTAAATTAGACCGTCTATCAAAATTTCTATTTTAGACGGTCAAATAGACCTGCTGACTCAGCTTTTTAATATTATTTAATTAGATTTTTAACATGTTTCAAATTTTGTTTTTTATAATAAAAAAGTTTAATTTTAATTAAATTTCTATTAAAATTAAAAAAGAAATAGGAATAGACGGTGACCACTGTATGACTATTTTTAAACTATACTGTTTATTAATAAAAATTTTGCCACCTCATCATTCACGACTTCTAATTTACACGGCCACATCGTCTGACGCCCACATTCCATTGGAGATGCTCTAATTACTTTCATCCACCTACGGATGAATAATAAATGGATGGAAACCGTCATCATATTGTTTTTTGAAAAAAAAAAAGATAGATTTTTACTAATATAACATATCTACCGTAGCTTTAGAAAATAATCCTAAATTTTAATATTAGATTAAAACTTGATTTTCATTATTAATTTAGTCTGAATATACAAATAAAAAAGAAAGAAATTAGTGTACATGTGATAATGAAGTAACAAATAGAATATATTCCTAATGAAACTAGAAGAATAAAGCTCATATACTTTTAAAAGAGAGAATTAATAAATAAAATACAAAACCTTGCTAGCGACCAAGTAATAAGTTGAGAGTAATCTACGAGAAATCAAATTAGGATTCCCCATGGGATAATGATTCTTTCTATGAAACTAACTATCTTTTATTGATGAGAGTAGTGTTAGAGGAAAAAAAAAGTTCTAAACACCCATTTATTAATAAAAATATTTTGAGTCTCCCGCCTAACTTTCACTTAAGCACAATGACCATAAAACCATGAGATCCAATAGACAATGATCAGGTTGACCTTGTTGGCACAAACTGGATTGATAGTCCATCAAGTCAGACCAATATCTATACGGTCCAGGCCTCGAGCCCATAAACCTCGAACCTCAAATCCACATTTTGTTTATAAAGAACTAGTCAATCACTCCCAGCTTTGGAAGTGAAAAAAAAATAATAAATAAAAATAATAATAATCTAGTAATATATTCAAATTATGTTTATTATATTAAAAACTAAAATTAAAAAATTATTTATGAATATTATATTATAATTATATTTAAATTAATTAGAATATAATACTTGATTGAATAAATTTAATTTTATTAGAATTAATATAATTAAAATGTATTATTTCATTAAAAGAATGAATGTAAACCATAAAAAGAACTTAAATATAGTTTTGTAAAAAATCAAAAGGAAAGAAAAAAAAAGGGGTAGCCAAATGTGGTATTATTACAAAAATATCTCTCGGCATGTTTTGTAAAACTTGGTGCATTTATGTGCCAAAGAACAAAACTGAGTTGTAGTCCTCAAATTCCAAAAGCTCAAGTGATTTCATTGTAATTTACCTCTTTGCGCGACATTATAATTTTAAACATAAATTCCATCCGCTTTTCCACATGAAATCATGTCTAGAATTTCAAAATATAAATAGCTTTATAAAGGTATAAAAGTTCACTTAAATATTTTTCTATAACTTTCAAATTTTAAGTTAATTAAGTCATTTTTATTACCGTGGGAGCTTAATTGACATTTTTAGTTTAACCTTTTTCCCTCTCAACTCAAACATTAGTGAAAATGACTTAATTGACCCTGCATTTGGAAGTTAATGTGTTAAATTGATCTTTCCTGAAGTTTAAGGATTAACTTGAAATATATAACCTTTTATGAGCAATTTAAGAAGACTATTGAGTTATTTGGTAGAAAGATGTGCAAATATGATTAGGTATTGCAAAGGGATAAAATTCATGAAGTTAGGGTTCCTAGAATTTGGGTTTCATGAATTTAGGGTTCATACAATTTAGAGATTTTTCGTAAAGTTCATACAGTTTGGTGATTATTAATATTTTTATTTTATTTTTTTTGAATTTAGTGGGACCATTTTATGAATATAATTTTTGAATTCGAATATTTAAAAAATTGACATTTTTAATTCATATGTGAATTTATTTTTAATATGGAAAGGGACGATAGTCAATTTGATATGATGAATGTAAAATCTTTTACAAATGGTTTAATTTATTAGGAATTTAATGTGACTAAAAATTTAAGAATTTTAATTTAATATTACATAAATACATTCTTAGTGTCTGTTTGGTAGGAAGATTTTTAAGTAGCGATTAAATTTGTTATTAGCGATTTGCCAATTTAACCGTTTGGAGAAACTTTTTGATTAGCTATTAGATTTTTAATTAGCGGTTTCCAGAACGCTACTTCAAGTAGCTTTCCACAAATCGTTAATAAAAAAGCTCCAATTTTACCCTTATCCATTTATATATATTACTAAATTACCCTCAATAACATTAAAAGCTTCTATCCGTAGTAAATTAGGTTAATTTTAATAATAAATTTATTTATTAAATATGATTAAAAATATTTAAGTATTTTTTTAGTTAGTCTATATTTTATTTATTTTTTAATTAGTTGATAACTAAAGGATGATTGGTTTTAAATTTAAAATCTTGAAAGAAAAATTTATTTAAAAAGAATACTAACGCTAATAATCATATTGTAAGATAAAAATAATATACTATATTTTTTTTACGTAATTTTACATCTAATAGCTACTTCAACATCTAATTGTTATTACCAAACACTCATGCCAAATCGTTACTTCAACATCTAATTTAACAGTTAACAGTTAATCGCTGCTTCAACAGCTAACTCAACATCTAATGTAACATCTAGTGCCAAACATACACTAAAACTCAATCATGCAACTCATCCTTCATTCTATTTATCGCGAACAACAATATTATTTATCAATTGATATTTGGCTGATAACTATACTACTTCCAACCAACTTGGAACATAATAGCATCTCCATTAGTCTTTTATTTAATTGGTTTCTAAATCCATGTTAATTTGTGGGGAATTTAGTCTAAAAAGTAAGATATTAATAGGCGCTAAGTGGTCACCTGCAGCATAACACCTACGTGACAATGCGGAAGCCTAAGCAGTTTCAGGCGTTTTACTCTAAGCGGTGAAAAATTATACATGCTATTTTATTTATGAAAAATTATTATATGATTATAATATCATATCTATATAAAATGAATGAAAAATTACACTGACAACAATAATATGTAACTTTATTTTATCATAATTAAATATTTTATTAATAAAAAATTCAAAATAATTTAGTTTTTAAAAAATTGACCGCCTAGGACCGTTTAAACGCCGTATACGACAGGCTAGGTGACGCCTTCTTGTGCACCTAGACGCTGCCTACATAGTTAAACGCCTAGAACAACTGCTTAGCTTTTTTTTTTTTTTTTTCTAGGCGTTCAAACACCATCTAACGCCTAGACGCAATTTTTAAAACACTAAGTAATTCACTAACGTGGTAAAGAGCCTCTATTTCGATAGGGTTGAATGCACAACCACATGATCAAATTATTAATTATTTAGTTTTAATTGAAAAATTTTAAACTGTAATTACTACGCTACCACAACGTTTATTTTTAATTATTTTTCACGTCACTAATCACACTACGTTTATTTTTAATTATTCTACCACATCACTCTTCACACCCCTATTTCCGACGGCTAATCCGCGGTGTATTAGAGATACTCTAAGAGTGAGAATAAGCAAGAAGCAGCTCTACGGTAAGACTGCAGTACAAAGATTTGAGGATATGGCCCACCTATTAACAAAGAGAAAGAGATCTTTTTATCCATTCCATATTATTATCTCTTTATCAAATTTTCACTTTTGTTTTCACGTCAGTGGAAATAATCCATAAAGTGGCAAACAAAGATGTAGTCAGAAAGTGATAAACTGGACATAAATGGTTTTCATAACTCCTGGATACAGACATGAACATAGGGTACATGAGTTCTTGCATTAATACTAATGTTTTTTTTTTTTTTTTTTTTCAGAGGAAAGATATATAGCTACCACTAAACACTTACTGCATGTATCTACCATCGGTTTAGTCTCCGACTAAGGCTCCTTGCCAAGAAAAAGTCGTTGAAGCATATTCTCGCACTCGCCAAGAAGGTTGTATAACAAGTCCGTTGAGACAAAAGGTTGCTCTAAAACCCTTGGAATGAATGAGAGTTGAATTGAAGTTCCAGCTCGTTTGTTATGCTTCTTTACTATCTTCAGAAATCCTGTTCAAGTAACAAATCTATTTCAGCATCCATTTTAAACAAAATAATAATTGTGAGCCAATTTGGCACCTTATTAAATGAATACCTGGAGAGTATTCGGCTCTATTTGGAGAGTTTTGAAACAATGATTCAATTTAAACTAAATAAAAAGGTGAACGAAGTACCTGTAGAGTTAAGGACACTGTAGTGCAATAGCAAAACCATTTCAGCATGAAAATCCAAAATATCCTTCTGCAGATTCGTCTTCTCGTTACTACATTCCAAATTCGATTCTCTGTTTTGCAGTTCCTGCAAGTTGCAGGCCAGCAACCATTGAACACAAACCAACAAATGAGTGTAACAAAACAACAATCTTTGATGGAGAAAACAATGAAATGAACCATACCTTCAATCGGATGATATAATCCTCCTCTTTATCAACATAAAATCTATTAACCTTCTCCAATTCATGATTCAAAAGCAGAGAGAAATTGACATTAAACCTCCCAGCATCCAAGATATCTGCAATGGTAATCCTTGGCCTCTTATATGGCCTCTTCAGTGCCCTCTTGTTAGGATCAGTCAAGTTCAGTTGTTTCTTCAACTGCTTGTAAGATATAAACTCGCCACTCCAATCAGGAAAGGTTCGTTCTACCTCGTCACGAAGCCGCTTCCCATACTTCATCCTAGTGTATGATAAATAGCTAACCTTCCCTGGTTTTTGTCAAATCAAAATCACAGAGAGAGACTTATATAGACTAGCTAATGCAAAATATCAATATTTTTAATTTGACATTACACAGGATACCGGTAGATATATATAGACAAGTGAAAGATCAAGCAGAATATCAACATTTTGATTTTGTCAGATTCATACCTTGAATTAATCGAAAAAATAAATAGATGCAACATATACCAAAGTATATTCTGTATTGCTCCTATAACAGATGTTCTCTTATAACAAACGTATTTCTCTAGCTTTTAAGTCAATGTACTGATCTTATAGCATGTACCATGCCTTAAAACAATCGAAATTTAGATTACATACCTTTTTGGGAGCGTATATCTCCCAAAGCAAGAAGCATATTCCTGTGATATAACCACAAATATTCTTAGATCTCTAATGTGAATGCCTATCACATCACAATCGAACTCACATAATATAATCTTATAACATACTAATAAAAAATAAATAAAGGGGACAAAACCTATATGACGTACCAAATTTGGTTGTTTCTATCATATTATCCTTGCACCCAGCTGGTTGGAATATTATTCTCATTCTTCTTGACTAAAGTTGCTAAGTCGTACAAAGAGGTTAAAATATTTATGATATCAAAAGATAAATACCTAAAATAAGGTAGGAGTTTGATCACAGTATCAACTCCGTATACTCTTGGTACTCCATTGAACAAGATGGAATCACATAATTAATTTAATTATGAATAATGATATATACCAAAATATATTCCATATAGTTGATCAGCTTTCAACTAAGAACAAAATATCTTCATAAAATATATGATTTAATCAATCTGAAATCAAATTTTTCATACTGATCACAGCAACTTCACACCCTATGACCAGAAACTACAATAGAAAGTACAAATGATGTTCTGTAAGCACAATAAAGAGGTCACTCCATGGCAGGAGATTTACGGAGTGTATGTGTGAGAAAACTATATTGCATCTGGGTAATACAGGCCATTGATTCAACAAAGCTTTCAGTTTAGAACTCGGTAGGAGGTTTTAGTCTTGTGAGTCTTCTGATTCTATCTCTATCAGTATTCTCCAGCAAACCCTGGAGAATTAACAGAAATAAATGTTAAAGAACATCTAAATAGCACAATGGAGAATAAGTAAAAATAGCTTAAAGCAAAAACAATTTCTAGTCAGCAAAGATAATAACAAATGAAATTCTACCATCCATCAACTCAAGTTCTAATCAAAACATATGGATATGGTTCTTAGTTTTAATCCTTGACCAATAAAACAATCCACGCTTTTGATTAGATGATGATTAAAGGAAAGTTAGCATTCATGGCTGCAGGTCTGAAACTACATTCAGTGCTTCATAACACTTGCAGTGGAGAATGGATAAATCATCAAAGAACAGATATTTAAAGAGGAATTTCAGTATTGACCAAAATTTATAATTAATCAGCTAACCTTCCATACTATTTCATCCAAGCACAAACATATCTTTCCATACTTATCCAAGAAGAGGCGCTCAGATGGAATTTTTCCGCACACATCCTTCACAGCTGAGGTAATTGCAAATATTACTTCTGCCACTGTAGAAAATGAAGGATTAAATTGTCAATGACAACTCAAACATTGAATGTCTTCAGACTACCATAACTAAATTACAATAATTTAGCCCATTTGAATGCAATCCATCATAATTCACACAAAGCTACAGCCCTTCAAAATCGATCGATTTAAAATTCATTTGTAGGAAAACAATATATGAGACACGGGAAGCAAGTTGACAGCTATTCGCGAATCAAATCAAATGTTTCCTTCTTATCATGTTTGCTTTTCAATGTCCATCCCTTGTAAGGCACCAAGGACTGAATATAGACTACCATCTATTTCTGTTTCAAGACAGCATATAATTCTCATTAAAGGATGCAATTTCTATGAATTAACCATGCATAAAGTTATTTGCAATCAAAAAGGTTTCAAGGGATTGAATACTCATTGTATTTCCAAAATCCTACTTCCATTTAATGAATTAAATTCATACACTATAGGTCATCAAAAGAAAGACCAAGACACAGACCAATTAAAAAACACAAGTTGACACTCATACGAACATACATCAGCCAAACTAAAAAATCTAACTTATGAGCATAGAGCAAAAGGTTAAGGTTTCTTGCATAGACTACACTTACAGGCAAGTTCATCATACTCATCCTTGCCCACAACAAAGATGCTGACATCCCCAAGCACTGTGTAAACTATATAAACTGACCTGTTAACCACACAAGAAAACTATTTGAGATAAATCGCATAAATAGAAAGGAAATGAATAATGTCACTATTTCCCAGGAAGAAACAGAACAGCATTATAAGTTACCAATTATATTGAGAGAAGCAAAAAAAAAAAAAAAAAAAAAAAAAGGAGGGGTGATGATGTTTTACCAAGCTTAACAAAAGTGAGATCATATATACATAAAAGTTACAAGAATTCAAAAGTTGAGTTTTCTACTAGTTCATCCACACAATAGCATTTTGGCGAGTTTCTTTAGAAAAGAAAGCGGCTTTCATGAAAGTTGCAACTGACCCAAGTACAATGGACTATTAAATCAGTTCAGCCAATTCCATAACAAGAACAAAAATGCGAACACAACAAGAAGGCACCACCAAGAGTTGAAACAAAGTCATATACACATATGGTTAATCAGGACAAATGTAAGTGTGGGAGTGACATCATCACAAGATCATATTGTTTTAGCTCTGCCTCAGTGGTAGTGGACAAATGAAAAACCAGACTGTAAAGTAAAAATAGGCGAAACAGGACAACAGAACTGAGAACAGGAAACCATGGAACAGAACATCAGATTGCCCTTATGTAATCAGAGTTGATTTAAATTTTGGCATAGTGTACTGACATCCAAATATGGACATGTCCAAATAAAAAGTGTAGAATAAAGAGTAATATGGATCTCAGTTTTTGTATAACTTTTGTTATAAATTTAATTTTAAATCTTCAGTGCTTAATAAAATAAAATATGATGCAAGTCATTGATAGCTGCTTAAAAACGATGTTATATTGAGGAGTGAAGGCTTGCCAGCCAAAATTTTATATGAGTAATTCAATAAATAACCCAAGTCTTAAGTGCTGCAAATTCCAGCAAATTTCTAAAATGGTAGAAAGGCGGAGTTCAAGTATAAGGGTCCTAACGTATTGTGTGGTCTTGAGTAGTATAACTATCAAAGGGTATCGATCCACTTATAAACACAAAACTTCACACTAACAGTAACAATTATCTAATAGAAAATACACATTAAACTTAGACAATAAATCATTGAATAAGAGAAGCGAATACATACTTATGGCTGGCAACAAGGAGATCTTCATTTTTGACACCTTTAAGATTATCACCCCCCAGCTTAACTAAGAAAGACCTCCAGTGGAGCCGTTCCTCAGCTGGAACTCCATTAAATCTAGAAAAATAATGTTAATGGTAATGTCAACACCATTCTCAAGTTATCAACTTCAGAGAAACAAAATTCCGGCATGGTTAAAGCAAACGAAATGACATATAAGGAGACAATTGAAACGCAAACTGAAAACAAGTCACAATGTTGTCCATATTAGTAGTAGTATCATAGACATAAAGGAAACCATGTATAACCATCCAGGCAATTATACAGAATCAGTGATAAAGAATGAGAGATTCAAGCAAGATGTTTAATAAGCAAACTGATAATGATTTCCACTATAAATCATTGAGCTCCCAAGCCCTCTCACAAGACGGAAACTACAGTTATCTACACAGATGATATTTTTGCTAACATGTTCTGGTTTCATTACCTGAAACCATTTATTCTCAATAATTACCATCTAAGCCTTCCATATCATAATAAAGTGAATGCTCTGATAACAAATGAGCAGAGCACTCCCATTAATCACACTATCCACAGCTGTAAGCCGCAATACAGACGAACTTCGTAACAAGTTCATTCAACAAAAGCAAGAGCTAACTAAATATTTATCCAAACACATCATCATCTTCAAAATGCAAAGTTATTTCACAATCCAGATCTTAAGAAATTTGAAGGTAATCTACACTATCGAGATTTATATTTGAAACGAGAATATACATCAACAAGAAAAATAGAATCCAGATCTAACCAAGGAATCGAACAATTTGGAGCATCAACAAACAAATCGACACAAATTCAACCAAGAAAATTGTGAAGGCTGTGGAGAAATGAGGATGGAGATGTATGCTTACCGTTCAACGAGGATGTTACCTTCCGAATTAGCGAACAACACCGCAAGTATCATTTCTTCTCGATGCAAGGCTTTCAGTTCGCTTTCTTTTGTGTTGGAATTTCACCTCAGCAACCAGTTCCTGCGAATTTTCTTGGTCGAGTGGTTCGGTTAGCCAACCCGGATTTCAGTCGGTTCATTCGGGTCGGGTTGAGTTGGAGTTGGATTTGGTTAATGATGGTTTGGGCTGGACCACATATTTTTCGTATGGGTTATTTCAAAGAGCAATGTTTTCTCCGTCCAATGAATTTGTTTCTACGCCCCCACCTATTAAAATTTTGGGCTCTTTTCACTTTTAGGCTTTTGAAAGTTAGTATTATTTTTATAGGTCCAATTTCAAAATAGTTCATAAATAAGCTTTCTAAACTTTACATTTCACTCTATAAGCTGTGCAGACCATTATACCCTTCTATTTTAAAATCAAATTAAAAAATCAAATTAAAAATAGGAAAAAGAAAAGAAAAAACAAAATTCCCAAAATGCCCATCTAAAAACCAATTGCAGATCGAACCCTTCAAACCCATTTGAGTATCACGCTTATATGATTTTCTTCTTCCTCCTCCTTGTTCAACGTTATTTCATCTTCCTCCTCCTTCAACAACTTCCGATTCCAGCTCCAACACAATCATTGACGACTCCAACTTCTTCCATCGTCAACTCGTTCTTTGCCCAGATTTTATGGATTTGACGTCGCATCCAAATAGAGGTCGACTACGCCAAGTATAAATCGATTCCCAATTGTCCGATCTATTCACGAGCCAATCACCTCTGTTCCTCCTCTTGTTCGATTTCATTTGTGTAATCTTCCCATTTCGTTGTCCGATCATTGGCAGTGAATTATTTCATAGAAGAACTGTTGCAATTTGTCTGGGTAAGCGCGTCGACATCAGGTAGTCTTTTGATTGGAAGAATCAATTCGTGCAAGAAGACTCATTTTCCAAATCGATTTTCAATCTGAACTGTGGATCAATTTGAAAAGGTACGCGTTTGAGGCTAAACTTGTTTGATGTTAATTGATGGCGTTAAACTTCTTTTCACGCTTTGTTTATAGTGTTTATGTGGGCATTGTTGTGGTAGAAGTCAATCTCATTAGACATTACATCCAGTTAGTTCATATTGATATGTTTGTTGTTGGATATAGTTCTGTAGATGTGTGTATGCATCAATTATTGTTCTTGAAATACATATTGATGTAGTGGATGAACAAAAATTATAAACTGCTGCTTGACATTGTAGTCTTGATATAAATTGCTTCTTGATTTCTGTTGTTGGTACAGATGTTAATCTGTTGAACTGTATTAGGCAGAAAATTATGTTCTTGAGTGTAGTGATACTTACAAGCTATTAGGACGAAGTTCTGTAGATATGAATCATTATTATTGGTAATCCGACATCATTTCAGATTTTGGTATTGTTGTTAATATGCTCTGCTTCTTCCTTTTCATTCCTTTTCATTCCAGTTTCTGTGGTCTTTGGCAGCTTGATCAATTCTCTTGTTTCCATGTCGTTGCACATACGAGGTACATTATCAGACCCCTCACTTTGTTTAAACTGTTAATTGATGGTAGATCACATAGGTTTGAATTGTAATCTGAAATTTTGATGTCAATTCAGAATAGTCTGGGTTGTACAGATTGATTTGATGAGAGACCAGTGCTATTATTTTAGGGTTGTTAACAAATATGGATAGGAACATGCAATTTTAGTCTTAATTAGTTAGATTGTTTCTTTATTTGTTAGTTTAATTGTTTTCATTATGTATTGATTTATAAATTAGTTAGATTGTTTCCTTTTGAACTTATAATTAATTCAATTTTATGATATGAGTTGTTTTTACCATGTTATATTTATTTAGTCTTAATTAGTTAGATTGTTTCTTTCTTTGTTAGCTTAATTGTTTTGATTATGTTTTGATTTATGTAGCCTAAATTAGTTAGATTGTTTCCTTTTGAATTTATAATTAATTCAATTTTATGAAATGAGTTGTTTTTTACCTTGTTAGATTTATTTAGTCTTAATTAGTTAAATTGTTTTCTTTTTAAGTTTAATTGATTTGAATATATATACTAATATGAGTTGATAAGTTGCTTCCTTTTTTGGTTAGATTAACTGGTCTTAATTGATTAGATATCTTACATGTATGTTTACATGGTTGTTGTCTTTGAATGTTCTTGCAGTTTAATGAAGTCTTTCAAAACTATTATCAACTATGATTCTATTAGGGATGGTAGTTCTTATGTGTATGGTGACACGGGCATGAGGTATTTGAATGTACTACGACCTATGAGCAGGTCATTGGGAGAATATATTCCAAGAAGAGTACACCTAAGGACAGTGTTGATAGCTCGTCATGAGGAAGCGACAAAGTCATAGTTGTGTAATCGTTGTACTTGTTTGCATGTAATTTATGGTTTTCAGAAACTGTAACTTAGCTTAAATCGTTTATATTTAGGAAGTAGAAATTTGGTTGGAACCAAAACTCTTATCTCTAGTCAGGTAGAGAAATATGACATCAGAAACTGTGAGTTGATATCAAATTTGCAATGTACAATAAATAAAACGAATCAATATAAATTATGTCCCGTATTTATTTCTTTTTTCTAATTAAGTTGTTGATGACAGTGAAAGAAGTTTAGTGGTGTCTTTAGGGGTCGTATGGGTTACCACAAGGCAGGGGAAAGAGGTTTCTGAGGTGATTTCAAACGCAAATATCGGACATCAGAAATTTGATCTTAGATCAGAAATCACATCCACCCACAATTTAGCGGTTTTGAAACCATATACTAGCGTGTAATAGGGTTTAAGTGATCCTAGTCGTGAATATGGAAAGATATATTCAACGTTCTGTTCCATGTTAATGGAAGGTCTGAGTGCACTAGTATAGAACAAGCACTCTTACATTCCAAAACTTGAATATAAGGGCGAAAAATTGAGACCTCTAACATTTTTTTCTTTTTTCTAATGAAGTGATTAGTGATAGTGTCGATATCTTACATCTTAGTGTAATGCATGAGCCTGTCATCCTAGAAATCCTACTCCTACATTAGTAGACACTAGTCTGTGATGTAATAGTCGGGTCCTCTAAGTTTTTTTAATTTATTTTTTCTAGTTATAAAGTTTTGTTGTGGTAGGAAATGATGGCCTGCCAAATGAGGGGTCGAATCGTTAAGGGAGCTGTGAGTAAATGAGACTGTGATGTCTGATCAGACGAAAAAATGGCAGATCAAAAATATGATGGCAGTTCAAAATTGAACTTTTGGCCCATATTACAATATAATCCGATCTCTTATTGCATTTTTAAGGTTTTGTACATATAGTACTAAAAGTATATAAAAACTAGTGTCGATACCTTACATCTTAGTGGAATGCATGAGTGTGTCATCCTAGAAGTCCTACTCTTACATTGGGAGACACTAGTGTATGGACTAATAGTCGGGTCCCCTTACTTCTTTTGTTTTTTCTAGATAAAAAGGTCTGCTTGGATGGGAAATGATGGTCTATCAAATTATGGGTTGAATCATTAAGGGAGATGTGAGTAAAACGGACTCTGATGTGGCATCAGACGTTAGAATGTCAGATCAAAAATCTGATGGCAGTTCAGAATTAAACTATTAGCCCCTATTACAATACAATCCGATCTCTTATTGCATTTTTAAGGTTTTGTACATGTAGTACTGAAAGTTTTCAAAAATAAGTGTCTATACCTTACATCTTAGTGGAATGCATGCGCGTGTCATCCTAGAAGTGCTACTCTTACATTAGTAAGCACTAATGTGTTGTGTAATAGTTGGGTCCCCTAAGATTTTAGATAAAAAGTCTGCTTGGATGGGAAATGATGACCTGCCAAATTAGGGGTCGAATCGTTAAGGGTGCTGTGAGTAAAACAGAATTTGATGTGGCATCAGACGTTAGAATGTCAAATCAGAAATCTGATGGTAGTTTAGAATTGAACTTTTAGCCCCTATTACAATACAATCCGATCTCTTATTGAATTTTTAAGGTTTTGTACATGTAGTACTGAAAGTTTTCAAAAATAAGTGCCTATTCCTTACATCTTATTGGAATGCATGAGCTTATCTTCCTAGAAGTGCTACTCTTACATTGGTAGGCACTAATGCGTAGTTAATAGTCGAGTCCCCTAAGGGGTTTTTTTTTGTTTATTTCTTGATAAAAAGGTCTGCTTGGAAGGGAAACGATGACCTGCCAAATTAAGGGTCGAATCATTAAGGGAGTTGTGAGTAAAACGGATTCTGATATGGCATCAGGCGTTAGAATGTCAGATCAGAAATCTGATGGCAGTTCAGAATTGAACTTTTAGCCCATATTACAATACAATCTGATCTCTTATTGCATTTTTAAGGTTTTGTACATGTAGTACTGAAAGTTTTCAGAAACAAGTGTCGATACATTACATCTTAGTGGAATGCATGAGTGTGTCATCTTAGAAGTCTTACTCTTACATTGGGAGGCACTAGTGTATGGTCTAATAGTCGGGTCCCCTAATTTTGTTGTTTTTTCTAGTTATAAAGGTTTGCTGGGGTGGGAAACGATGGTCTGCCAAATGAGGGGTCGAATCGTTAAGGGAGCTGTGAGTAAATAGAACTGTGATGTCCGATCAGACGAAAAAATGGCAGATCAGAAATCTGATGGCAGTTCAGAATTGAACTTTTGGCCCCTATTACACTACAATCCGATCTATTAGTGCATGTTTAAGGTTTTTTTACGTATAGTACTAAAATAATACAAAAACAAGTGTCGATACCTTACATCTTAGTGGAATGCAAGAGTGTGTCATCCTAAAAGTACTACTCTTACATTGGTAGGCACTAATGTGTGGTGTAATAGTCGGGTCCCTTAAGTTTTTTTTATTTGTTTTTTTATAAAAAGGTCTGATGTGGTGGGAAATGATCGCTTGCAAGATTTGGGGCCGATCCGCTCAGCCATTTGTGAGTAAATTTGACTCTGAGGTGTCATCAGACGACAATATGGCAGATCAGACATTTGATGGCACATCAGAAGCCTAGTTTTGGCCACTTTTAGATACCAGTCCGCTTTGGGCATGCAAGGATTTTACAAGCTAATTACAATATTTAAATTGGCAGTATTTAAATCACCCAATTGTCGGGAATATGCCTGATCAAAAATCTGATAGCATTTAATCCAATATGATAGGAGTTCAAATTGCAATTTTTCACCCAATCTGATTTGGATCCACCATTTGAAACCATAATTTTTCAAAAGCATTAACACTGATTTTATTTTTTAAAACTATTGCCTTTATACTTATCACCAACATAAAAAAAATCACAAAATTTGGCATTCTTGCTTTACACAAAACCGGTTTGAACCCCTTACATACCCTAAACCCATAACTACCCTTTACAATTACTTTAACAGCCTTTGCAGAAAAGTAACTTCGTTAGAGAACCAATTGCATTTGCTTGCTGGAGCTATCTTCAAAGTCCCAGTTTAAATACCTGCAATATCATGCAATTCCAATTTCATATTAATAATACAAAAATATTCACTTCAATTGCATAGATGAGGTATAGAATTAGAAGTAAGGCAACAAAAATCAAGAAATAACAAAGTCCTCCAACATTGACAATGATTGTCCAAAAACCTGCAGATGAAATAATAAGAAATAAATAACACGGTCCTTAGTATACCCTTCTTCTAATATATTCTCCCAAGGAAAAAAATAACTCTCCCAAGGAAAAAAATAACTCATAAATGAAAATATAATAAAATTAATCTAATACAAAGAAAATAACACAACTCTTGTTACAAAATCAAATTAATTAAACTCAAAAAGGAAATAATCTAACCAATTAATATCAAATCAACTAAAAAACAACAACTCATATAAGAATATATAATCAAATCAATTAAACCAAAAAAGGAAATAGTCTAACCATTTAAGACCAAATCAATCTAATTAAAAATATAAACAACTCATATGTCAATCAAATTAATTAAACTTAAAATGGAAATAATCTTACCAATTAAAGCCAAATCAATCCAAAAAGGATTCCATCCAACTGTAATAACATTCAAAGACAACAACCACGTAAATATATTTTTAAGATATCTGAACTCACAACACAGACATCTGTCATCAAAACGTTCTGATATGCAATCAGAAACTAATAAATACAATTCAACAAGTTTTAAAACAGATTACCTCACATACATAAAAATAAGAGTTGTAACCTACTTACTTACACTGAACTAACATCCACCCTAAACCAAAAGTACTACCATAAACCTACCTATTATCTAATTCCTATAATAGTCCTTCACATAAACATATCTACATATCACTATAATCAAATTTAGATTATACGCATACAAACAACGAAGAAAACAGGAAAACAACCACAACACACCAACTATACAAAGAGGAATCATCATACATAAGCCTACTTAGGTTAACATTCTCCACAGTAAATACCAAACACAAACATTATCACCACTGTCTTCCCACTTACAATTGCAACATAATTTGAAGAAAACCCATAATATACACCCACAAGTTGATCATAACATCCGCCTAAACAACCTATACAAATCAAAATTAAAGTTATGCAAGAAGATAAAGTATATGCAGATAATTCATCGCATCCATTTACAATTTTTAAAACAATGGACTGTTACTTACCTCAACCTGGTTTGAAGAATCACCCATCCTCCAATCCTCGATAGCCCTCACACCAATAACTAGTAAAAATTATCTGTCAATGCACAAAAATCCATTCACAGTTCAAAAACCCAGCAACAAAAACGAACACTACATAACAGAATAAGCTACATGCAACAACAAAATGTACGAACCTGGGGAAAGAAATTGGGTCCTTCAATTCTAATTTCTAGCAGTCTAACAGAAGTAGCGTCCTCAGAAATTACAACCTTAGAACGTACAGATAACCAACTCCAACTAAATTGTCCTCAAACGCAGTCAAAAAATTCGATTAATGCTACAGATAAACTATTAAGTGGTGTAGAGAACGAACTGTCGATCCTAGATCTGAAGTTGATGACTCCACTTACGATCTGGTTGAGGATCTGTGAGGACGAAGCGAAGGCGGCGGAGCTGTGAGGACGAAGCGAAGGCAGCGGAGTGGTGGATGTCGGCGAAATAGAATAATGATGATTCAAATGAGGAGTTGCAAGCATGATTTAGAAAAAAGAGAAAGGAGATGGAGGAGCAGTGGATGATATCTGCAGATGATCGTTTTAATCTTTTTAGTTAGTCTCTGTTGTGTTTTTTATTTTAAAATTTATTTTAATGTTAATTGTAATTAGGGATAGGAAAGTAATTTCATATTTAAATATAACTTAAAAGTTATCTGAATGGCATTTTTGTTAATAATTTTTAAGAAAGGGGTATAATTGGAAGCACAGCCTATTGAGTGCAAACTAAAGTTTACAAAGATTATATTTGAAAGATTTTGAATTTGGGCCTATAAAAATAATTCAAACTTTCCAAGGCCCATTCCGAATAATTTCCTCTAAAATTTTTATCAAAATTCCTCATTTCACGCTACGGGTCTATAATTACAAAAGAGTAATGTGACATGACCACTCTCGTACTCAACTTTTCTTGTCGTACTTCTATGTCTCAATTCTTAATTGGACGTGAATAATATGTATTTGTTGTGTATTTATTTTTGTTTATTCAAATAACCCATCATAAATTTACGACAATAAAAATTAGTTACGAGAGTCTATGGTATATTAAAAACGGGAATAAGCAGGTGGAGACAGCTGGTTCCCTACTTATTCCCAAATATGCCCTTCAATTTATAATAGATTTACAAAAATATATTTATTGTCCAAATAAAATGAAATAGATAATTTGGTCTTTTCCCATGATAAGAATTAAAATGAAATTTGGTAGAAATTTACTTTCAAACGAATTAAAATCAAATCTCACAGCGACGTTTTAAACGCCTAGATGAGAAAATTCAGAATCCGGAGTAGAATGTTGTGAAAGAAAACCAGACGGTTTGATTTTGATTTGCCGCAATTCAGTCACGAGCTTCAAACCATAGGCCTAATTTCAGTATACACAAGGCGGTTTTGATAAGTATTTTCTATTAGCCCTCGATCGCCGGAGAAGGAGGACCAAAAATGCAAACAGTGCGTGTTTCATCTATTTCCGGATAGAAGGAGACTCGATGGGGAGCAGGATCAGTCGTGATTAGAAGGCCACGTCCTGCATTCACCGTGGTGTAGGTTCGTCGATCACCGGTGGCTAGAAGGAAAAGCAAAAAGTAAAGAAATTCCACAACGAATCTTCAAACCTTGAGAGACGAGGGAATACTCAACCACACCAAAACAACCGACTCGACTCCAACAAAAAAAATAACAGCAAGAAAACCTAACCCGATTTCGGCCAAAAACCCGCCAACTTATTGGGCCGGTAAGCCAATTAATGTTTTGGATAGGGGTGGGCATGGTCCAGTCCGGGTTTGGCCGGACCCGGACTGGACTAATTTGTCGGTCCAAAAATTTTGGACCGGACCGGATTGATTAAGATGCTGGACCGATTAGTCCAGTCCATCGGTCTCTGTCCGGTCCAATCAAATAGGGTTTTTCGGTGGGCTTTTCAATTTTTTAAAAAAATATATAATTTTAAAAAAATTATATATAAATCTATATAATAAAATTTTAATATATTTATGGTGTTAATTTATAATTTTATAATTATTCATTTTATAATTTTATAATTGCTCATCTAAATTAATTATATATTTAATAAATTTAAATTAATACAATTAAATTAATTTAATATTAAAATAAATATTAAAAATTTTACTATACAATTAAATTTCATCTATATTATAATTTATAATCTAAATATATATAATCATTTTTTATTTTAAATATTTTATTTGTTTTTTAATATATATTTTTATTTATTTTTAATAATTATATTATTTTTTTAATTATTGTTCGGTCCGGTCCGTAGAGGCATGGGACCGGACTGGACCAACAAATATTGTTGGTCCAAACCTTTTGGACCGGAACCGTTTGGACCGTGGACCGATAATTTTCGGTTTGGTCCGGGTCGGTCCCGGTCCGGTCCGGGTTTTATGCCCACCCCTAATTTCTGGACAATAAGTCTATAAAAATAATTGAACCCAATAAGCCCAATTTTGTATCTTTGGAAAATAAATAAATAATTGTTAATATAATTACTAAAATTAGTAGAATTCATTAATATTTTATTTATTATATTTTTAATTTTGAAATATATTTATTATCAAAATAACTATTTTTATGTTATTAATTAAAAAAAAGTGCTACAAAGTTTGACGAAATATCAATTACATGTATGCTTGACACTAACTGTTATATTAAATGTTGAATTAGTTGCTAAATTAAATGTTAAAGTAGCGATTTAGAATGAAACCATTTGATTAGCGATTTGTGAACCGTTTTTTCAAGTAGCTGTCAGAAAATTAGTAATTTAAAATTTAATTGCTAATTCAAAAGTTTCTCCGAAATAACATTATTGTCAAATTGCTAATTAAAAATCTAATTACTACCTAAAAATCTACCCATGAAACACACACTACAAATGAATTTTGATGCCATCACATATAGAAAATATAATCATTCTTAAAAAAGTTAAAATTATAAAAATGTCCAAAATAAATTAAAATAAAAATAATATTAACAAATTTGATAATCTAAATTTTAATAATATTCATAAAAGGGATAGTTTCATTTTTAGTCTTTTAAAATTTTAATTAACTTAATTAGCCTTCAAAGTTTGAATTAAGTTTTTAAACCAAACAAAACTTTAGATTTTACAAAACGAGCCTTTATGACTTTTTTACCCCTCTTCACATAAAAATAAAGGTTAGTCACAAAGGCCATTCACATATGTGAAGGACTTTAATAACATGTGAAGGATCTGAAGACTCATTTTATGAAATCTAAACTTTGAAGGTTCATTAATTTAAATATATAATTTGATTAGTTTAGTTTTTATATTTTTTCCTTAATTATATTCTATAATTTTTTATTTAGAAATTTAATAAATTAATTCATTAAAAAAAATACCGCCACCTACCTTGCCGGTGGCATAAATACTTTTTTTAAATTTTTTTTGTATATTTAAGTATCTATTAATTATATTATTTTCAACAATCTTATTAGATTTTATTTTTTATATAATTATAAAAAATAAAAACAAATAATTATATAAATAAATTAGCTTTTGTATTATAAATAAAAATATATATTTAATTAATTTTATAAAATTATTTTATTTTATTTTTTAAAAGTATTATGTATTAATATATTTAAATAATTAGTATTTATACTTCTTTTAAATTAAGATATTTATTGTAATTTCAATATTATTGGGGTGTAAAGATAAATTGTAAGAGGGTAAAAATCGACACCCTATTCCGAAATACCCAATTTTTTCACATGTTTTATTTTGAACACCGAGTTCAAAACCAGCCTTGGGCAGTTGGTGTTGAGCGGGTGATTTTAATTACGATATTTTAATTATTTAAAATTATTTTTAAATTTCTTATTTAGTATTTTTTAATTTTTTAATATTATTGAAATACAACCAAATATTATACCGCTTATTAAGCATATATTTAACTCATTTTCATGATTTTTGATTTAATAAATTTGAGTTCTTTTAAGTTTTAATTTTTGATTTTCTAAAAAAAAAAAAATTAGTTTTAATGGTTTTTAAAATGTTTTAAAAGTTTTAATTTAATAATATTTGTAGTTTTCATTTTTTTTTAATAATCTTCAATTTTTAATTTTATTAAACTGGAAAAGATACATAGTTTTAATAATTTTTTAAATTCTTTGTTTAATATTTTTTGTTTTAATTTTTAATTTTTTATTCAATTATAACAAAATATATGTGGATTTAATAAATTTTGAGTTTTGACACAAATCAATGATTTTATAGAAATTAAATAATTAAAAAAAAATCTATTTCCAGTTAAGAATAAAACTACAAAGATGAAATTCAGTTTGCTTTGGTCCATTCTCCACTTAAAAAATTTAAATATTGAGATTGTACTGAACTGAAAAGGTCAGTAATATTGAGATTGTATTGAACTGAACATGTCAGTTTACGTCATGGATTTTGATAAGTCGATTTCAAGTCTGTCAAAATGGTTTCACTAATACTTTATTTTCTATTTTTATTATTTTTAGTTTTTAAATTTTTTGCTTTATTAATTTTTGTATAAATACTAGGTTTGTGCCACCTGCCTTACAGGTGGCCATAATCACCATAACTGTTTTGTTTTATATTTTTTTAAAATTTTTAAAATTAAAATTAATAAATATAATAATATTATATATTTAATATAAATTATATATTAAAAAATGTTAGATTTATTAAAATTGGGTTAATATTAAATTTTAAATTATTTAATATATTAATAATATTTTTATTTAAATTTTAAAAAAGATTAATTTTTTTTAAAATTTTTTTAAAGATATAAATCAATTAATATATATGAGACCTTTTATTTTTAGACCAGATTGATTTAAAATTATAGGTTAACTTTTTTAAAAAATTATAAAAATGAACAGTTTTGGAAAATAACGTAAAATAAATTTTCACAAATTGTATTTTTATAAAATAGATTGATTTTTAATTTTATGGTCCAACAGTTGTGACCTCCAACCATATTATGGATCCGAATATACAATTTTAAAAATCTTACCAATTTTTTAAAATAAAATTTGTTGTAATTTAATTTTATAACTTTTCAAAAAATAATCTATAAATTTAAATTGAATTTTATGTGGTTGAATTTAAGGAATTAGCTCTATAAATAAGATATATATAAAATAATAATAGTAATAAATAATAATAATAATTAAACAGATATTTTATATTATTATCTCAATATACTACTTTTTAAATTAATATATTTGATTATTTTTTAATTTATATCAAAATTTATATTTTAAAATTATTGTATATACTTTATTATAATTCTGTTTCTATTATATTTTTTAAATTATTAAATATTTTTATTTTATAAATAAATTTTAAAAATAAATTATTATTTTTTATTTTATCCATATATTTCTATTTTATTATTCGTAGTTGCTTTCATTTTAAATATTTATTTTAATTCTAATTGAACCGTTTGATTTTCTATTTTAATTCCGTCTACCTGATTCTTATCCCACTCAAAAATCCTCTTCGTCTGCTCCTAGTTTTCTCTCATTTTTTATTTTTCTTTTTCTATTTTCTTCTTCCATCTCTCTGCTACATAACATTTTCTCCCCTCAATAAGTTATTAAAACAAAAGATGATGGCAGGAGTCCGAAAAAGCTATTCGCAGTTGCGGAGTTTCTAAAGCCCCAGTAACAACTATATGTGAAATGATGTATTTGTGAAGAACGAAGAGGAAAAAGCTGTGTGTAATCCTAAACCACATAAACCACAATAGACAATTTCATCTTAGCTTCCTACCTACATAAACCATATAATATCATCACATAAACCAAGCATTCAAAAAATTAACGAACCAATCAACCGTCACCACCTGATTATTATTTGGACACTTCATAAAATCTTCTTCCAAGCCATTGAAATGTGTAATAATATTCTATTGAAATTGACTTTGACACATCATCCATATATCAAATTAGGTTGATTAACCAAAGTCAACAAATTAATATATAGAACTGAAGAGGAAGTTGAGATTCGAACTAAAGAGCTGGAGTAAAACATTAAAATATCAACCATCTAATATTACCATGACAATTGAGGCCACGTGTATTCTCTCCATTCACATAACAATTTTTTCAACATCATATTCTATCGTTCTATTTGAGATCTTCAAGACCACCTAGTATTCTTTCCACAACGCAGATCCTCTGTTTCATTCAAAGGGGCCAACCCTTCAATACCTTCAAACTCTCTCAATGCCATCAAACTATCTGACATTGCATCTGTAATACCACAAAACATACCAACTCAGAACCAAATGCTATTCAAATCAATATTATGTGATTCTATCAATCTCAACACCAGAAAAGAAAACACAAAATTAACAAAAACTGAACTATACTGTGAATCGGAACTCAAGTATCTTCTGGAGTAATTAACCAATTCATATAAATTATTGTGATTTTCAGAATTGTCTTTCAATACAAGGAGCAGAGATCTCCTCTTCAGTCGGAACCTTCTCCTCATCATCGCACATAAGCTCGCCTTGTTTCTTTTAACACCAACAAATATCTCTCCAAAAAGATCTTCTTTCCCATCCTCTGCCGTATCTTCCGTCTCATTGACTCGGTAAAAGGATAAGAACGAAGATGAAAATTTGTAAAATTTGCAATCGGTCCCTGTTGACTAAGAAGGCATTTGTATATTTACCATGATATCCTTTTTTTAATCTCTGCCCCACTAACACGAATATGTAAATTGTTAAAAATATAGAGGGCATTATTGGAAAAGAAATAGTGAAGCAGCTAGCTGCTTCAGGGCTCTTTTATATATAGTAGGATATATACATAAAAATATTGTATTTACTAATAGTATTAAAAAAAATTAGAAATCACTCCCATATATTTATAATATAATAAACAAATGTAAAAGAATATTATTTAGTTAGGTCACGTCCATAATCTGGGGCTATTTGTCTGCTTATTTTGAAAGTTTTCATAATTTTTATTTATTTCGTTACAAGGATAAAATTGTCATTTTTTAAAAATGTTGACTTTTCCAATTTGACCAAAGGATTTGACTAAGTTTGACTTTTGGATTTATTTTGAAAACAATTTGATTTTTGAATCAATTTGGTAATTATTTTACAAATGGGGTTGTTTTTAAAACTACATGTAATATATGGGTTGGTAGTGATAATTGCCACCCATATAAATATGAAAAGAATGGATTTAGATCATTTGTTACAAAACCCTAGAAACTAATTTTTACGTATTCTTCAAAACCTCTCAAACCAAAAACATCTTCACGAACTTTTAAGCTTTATTGGTTGAGGATTTCGCTTGGGAGTTGGTATTTGGTCTCGATTTCTTCATAACCTAGGTAACAACTTCTCTACTCTTTGATTTTGACTACTTTAATCGATTTGGGGTTTTTGTTCAGATTAGGGTTTTGATTATTTGAAGTTGATTTCAACAAATTGAATTTGGATTTATGTTCTTCATGGTTTGGGTTTTGAAACCCTTGATGTAATTTCATAGATGAGTTTTATTTGAGTACCAATTGATTTAAATTGTTCTTTAGTATAAACTCTAATTTTCTCGAATTGCGATTTTGGATTTTATGCTTGATTTGGTGTAGACCAAGTTGAGGATCGCCGAAAGGAGTAGATTCGGTTGATTGGATTAGCGAATAAGGTTAGTAGCCGTGTTTACGCCCTCACGTTTGTCTGTTTTTGTTTATTTGCTTGTATGTAAATTGATCAAATTTATACAAGACGAATTCTGATTGGAATAGCTTAAATTGCTGCATTTTTTACATAAACTGTTTGGGTATATTGCTGCCATATTATCTGTTTATGATCGGACATGTGAACTAGTGTCCTTATCTGTCTGCTATTTGTCTGTAATCTGAAATTGGAATTCTGTAATCCGTTAAAGTCCTGTCCTAAGGTTAATATGATAAGACCAGCATGCTGTTAGGAAAAACTAGATGTATACATCAATGCGCGAAAACGTTAATGTCCTTGATTGCCAACCACTTTCTGGATGTGACGGTATCATTTTTGGAGCTTGACTCATTTCTGGATGCGACGACATCATTTCTGGGATCTTTGATCCATCTCTGAGGGTTTAACCCTATCTGTCTGTTTTTGTTTCCGATTTTGTTATTAAACTAAGGACAGGTCTGGTAAGTTAAACACCTAAATAATTGGGTAATCTGAACTCTGTGATTATGAACCGTTTCTACTTCTGATTATGTATGTTTGATATGTTTGGTTTGATTCTCTTAATCCTCGTTATTGTCTTTTGGGTTCTAACTTTGGGTAGTATGAATTGTGGCTCCTAACTGGCTGTAGGTGTTAGAATTAGACCCATTTGATAGTTAGAACTTGTATAGTGAGCGACATAATAGGAACTAGGCTAAAAATGTGCCCAGTGTTCGTAACCGGACTGTATACTGGACTAGGTACCGGATTGTCACTTAAAAATAGGAAAACTGGACGTAGGACGGTCTTTGGCCGAGCTCCTTACCGAGCTTGTTACCGAAATACAATTCAGTCAGCCTTGAGATCATTAGATTCACTCTCTGGCCGAACTTCTTACCGAACTAGCTACCGAACTGTAGTTCGGTATGAGTCTCAGAAGACTGTTTAACCTCTCTGACAGAGCTCTTCACCGAGTTAGATACCGAATTACAATTCGGTGTATGCCTGGGAGACTTGAAACTCTTTGACCGAGCTTCATACCGGATTAGGAACCGAACTGTCACTTAAACCTTCCTTGAAATCGTATAATTGCTCTCTCACCGAGCTATCTACCGGATTGCTTACCAAAATATCATTCGGTAACTCTGGTGATGCTCTCTAATCGAGCTACCTACCGGACAGTCTATCGAATTATAATTCGGTAAGTCTGGTAGTGCTCTCTGACCGAATTACATGCCGGACTGCTTATCGAACTACTATTCGATTTTGGTCTCTCTTTTAAAAATAATTTGACAACTGTAAAGCCTTTTTTTAGACGGTAAATGCAATAATCTGTAATCACTTATCCTAGATCACTTAAAGGAGATTATATTTGGGATAACCTTATTTGATAATCAACTTGTTTGCTTCTGTTTATACCTTTTAGTTGTAACTAACCTGCATATGTGTGTGACATGCTATATGTTTAATAAGACGCATCTGTGTGTGTTTGTTGGGCATTGGCTTACTAACCAGATATCGATAGTCTGACCCTTCGTTGTTTTCATTTTTGTTTTGTATATTTGAACCATTTTGGGAATGGAAATTGTTGAGTTCAAACAGTCAGGTGGAATAGTAGGATATCAATTGCAAGTGAGCATTCACGCATCATCCGGCATACCTTCCAGACTCTATTTTCATTTCTGATTTTATTTAGTTGAACTTATATCAGACTTTTTTACCCGCTATATTATGTTTTTTGGTTATATTTCAGAATAAGTACTTTTAAACATTAAGAGTACATCATTGCTAACACCTGCTTTTGAACATTTTCCAGACTCGTACACCTTTGATTTGCTGATTTTCATATTATGGCTGGTAGACGCCGTAATCCCATTGGACATGATAGTAATTCTGGTGGGAATCGTACGTCTGATAATGTTGTTGCTCAGACTCAGGCCTTTCATGATATTTTTGCCATCCTCCGTGGGTTGCAAGAGGGAGGAGCTAGGCATGAGAGGTCGGCTATTGAACGCCTTCCTAAGAAGAAGATTGAGTTGTTTAAGGGGACCAGTGATGAAGGTCCTAAAGTTGCAGATAATTGGTTAAGTGATATGTCTCGTGTCTGTGATGAGATTAGGTGCAAAGTTGCTGAGAAGCTTGAATGCTTGGTTTCCCTTCTTTGTAGTGAAGTAGTACGTTGGTGGGAAAGATTGGTTCAGACTTTGAATACTGAATTTGTGGTCAATTTGAAGTTCTTTCGCGAGCAGTTCAAGAAGAATTATATTGGGCATGCTTGGGCTGAACAGAAGAGAGTTAAGTTCCTCTATCTGAAGCAGAAGAACAAATCAATTCAGGACTACAGGAATGAGTTTGTGAAACTTTGCAGGTATGCACCTGAGAGGGTTCCTACTCCAGCTAACCGTTGTAGGAAGTTAGATAGCTGAATTTTGAGATTCGGAAGTTGTTGGCTACTTTGAGGACTGATGACTTCCATGAGATGGTTGAAGCTGCTGTTGATATTGAGATGTTGGTCAAGAAAGACCGGAAGCGTGAAAGGGACACCAAGACTGCACCTGCTGTGGTTGGCCAGCATCACAAGAGAGGCAAGACTCAAGTGCATAACACTGGAGGTGGTTAAGTTAATCAATCTCGGCCTAACAGGGGTACTGGAGGAGGCTCTCAGCTAAATCCATCTGTTGCTAGTGCTCCCACTCAAGGCAATAGAGGTGTGAGTTATCCGGTCTGCACTACTTGCAACCGTCATCATCCGGGCGAGTGTTTCAGGAAGACTGGTGGTTGCTTTAGGTGTGGTTCTACAGAGCATCTGGTTAGAGATTGTTCTAAGCAGGGTGCTAGTTCTGGTAGAGTACCTGCTTCTAGGGATACCAGCACAATTCAGAGGAATGATAGGCCTGCTGCATCTCAGTCGAATGCTAGTAGAGGTGGAGCTCAGTCTAGAGTTGCTCCTAGGAAGGAGTCGAGGACTCCTGCTCGTACCTATGCTCTGAGAGGTCTTGAGGAGGCTATACTCCTGATGTGGTGACATGTACCTTCTCTATCATTGACATTCCTGTTTATTCTTTGTTGGATCCGAGTTCTACGTTATCGTATGCCTGTAATAATGTCTTAGAGGATAAGGGATTGGAATCTAGTCTGACTGATAAGGATCTTTATGTCACGAATCTGTTGGGTAATTGTGTTGTGGTTAACCGTGTGTATCGTGATGTGCCAATTGTGATTGGTGGTATTACTTTTCTGGGTGATTTGCTGAAGTTGAAAAGTAATGAGTTCGATGTTATTCTGGGTATGGATTGGTTGTCTAGACATGAAGCAGTTATGGATTGTAGGGCGAAGAGGTCTTCAATCTCCGCATGGTTGGGTAACGTTTGTAGGTGATTGTAGGAATCCTTTAGATAGTTCTGTTTTGGCTGCTTTGTGCGATAAGATGCTTCGAAGTGGATGTGAAGCATTCTTGGCTCATGTGGTGGAAGTGGATAAGCCACGTTCTAATGGAAAGTTCATTCCGACTATTAATGAGTTCTTGGATGTCTTTCCTAATAAAATTCCGGGTTTGCCGCCAGAGAGAAGTGGAGTTTACTGTTGAGCTTATTCCGGGCGCCACGCCAGTTTTTATGGCACCTTATCGAATGGCTCCGGCAGAATTGAAGGAACTGAAAGTGCAGTTGCAGGAACTGTTGGATAAAGGCTATATTCAACCGAGTACTTCGCCTTGGGGTGCTCCAGTTCTTTTTGTGAAGAAGAAAG
Organism: Cardiospermum halicacabum; assembly: GCA_031304145.1. NCBI lineage: Eukaryota > Viridiplantae > Streptophyta > Magnoliopsida > Sapindales > Sapindaceae > Cardiospermum > Cardiospermum halicacabum. The sequence goes on along the minus strand of CM062391.1, from coordinate 10,661,542 downwards.
ACGAAACTTTCCGGTTGTGTATTGACTATCGGCAGTTGAATAAGCTTACTGTGAAGAACAAGTACCCTCTTCCTCGGATAGATGATTTGTTTGATCAGTTGAGAGGGGCTAGTGTGTTCTTTAAGATTGATTTGAGATCTGGTCACCATCAGCTGAGGATCCGGGAGTCGGATATTCCTAAGTCAGCATTTCGAACCAGGTATGGCCACTATGAGTTTGTGGTAATGCCATTTGGTTTGACTAATGCTCTTGCTGTCTTTATGGATCTGATGAATAAGGTGTTTAAGCAGTTTCTGGACCAATTTGTTGTGGTGTTCATTGATGACATTCTGGTGTATTCGAAGGACAAGGAAGAGCATGCTAAGCATTTGAGAATAGTTTTGCAGATTCTTCGTGAGAAGCAACTTTATGCGAAACTGTCCAAATGTGAGTTCTGTATGGAAGAAGTAGCTTTCCTTGGTCATGTGATTTCAAAAGATGACATTAAGGTGGATACGAAAAATATTGAGGCTGTAATGGCTTGGAAACCACCTGTGAATGTGACTAAAGTAAGGAGTTTTCTGGGTTTGGTGGGTTATTACCGTCGGTTTGTGAAAGGATTCTCCTACATTGCAGGTCCTTTGACGAAGCTTCTACATAAGGAAGCTAAGTTCGAATGGACTAGCAAGTGTCAGGAACGTTTTGATATGTTGAAGAAGTTGCTTACTGAAGCTCCAATTTTGGTTCAGCCAGTTGAAGGGTAGGACTATATTGTGTACTGTGATGCTTTACTAAACGGTCTTGGTTGTGTGCTTATGCAAGGCCGGAATGTGATTGCTTATGCATCAAGGCAATTGCGGACTCATGAGCGTAATTACCCCACTAATGATCTGGAGTTGGCTGCCATTGTCTTTGCATTGAAATCCTGGATGCTTTACTTGTATGCAGCGAAGTGTTTTTTGTATACGGATCACAAGAGTTTGCAGTATCTACCTGTTCAGAGGGATTTGAATTTGAGACAGCGTAGATAGGTTGAGTTTCTGAAGGATTATGATATGGAGATCAAGTGTACAGTGATGCTTCACTAAACGGTCTTGGTTGTGTGCTTATGCAAGGCCGGAATGTGATTGCTTATGCAAGGCCGGAATGTGATTGCTTATGCATAAAGGCAATTGCGGACTCATGAGCGTAATTACCCCACTAATGATCTGGAGTTGGCTGCCATTGTCTTTGCATTGAAAATCTGGATGCATTACTTGTATGGAGCGAAGTGTTTTGTGTATACGGATCATAAGAGTTTGCAGTATCTACCTGTTCAAAGGGATTTGAATTTGAGACAGCGTAGATAGGTTGAGTTTCTGAAGGATTATGATATGGAGATCAATTATCACCCTGGTAAAGCTAAAGTGGTAGCAGATGTTCTTAGCCGCAAATCATGCATGCTTTGTATACCATGATGGCCAGATTGAGTCTGAAGGATGATGCTCTAGTAGCGGAACTGGTAGTGAAACCAGATTTGACTGCTAGGATTTTGGAAGCACAGAAGTCTGATGAGATAGCCTTGGGGTGGGCTAAGAAATCTAGTCAAGGTAAGAGAGCTGAAGTGTCTCAAATAGATGATGGTAGTTGGTATTTCGGTGATCGGATTTATGTGCCATTATCTAATGATCTGAGAACCGAAATATTGAAAGAAGCGCATAGGCAAGTGTATGCTATGCATCCTAGTGCTACCAAGTTGTATCACGATCTGAAGGTGATGTATTGGTGGCCGGGTATGAAGAGAAACATTGTTGATTTTGTTGGGAAGTGTTTGGTCTATCAGTAGGTTAAGGCAGAACATCAACTTCCATCTGGTTTGCTTCAGCCGATATCAGTTCCGGAATGGAAGTGAGATCGAGTCACTATGGACTTTGTTGTTGGGTTGTCATTGACTTGTGAGAAGTTTGATGCTATTTGGGCGATTGTGGATCGTTTAACCAAGTCTGCACAGTGATCGTTTGAACTAGGCTAAAAATGTGCCTTATGTTCGTAACAGAACTGTATACCGGACTAGGTACCGGATTGTCAGTTAAAAACTGGAAAACTAGACGTAGGATGGTCTCTAGCCAAGCTCTTTACTGAGCTGGTTACCGAAATACAACTCAGTCAGCCTTGAGATCATTAGATTCACTCTCTGGCCGAACTAGCTACCGAACTGTAGTTCGGTATGAGTCTCAGAAGACTGTTCAACCTCTCTGACCGAGCTCTTCACCGAGTTAGTTACCGAATTACAATTCGGTGTCTGTCTGGGAGACTTGAAACTCTCTGACCGAGCTTCATACCGGATTAGGAACCGAACTGTCACTTAAACCTTCCTTGGAATCGTATAATTGCTCTCTGACCGACCTTCATACCGGATTAGGAACCGAACTGTCACTTAAACCTTCCTTGGAATCGTATAATTACTCTCTGACCGAGCTATCTACCGGATTGCTTACCGGAATATTATTCGGTAACTCTGGTGATGCTCTCAGACCGAGTTACCTACCGGACTGTCTACCAAATTATAATTCGGTAAGTCTGGTAGTACTGTTTGACCGAATTACATGTCGGGCTGCTTGTCGAACTACTATTCGGTTTCGGTCTCTCTTTTCAAAATAATTTGACAACTGTAAAACTTTTTTTTTTCAGACGGTAAATGCAATAATCTTTAATCACTTATCCTAGATCACTTAAAGGGGATTATATTTGGGATAACTTGATTTGATAATCAACTTGTTTGCTTTTGTTTGTACCCTTTGGTTGTTAACTAACCTGCATATGTGTGTGACATGCTATTTGTTTAATAAGATGCATCTGTGTGTGTTTGTTGGGCATTGGCTTACTAACCTGACATCGATAGTCTGACCCATCGTTGTTTTCATATTTGTTTTGTATATTTGAACCCTTTTGGGAATGGAAATTGCCGAGTTCAGACAGTCAGGTGGGATAGCAGGATATCATTTTCAAGTCAGCATTCACGCATCATCCGGCATACCTTCCAGACTCTGTTTTCATTTATGTTTTTATTTAGTTGAACTTATATCAGACTTTTGTACCTGCTACATTATGTTTTTGGTTATGTTTCAGAATAAGTACTTTTGAACATTAAGAGTTTATTGTCGAATTATGTTGAGTTTGTTTTGAATTAAATGATTTTGGAATTATAAAAACGGTCTTTCAGATTTGTTTTCCGCTTTGTAAGCTTGCTATCGGTATATCTGTTTATTTCTATATCTGTATGTATGTTATTTGTCTCCGCATCGGTAGCATCCGGACTCTGCGTTCCTTTTTCTGTCAGGACGGGGGTTCAAGTGTTACAACTGTAGTCTAAAAAAGCTGTAGAAGTTATGTATCTATAGCACTTTTGTAAAGATAATTAAGTAGGACAGTCCTGGACTTGCCAATACCGCAACTTTTTGGCTTCTGTATCATCAGGTTTGATGATGAATGAGCTGCTAGCTCTAGTTGATAAAGAAATATGTATAATGTAATTAAAGTTAATGAGAAAAATAAATACAATTGTAAACAATGGAAGAGAAGAAGTAAATATAGATGTTTTGATAATTGATGCAATGATAATCGATTGTCTTTGAATTAGTGCAATAACTTTAGCAATTTCGTTGTCCACAAACTGATTCCAGGCAGTCAAAATCATTGGTTTTTGCCTACAACAGTAATGTTTTCATTAGTACTAACATATGGCAATAGTTATTTAACAATAATCTAAGAAGAACAATGTTTGTTTTTTTTTTCAATAAAACTAATTTAAATAAAGTAATGAACTTCCTCTTGATTATCTAAGACCAATTCCTGAACATCTGACATTCCAAAAGGCGTCGAAACTTGTTTTGGAGGTAGAACATTGATGACGAGTGCTAGTATATATGTAGAAGTTGGCAACGAAAATAATTGAATATTTATAAGTGTTATCAAACTAAGTGAATGTAATACGCATAATTTTGTAGGTATAAGATTAATGGAGATTATAAATAATACCGATTAAAGTACTCTCGTTTTGGCTCTTTCTGAAATCTACGAATTTGACAAAATTAAAAAATGATCGATGTACTACCGATGACTCAAAAGAGGCTTAACTAAAATACTTTCATTGATTGTCCACGGGTAACGGTTGGCATTAGAGGAGATTTTATACTTTGATGGTAGTATGCTTACGAAAGCATTTGATATGTAGTAGGTGTGACCTACCATCAAAGTATTTTGAAGAGTTCAACATCTTTACCATATAGAGCAGTCTGCACCTTTGTTCCCCTATTATTGAAAAAGTATAAATAAAATTGACAGTAGTGAGTATTTATCAATTGCTTCTAAAAAAGAATTTTTATAACATGATACCTCATAATCAACCAGAATAAGTGTTTGAAATTTTTGAGAATTCTGTGACATTCTAGGCATTCATTTCTTGGTTTTTTGGCAACTATAATCTTTGTTGTTCAAGATTTTATTATTTGAGTGATTTTGTTGATACTTGTACATTGTTTTGAGGTCATATCATGAAGATGACAAAAGGAAAATGATAAGATGGTGAAATGATATACATTGAAATGAATGAGGGGAAACAAATGGTAAATAAATAATAAATGGAATCATATAAACTTGATCTACTATGGAGGAGTGAATTTAGTTTTCTTTGTTTCTCAATTTATGTAGATATCAACTACATATTGTTATAGCAGGCACCCTCCATCTATAATAGAATTGAACATTCATTGTCTTATTTGTGATTTGTAACAATAATACTAGTGACATGAGACCATTTTGTTTCCTATTCTGCAACATTGAAAAAAGAAATTATGATTAGATTATAACATTTAGAAATACATAAAAAGAAAGGGTATTTTCGTTTTTCCACCCGATTTATAAAAATAATCCAGAAATCCACCCACTTTTAAAAATAATTCGAAAAAGCACCCGTTTTTATGTAAAAAGTTGTTTTGGTAAAGGTTTTGTGGTTTTACTTTATATCTATATTTGTTTTATTAATTGCATTATATATTTAATTTATACCATCATTATTAACCAAAAATTAAATTACATTATTTTTAATAAAAATAAAAATACAAATAAAATTATTTTAATTTTAATTAAATAATAAATTTTAATTTATTACTTTAATAAAAAAATCAAAATAAATATGAATTTGTTTCATTTTATTTTTTAAATTAAATAATATATGAAATAAATTCATATTTATTTTGAATTTTTAAATAAAAAAAATTAAAATATATTATTTAATGAAAAAATTAAAATAAAATTATATTTATTTTACATTTGTATGAAAATATAATTTTATTTTTATTTAAATTTTTCATTAAATAATAGATTTTAATTTTTTATTTTTAATGAAAAATTCAGAATAAATATGAATTTATTTCATATATTATTTAATTTAAAAAATAAAATGAAACAAATTCGTATTTATTTTGAATTTTTTTTATCAAATATAATAAATTAAAACGTATTATTTAATTAAAATTAAAATAAATTTATTTTTATTTTAATATTTTTATCAAAAGTAACGTAATTTAATATTTGGTTAATAATGATGATATAAAAATAAATATTCAATGCAATTAATAAAAATAATGTAGAAATAGAGTAAAACCACAAAACCTTTATCTAAAACCACTTTTCACATGAAAATGGGTGCTGTTTCGAATTATTTTTAAAAGTGGGGGGATTTCTGGATTATTTTTATAAAATGGGTGGAAAAACGAAAATACCCTAGAAAGAAATGTAAAGAGACAATAATTAAGAAAAAGAATACCTTTTGTCTCTTCCTCAAGCAACTCCAAAAAGGAGGTTATTTCATGAGGATAGACTAAAATTTCACCTTTACAAAATGCTTGAATATTTTTGTTATTTATCTTTTGTATACCTTGATGTCAGCCGGTATCACCGTAAGAAAATAATAGTAGATATTATAAAGGGTCATAATCTTCACAGTTATAAACAACAAGATCACGAGAGGTTTCACGTGTGGAATTTACATCAATCCATATAGCAACTACTTGTAAATCTAGAGGACTGTTATAAATTTTTTGGTCTAAACCAGCATTCATTTTAATGTTAATTTCATAACTTCTTAAATTAGGTATAGGTATATCTTTAAGGGAGCGAAAGAATTGAGAATAAGGATTGTCTTTTAAAATATCAATTAATTTACCTATAATGATTGAGTTCAATTTCTCTGATTTATTTAAACGATTTTGGACCTCATGATCGGTATCATAAAAATATAGTTGTAAATAAGCAGGGTTAATATTGAATGGTAATAATTCATTTATATAATGGTGTACTTGACCTTGAACGCGAAAAGTATTTATATACCCTAATTTCGTTGACATAAGTTTTTATCATAGTTTACACCAAAAGATGTAAAGGCGAAAATATTATTGTTGCCAATCATTAAAATTTTTAGATAATTCTATTAAAGAAGTAAATAATGAATACAAGTCTAAAGGTGCATTGTTGCATTTTAGTGAAATTTCGCCATTAGAACAACATAAGACTTTAGTTTCATGATAAAATATTTGAACAGAGCAATATGCACATGGTGGAATACTTGGTAAATGTTCTACTGTAGTTGGTATATTAGTAAGGGTTGAATAGCTGTTGATAGCATAGACGACACCTGGAAGCAATAAGTGATTAAGTTAAATAATAGAGGAAAAAATAAAATTACTATAATAAATTAATATTGGAAAAGAGCATATAGATACAATTTTTGATAATAAATTAATAAATAAAATTTACTTGAAGCTCCAACTTTAGTATTCGTTTAAAAGTTTGAGAAGTCGGTAGGTGCATATGAAGTTGATCCTGGATAAAATAAATAACAAATAAATATAAAATGTAAAAACATTTACGAAGTAAAGAATTGGAAGTAAGGATATGATATAAATGTAACAACAAAACTCCCGCCCCGACGGAAAGGGAACGCAAAGTCCGGATGCTACCGGTGCGGAGACAAATAACATATATACAGATACAGAAATAAACAGATATACCAGTAGTAGACTTACAAAGCGGAAAACAAATCTGAAAGACAGTTTTTATAATTCCAAAATCATTTAATTCAAAACAAACCCAACATAATTCGAGAATAAACTCTTAATGTTCAAAAGTACTTATTCTGAAACATAACCAAAAACATAATGCAGCGGGTATAAAAGTATGATATAAGTTCAACTAAATAAAATTAGAAATGAAAACAGAGTCTGGAAGGTATGCCAGATGATGCGTGAATGCTGACTTGCAAATAATATCCTGCTATCCCACCTAACTGTCTGAACTCAACAATTTCCATTCCCAAAAGGGTTCAAATATTACAAAACAAAAATGAAAACAAGGAAGGGTCAAATTATCAATGTCTGGTTAGTAAGCCAATGCCCAACAAACACACACAGATGCGTTTTATTAAACAGATAACATGTCACACATATGCAGGTTAGTTAACAACCAAATGGTACAAACAGAAGCAAACAAGTTGATTATCAAATCAAGTTATCCCGAATATAATCCCCTTTAAGTGATCTAGGATAAGTGATTACAGATTATTGCATTTACCATCTAATAAAAAAGGCTTTACAGTTGTCAAATTATTTTTAAAAGAGAGACAAAAACCGAATAGTAGTTCGATAAGCAGTCCGGCATGTAATTCGGTCAGAGAGCACTACCAGACTTACCGAATTGTAATTCGATAGACAGTCCGGTAGGTAGCTGGATTAGAGAGCATCACCAGAGTTACCGAATAATATTTTGGTAAGCAATCCGGTAGATAGCTCGGTGAGAGAGCAATTATACGATTTCAAGGAAGGTTTAAGTGACAGCTCGGTTCCTAATCCGGTATGAAACTCGGTCAAAGAGTTTCAAGTCTCCCAAACAGACACCAAATTGTAATTCGGTATCTAACTCGGTGAAGAGCTCGGTCAGAGAGGTTGAACAGTCTTCTGAGACTCATACCGAACTACAGTTCGGTAGCTAGTTCGGTAAGAAGTTCGGCCAGAGAGTGAATCTAATGATCTCAAGGCTGACTGAATTGTATTTCGGTAACCAGCTCGGTAAAGAGCTTGGCCAGAGACCATCCTACGTTTAGTTTTCCAGTTTTTAAGTGACAATCCGGTACCTAGTCTTGTATACAGTTCCGTTACGAATACTGGGCAAAATTTTTAGCCTAGTTCAGATTATGTCGCTCGCTATACCATTTCTAACTATCAAATGGGTCTAATCCTAACACCTACAGCCAGTTAGGAGTCACAATTCATACTACCCAAAGTAAGAACCCAAAAGACAATAACGAGCATCAACAGAATCAAACCAAACATATCAAACATAAGTAATTAGAAGCAGAAACAGTTCATAATCACAGAGTTCAGATTACCCAATTATTTAGGTGTTTAACTTACCAGGCCTGTCCCTAGTTTAATAACAAAATCGGGATCAGAAATAGACAGATAGGGTTAAACCCTCAGAGATGGATCAAAGATCCCAGAAATGATGCCGTTGCATCAAGAAAAGAGCCAAGCTCGAGAAATGATGTCGTCGCATTCAGAAAGTGGTTGGCAATCTAGGTCAGATACGCTATACATCTAGTTTTCCCTCACTTTATGCTGGTCTTATCGTATTAACCTTAGGACAGGGCTTTAACAAATTATAGAATTCCAATTTCAGATTATAGACAAATAGCAGACAGATAAGGACACTAGTTCACATGTCCGATCATAAACAGATAATATGGCAGCAATATACCTAAACAGTTTATGTAAAAAATGCAGCAATCCAATTAGAATTTGTCTTGTATAAATTTGATCAATTTACATACAAGCAAACAAACAAAAACAGACAAACGTGAGGGCGTAAACACGACTACTAACCTTATTCGCTAATCCAATCAACCGAATCTACTCCGGTCGGCGATCCTCAACTTGGTCTATACCAAATCAAGCATAAAATCCATAAATCCCAATTTGAGAAAACTAGGGTTGATACTAAAAAACAATTTAAATCAACTGGTACTCAAATAAAACCCATCTATGAAATTACATCAAGGGTTTCAAAACCCAAACCATGAAGAACATAAATCCCAATTCAATTTATTGAAATCAACTTCAAATCATCAAAACCCTAATCTAAACAAAAACCCCAAATCGATTAAAGTAGTCAAAATCAAAAAGTAGAGAAGTTGTTACCTAGGTTATGAAGAAATCGAGACCAAATACCAACTCCCAAGTGAAATCTTCAACCAATAAAGCTTAGAAGTTTGTGAAGGTGTTCTTGGTTTGAGAGGTTTTGAAGAATACGTAAAAATAAGTTTCTAGGGTTTTATGATAAATGGTCTAAATCCATCATTTTCATATTTATATGGGTGGCAATTATCACCACCAACCCATATGTTACATGTAGTTTTAAAAACAACCCCATTTGTAAAATAATTACCAAATTGACTAAAAAATCAAATTGTTTTCAAAATCAATCCAAAAGTCAAACTTAGTCAAATCCTTTGGTGAAATTGGAAAAGTTAACATTTTTAAAAAAAATGACTATTTTACCCTTATAACGAAAATAAATAAAAATTATGAAAAATTTCAAAATAAGTAGACAAATAGCCCTAGATTACGGATGTGACAATAAAAGTATTTGATATAACTATTTTTAATGTAGAGTAGCTGTGAATCATTTTTTGTACTAATAGTATTCAACGGCGGAAACCAGCACAATCTGAAATTTGAATAATAGCTATTAAGGTCCATGAAAAAATATATTAGTCCGAAATTAACAGAGTCAATTATTATCTTTTTCAACAGGTGCAAGCAGTGGTTTATTTATTGCAGCTTTCTTTGCAGCAAAGCTTTCGCGTTTCTATTTTCGAATTATTTTTTTTCGTCAAGAAAAAGAGAATACCGTGTTTTTTTTTTTATTATGGAGTTTTCATGATGTACAATCATCATTGATAAATTAATGTGTAAATAAAGTGAACTATTTTTATTAAATCATAGTTGAATAAAAAGACATAGAACTATTGACAATTTGCGAATGTTGACTAACTATTTTACTTGCCAATAATTAGCAACAATGATATTGAAGTAGATGAAATAACAGCTATGAAGTCATAAATTTAGTAATCTGATAAGTATTTGATTGAATTGAAATTCATAGCCTATAAAGAGCATCTCAAATGTGATAATATCTAGCAATAGTCAGTAATTTGTCTAATGTAATTTTGTATCAAGTATAGATAAGGTAGTGTAAAGTATGGTTATGTTATACAAGAAGTTGTATTTGTGCATCCATTTTTTAACAAACAGATTGGGTGGTCTGAAGACGAGCCAAGATTCTATAGTTGGCACTCTCCCATTATCCGACTATAAAGACAACTAATTACAGTAAGATAACTATAAGCAAATTCCCAAAAAATAATATATTGTTACCAAATCAGGATGTACATAAAATCAAACAAACAAATGAAGGTACCACGTAGGTTCATAGACTACATCTAAATGTGTAATCAGTTTAACCAAAACATCACAAATTCAACAATTAATAATGCCCTAGAGTCAGAAAAGTAGGAAAACAAACCATTAATCAATAATTCAAAATAACCACAACCATAAATTGACAAGAATACATGTAAATTAAACAAATTAATAATAAAATAGATAAACTATGTTTATCAATGACGCTAAGAAGTGTAGAATAGGGAAAATAATAGTTAGTTTGTAAAAGTAGCATATGCAAGGAACGTCTAAATAAGAACAAAAGAAATATGCAACAACTACAAGTGATGACCATCACTACAACAATTTTGAGATATGATATATGATGTTAATACCTAAAATTTTAAATTAGGTATAAAAAAATATTATTTATACCTAATATTTTATGTTAAAGTATAAATTTAATAAATTTTATACCTTATCCTTAAAGTTAGGTACGAAATATATTATTTATATTTGATGTTTCGGAATAAGGTATAAATTTAATAAAATTTTATACCTTATTTTTAAATTCATCTACCAAATGTATTATTCATAAATGGTATTTTGAGTTAAGGTATACATTTTATAAAAATTCATACCTGGTACAAATTTCATGGTATAAAAAATATTATTTATATTTTATTTTTTTTTCAAAGTATAAATTTTATAAAACTTCGTATCTTACCCTTAAAGTTGGATATAAAAGTATAGATTCTAAAAATTTCCATCTTTACCCTTAAACTCAAGTATTATGCTATAAACTTTATGAAATTTCACCTACTTATAAGGTGAGGTATAAAATATACAAAATCTCATTGAACGTTTCACTCTAAGCCCTCTCGCCCTCTCTTTTGTGAAAGAAAGAAAAAAAAATTCTTAACCTAATAATAACCAGAAGGATCTCTCTCAGGTAAATTAATCCTAAATCTGGATTCGATTTCGGTTTTGATATATTTTTTTAAATTTTTTGATTCCGTTGTTTATGTTTATGTAACCAATGACGAACCTGTTCTAAGCTTTGTTTTGGTTTTGGATTTTATTTTTGGAAAAATAGAGAATAGGTGATGGCGTCGAAGCGGATCTTGAAGGAGTTGAAAGGTCTCTAGAAAGATCCTCCTACCTCTTGTAGTGCAGGTTGGATTTTCAATATCTTTTTCTATTACGTTTATGTTTGTGTTGATGATGCTTGGTTGAAATATTTCATTTTTTTTTGAATGTCTTGGTGAGGTTATTATGTTAGGTGTTTTTGCGATTTTGAGATGTGTTTTTGGTTTTTAGTTTGAGACTTTTAAAATTAATAACCAAGAATTTTAAAAACAATAAATTAAAAAATTAACCAAGACTTTTAAAATTAAAACTCACCTATTTAAGCTATAGAATGAGCAATTTGACATGAACCAACGCTGAAGAAAGTCTAGTTGCAAATTGTCAATTATTTTCCAACCAAACTTTGCCTGACAAAAATAAAAAGAAAAGAAAATGTAAATAATAGAACTTATCATTGAAAAGTATATCAAATACTCTATTTACAATTGAATCTATTAGTGATACACATACTAAACTACACAAGAAAAAACGATCGCAGCAACAATTTTGTTGTACTGTCAAATCCATTCAAAACTTATAAATGTTAATAGATTTTGTAATACAAGATAAGATATGAATTTTGTTTCTTTTTTCATCCATCAACCAAGTCCAAAATTCATTTTACAGGCCCAAATCCCACATTGGTCCACCTCACAATTTCAAGTAAACTTGCCACTTTCATTTCAACAGACAAGGTAAGAGACACTCTATGCGTAGTTCAAATGGTCATAATTGAATTCAAGACCTTCTAACTAACAATAAAGTCGTGTACATATCTAAAAATGCATGTACTTCTCCAAATGCAGATTGAACTCACTCTCAAATTGAAGGAAACCATAGAACAATAAAGCATTATGTTTAGTGTCTATATTCATTTACAGTAAGAACAAATCTAAACAGGAATAAGATAACAACAATGTGGTCAATATAAACTAGTATTTCAGACCAACCATCAAGTTGTGAATGCAATATAAACTAGTATTTCACACCAATCATCAAGTTGTTAGAATAACTCAAACTGTGGAAAAGATACAAGAAAGCCAACTCATCATTGTTTATGTAATTAAACATCATTTATAAACATAGATGAGATGAGATCAATTATTATCAAACTAATTCATTTAATGAAACCATATATATAAGCTACAAGGAAGATCGATAGGTAAAATCAAACAATCTGATATCTATCCATCTAAAGCAAAATCAACGCACATTACACAACTAAACGATGATCATTCAAAGACAAACCTGAATGATAATAATAGTGTTTGAAATGTTAAAAATGCAGTTATCCTATTTCCTTGATCAAATATCAGGGCTCGCTAACCACCTGATTTCTCCTGCAAATATTTATAATTGCATTCCACACCAACCTTGAAAAGCTAAAATAATCTGCAATGGCATTCCACCAGCAAGGTCTGATTAGGGCTGTAAATGAGTCGAGTCGAGATTGAGTACCACCATATTTAACTCGACTCATTGTAAATGTATTAAACTCGAACTCGATCGAGCTTCAATTTTAATACTCGAACTCAAGCTCGACCGATACTCAAGTAACTCGAGCTCGACTCATTTTAAGCTCGTTTATCAATTTATACAACTTTATGGATTAATTCATCATTTCTTGAAAAATACAAATTTTGGATGAAGTCAAACTTTCTTGAAACTTGAATATTTTTCATACATTAATGTAATAATAATTAAATTAAACAATTAAAAAAAATAAATTCTCTAAAATATTCGTAATTAAATAACTTAACTATACAAATATATTTGATAAACTTCATAAATTTACATACAATGTATAAATAAGTCTTCCAAAACCATTAATAAAATAATATAAACTGAGAATTCATGAGTTTACATCTAACACACTAAGTTCAAATTCTGTAAAATAACAAAAATAGTAATAAAAGTTATTCAAATAATAGCAAGACCTTTCTTCATTTTATGGAGAACAAAATTCTTGATAACAATCTCTCTCAATGGACCTATATTTCCAATAGAAGAAAAGCCAAAATTGCCTCTGGAAACAAACAAAATAAAGAACAATAACTGAATTATTTCTCAATATATGTACCTAAAATTTTAGCATATAATAATTAAATTTGTGTTTTTATAAACATTCAAATAAATCTCTATCACTTGAACAACAAAAAGTAATAAAATGCATGCAAATATGTCTAAAACTAGACAATGGTCACATGTTTTACTTAGTCAAGAAAGTCCAAGCAAGTCAAAACTACTTTATACAATTTGTTTCCATATGTGTGAACATTGGGTCTTCACATTAAATTTAGTGTCTACAAAAAGCTAGATATGCCACCTAATCTCTTAAAAAAAATAAACCAAACTACCATATCAAATTCAATACTCACATCACATGTTTACTACTAAACACAAAAACTATCATCATAATAGTAGAAAACAAAACTACTTACTATACAACCACCAATATACCATAATAAATAAAGAGTAATTGTCCAATAAAAAATTAAGTAGATAAATTCAACAGCATCATAATTAAAAAGCAAAAAGACATTTTCAATAATCAAGAGGTGTTACATACCATGAAGGATTTAGAAGGATTAACCACAAGCTATTGGGTAGATGGTAAAATAATTTCAGTTGACTTTTTTTCTACCTACAAAATTAGAGAAAATAAATCATTAGTTGAAAATTAAATCATGTACATAATATATAATCTAAATAAGAAAATACTAATTATCTTAACTTTTTTCTTCACACCATGGAGATGGCGGCACCAATCACCATCACACAACAACATTTTTACCATTTTCGGTGATAATGAAGACCGATAAGCATCATGACTCGAGTGTCAGCATCAAATGTAGCTTCTGAAACTACTGTAGTAACGGGGATACTAAGTATGTCGCGAGCCATTCTTGATAAAATTTGGTACTTGTCACTTTCCCCCTTCCACCAACCTAAAGTATCAAATGTAAAAGGATCTCCATCATGAATATGATAATCATCTTCAAGATACCTATTAAGGTCCGATCTTTATGCTTGACATGTTGACACCGATTTGACATATTTAGTATATTCATCCCAACCCGATTTTGAATTTTGAGATGAATGACTAGTATTAGAACCTAGTTTGGAACTCCACTAGGTTCAATCTCATTGAAATATTCCGCATCATACTCTCCATAGAGCTCAAATAACACCTCTCGAACCTTTGATATATTTTCCCTAGTAGTTTGTTCTCGATACATTTAATTAAATGAAAATAAAATAATTATCATCTCACCTCTTGGATCCAAAATTGAAGCAAGTGTCATCAACAAGTTGCACCCACCCCAATATTTGTCAAATTTTTGCTTCATTCTTCTAACCATCACACGAATAAAGTCATTATCATCTTGTGACTTTTTATCCAACAACACCTTAACTTGACGCAATTCATTTAAAAATAAATTGGATGTTGGATAGTCACTGCCAGTAACTTTAGTAAAGACTTGGAGAATTTCACAAACCTTCTCAACTTCCTCCCAATCTTCTTCACTTGGACAATATTCATAATTAGGCTCTCGATCTTTGAATCTTGGAAATGCATCTCTGAAATTTATTGTAGTAGCCAACATATCATATGTTGAATTCCAACGAGTTTTACATTCCAAGACAAGTCTTCTTTCACGTAAATTGAGTTGTTGCACAATCTCAGACAAAATTTGAAGCCTAGCCTCACTTTGATTAATATAACCAACGCTCTCGTGAATATTCTCAATAATATGCTTGATCTCCGAAAGGCCATCTTGAACCATAAGATTTAATATATGTGCACAACATCTAACATGAAATAATTTACCGCCACATCATAATTTTGTGCTCCTAGAGAATATATTCTCCAGAATCCGGATCGTTGCGTCATTATTCAAAGCATTATCAACTGAAAGTATGTACACTTTATTCTCAATTCCCCATTCCTTTGTGCATTTATATATGATATCCGTAATTTCAACTCCACGATGGAGGTGGAGGTAAATGAACAAAGTTTAGGACACGCTTTTGTAACTTCCAACTTGAATCTACAAAGTGTCCTCTAAGAACCGTATACCCAAATTTTTTATTACTTGACCTCCACAAATCAATAGTTATGCTTATCTTGTGAACATCTTTCAATTGTGTCTTCGAATTTTTCTTTTCAACTTCATACACTATCTTACAATCATTTTTTCATAGTATTACGAGATATTCTCTCCTATTCAATCATTCCCCGCCTTTGCATAATATTAAAGCCTTCTTCCTCAACAATAGTAAAAGAGTCCTCATACATCAAAATCCAATAAGCAATTCCTTCTCTCATCTTCATCATATCAAATTTACCATTAGTAAGTGCAGAGCTCATACCATTATAATTGACACTTGACCCAGTAGGAGGAAAGTTTATCCTTTGTTATTGCATATGACTTTTCTTCCGATGAAGACATGTCTCTAAGTGTCGACTAAAATGGGTTGTACTACTGCTTCTTAATATACTAAGAGTCTTCGTACATTTGATGCATCGAGCTTTTTTTTTTATCATTATCAATCTCTTCTTTAAACTCAAGCCAAACACTCGATTTCTTTGACCTTTTCTTCTTTTCGAAATGATCATCATTAGCATCCTCTTGATCCTCATTAACTTCTTCTCTATTTTCATTATCATCATCAGCTGCTTCCATAGGTGAAACATTCAGATTTTCATCATGAACCGACTCAAGCTCTATTGAATGTACTTCAATGAGTTGTTCTTCCATTGGTATCGAACACCTATCTCTTGTGCAGATACACCTTCAACTTAAATTCACCCTAATTAAATATATAAATTATAATTATATTATTCCTATAATCCAAAAGCAACTGCAAAATATACATATTGCTATATAATTTACTCAAAAATATAATTATACTACAAAACTAATAAGATACTTATGTAGCTGTACACTGCACATAATCAAATTATCCAAATTAATTTTCTCACTTTACACATAATTTACTCAAAATTTTATATAATTTTTACAAAAGAAGGTAATACAAATAAGATTTTCTCACTTTACACACGGTTAGTTCTCTAAAAATTAAAAAACTCACTAGCTCAATGATGAAAAGTTTTTTCCCCCTAATATAGGCACAATATTTGATACCTTAATAAATACACTCTACCAAATTAAGTTATCATTGCACGTTTTTCATCACAAAATACTCACATGAACAAATTTACTACCTTACTCATTCACGTGACCAAATTATAGATTTTATTAGTCCTTGTAACACGCATACACTCATAATCACATAGTCTTTCTTGTTTTCCTTAGAAATATTCATCAATCAATTCACCTATATGCTTCACTCCAACATCCACTAATAGATGTCAATTTTTAAATAAATTAAAATAATAAACAAAAAAAATAGGAGAAGAATTTATAAAATCTAATAATTTCCACAAGAGACAATAATAAAAATAAGTTATTATACTTGATGTCAACACCATCAATTCAATTCACATGTCCAAATGCAAAAGCCACATTAAGCAAGAGCTAGTCTCTGCTCGTTTTCGATTTTCTATACATAGAATTATATGTACATAAATATTGTATTTTACATATCTAAGACAATATAGAATAGTACATTTACATATTTAAATTACCTTATATGATGTTAAATGCTTAGTTTTACAACCTCTGTAAACAGAGTAAGAAACCACCACAACCACCACCACTGGTATTGCCAAAGTTGCTACACAATCGAGGAAGAAAAATTAGATGAAAAAGCTCATTTCATCGAGCAGAGAAAATTCAACATAAATCGAACTAAACCTATAAATTTACCTGAAAAATTCGTATTACTCTAGCAAAGAGCTCATAGCATAGAGTGATGCAAATTTTTTTCAAAGAATAAACACAGTTGAGAAAAGAGAGTGGCCGCAAAAACAAAGAAAAAGTAAAGTTGAGATTTTAGGGTTTCTTTTTTCTTTTATTTATTTATTTATTTATCTATTTATTTTAAAAAAATTTTAAATCGATCACATTTATATTTATTAAGCCCAATTGTATTTAAATAATTATATTAAAGTATACGTACTCGAGTATACTCGTGAGTTTACGAGTCGAATAATACTAAACTCGACTCAGCTCGCTAGAAAAAAAACTTGACTCGAACTCGACTTAAGCTTGGAACATACGAGTCGAGTTCGAGTAATGTTCGAGTCGAGCTCGAGTAGTTCGCGAGGCGCTTGACTTATTTACACCCCTAGGCCTTATTAATGAAGTGTATACACAATTGTAATTTTATATTAGACCTTATAAGTTATAACTAATCAATCAAATAGGTTTCTAATATTGATTGGCTGCATGACAAGATAGACAGTACCTGAATAGGACAAGGGCAAATGATTGTGTACCTAAGTCCTGATCTTTGCAGTGAATCATCACTTGCTTGATGAAAAATAAAAGGAAACAGCTATTACTATAAAAGGTTGAAAGTACTAAGAGGTGTGATGCAGAGGGATAACTCACCCCTCTTAGCTTTAACAACCTGCTCCCTTTTGCTAGGTTCTACTCCTGATCCTGTACAAGACACTAAAATGAAGTCTGTTTCTTGCCTAGTCTGCAATACAACCATTATACATACTATCAGGCATCACAACATATTTAATTAATATAATGAATAGAAAGCCCAATTGAAATTTATTTCCAAGTCAAATGATATCAGCTATATCAACACTTAAAGTCTCTCACGACTTTTCACAAATAATAAGTCCACACATGCTAGACTTTACAACAACAAACAATTACAGTAGAAGAGTTAACTAGAAAGTTAACCATTCTAGTTAAAGATGCAGGAACATCATTTGGAAGCAATAATGAAAACATGAACCTGTTCAACAATATCAAACAAACAATTGACCATTTATTGCTTCTCTGGTATCAATTCATTACTAAAAAAAGAGAAATAAACTTGAGTAATTACCTTTACAATAATACCAGATTTCATAGTAGGCAGTGAGGATTGGAGAGTGGTTTCACGGAATAGACTCTAGGCGTGGCGTCGGCAACTTTGATGAGAAGAGAGATAGCAGTTTCCTATAGTGAGGATTGGAGAGTGGTTTCATGGAAAATACTCCGGGTCTGGCATCGGCGAATTCAACGAGAAGAGAGATAGTGGTTTAATGGAAGAGACTCTCGGTGTGGCATCGGAGGCTTCGACAAGAAGAGAGATAGTGGTTTGACGGAAGACAAGAGACTCTCGGTATATGACGCGACAACTTCGACGAGAAGAGAGATTAGAAGAGAAAATATTAGGGCAAGGGTTTCTGTTTTGTTTAAGGTAGAAGGAGGAAAGTATTCAAGATTAATCAGTTAACCGGTTTCGGTTTAAAATAAAACCTGTTGTACTTAAACCGAACCGAACCGAATTAATATTGGTTTTTTACTTTTAAGAACCGAACCGAACTGAGTTGAATGAACCAAACCACTATTTTTGGTTTGGTTTGAATCGATACGGTTATTTTGCCCACCCTTACCTATGGTAAGAAAAACAGCCAAAATAGAACTATAACCAATAACTTAAAATAATCACAACTATAATCAGTCATACTCAGAGTTAGAAAAGCAGTAAACAAAACTCAAAATCATAACAACTACAATCAATCATAATTAGAGTTACAAAACAGTAGAAATAGAGCAATAACCGATAATTTAAACTAATCACAACTGTAATTTATCAGCGCTGAAGAAAAGTGTGAAACGTAGATCTTACTGATTAGTTTGTAGAAGCAGCAGATGAAAAGAGTCTCAAATTGGGAGAGCGAAAGAAAATCTATACAAGTAATGAAATTACGAAGGTCAGAAAAGTAGCAAAAACAATAGTAACTAACAACCAAAAGTAATGACAACAATCAATAATACCAATTGTAGAAGCCGCAGATAAAAAGGAATCTTGAAATTTGGGAGAAGGAAAGAAAATCTACACGAGTAATGAAAATACCATGAGTCAGAAAAGCAGCAGAAATACCTGTAACCAATATCCAAAAGTAATCATGACTACAATCAATCATACTCAGTTGTAGAAGCAAAAGATGAAAGGAATCTCGAAATTGGGAGAAATGAAGGAAAGTTATACGAGTAATGAAAATACCTAAAGTCAAAAAAGCAATAGAAATACAAGTAATCAGTAAGCGAAAGTAATGACAACAACAATCAATTATACCCAGTTGTAGAAACAGCAGATGAAAGGAGTCACGAAATTGGGAGAACGAAAGAAAATTTATGCGAGTAATAAAAATTCCTAGAGTTAGAATGTAAACAATAACAAAAAGTAATCACAACTCCAATCAATCATACCCAGTTACAGAAGCAGTAGATGAAAGGAATCTCAAAATTGGATGGATGAAAAGAAAAATATAAAAGTAATAAAAATACCTAGAGTCAGAAAATAAGCAGAAACACCAACAACCAATAACCAAAAGTAATCACAATAGCAATCAATCATATCCAGTTGTAGAAGCAACAGATGGAAGGAGTGAAAATTAGGAGAACAAAATAAAATCAAGGCGAGTAATGACATAATGTATTATTGTAGCGAAAGAGACAGTGGTACAGTCAAAGAGACGGTCGTGTAAGGCTGTTGGTAGAAAATTTGCATCAACTTATATTACTTATATTATATGTAAATGTAGTCTGACGGCTAGTGGATTCAAGTTATCGTGAGAAATGATACTATATATTATATATAAGACTTATAAGCCACCAACTTTTAAAAAAAAAAAAAAATCTAACTAGTTAAAATTTTCTTTTATTTTTCTATACATAAACTTTTATATAGTAATCTTTTGATAGTATAATTTAAAAAATAATTAAAATATAAAAAAATTAATTTAACCATTATTTACCAAAATAATAAAATTAGACCTATAATTTTAATTTAATAATAAAATAAGTTTATAATATATTAATATCAAAACACAAATGAAAAATATTAACATAATTAAAATTTTTATTTAAAATTTATTTTTATTATTATTTTATTGATTTCAATAATGGTTTCGTTTCGTGGGTGTTAACTGTTAACCTAAGTACATCCGCATCTGCATCCATGGGTTGAAGAGGATGATATGAGAGTTTGTGTGATTTTTTTTTATTTTTTCTTTTGTTTTAAATTTTTTTTTGAAAGTGAGTATGATCAAATATCTACCCTTGGTGTGCATTACCAATCAAATGTCAACAAAATGAACACGGAGATAGTTGGAATCTATTGTGTCCGAATATGTAGTGATCCTTGTGGATTTGAATTTTAGAATTAAAATTTTCTTTTGGCCGCAAATTTTAAAATTTCGTATGTCAAAATTGGAATTGTGTGGACTTAGGAACCGATTCGTTATATATATAAATTTTATTTTTTACAATATTAAATTTATATTTTTATAAATTTTAATTTTAACTTTTAAATTATTATTAAATAGTTATAATAAAATAATAATTAATTTTTATTATATAATTTTTTTAAATTAATAATTGTATATAATTTGTTATTAAATTTGTTAAATTTAAAAAATATATATATATAAATAATAAACAGATGGTTCTTTGTCGGTCTGAAAAAAAAAACTCCCGACTTCGATGAAAGTCCGTAGAAAAAAAAAAAAAAAAAATCCACCTTATTGTGAAAAACAATTCGTGCAGATTTAGTAACACGGGATCCAATAGCCCGTTTTAACCGTACCTGAAAACACCTTCAGTTCCAACTGCCTAGTTTGGGTTAATAAAAATAGTGTGAAATGAAACTCATTTTATTATTTAATTAAAGAAAGCATTATAATTCTATTATTCGTCTGTTTATATTATTCTTTAAAATTTAAATGTTAATTAGTTGCCAGCCCAAAAACGCAAAGAAAAGAAGCAAACAGACAGAGCAGGACAAAATCTAAAGCAAACAAAAGCCAAAAAACAAAACTCCTTTCAATTTAGCTTCAAACGCTACACTCTCCGTCTGCGTAAAACCACTAATCTTTTAAATTCAACACATTGCAGCATGACTCTTATCTGCACATTAGCATACACACAAAAATGTCGTCAAACGGAACAGCTATAAATAGCCTGATCAGGCACCATTGCTCAGCACCAAAACACAGTTGTTCCAAGGATACAGTGAGTGATTGCATAAATGGCATTCAAATCAGCAATTTTACTCTGCTTAGTAATGGTAACACTAGCAGTTGGTTCCAACGCTGGTAGCATCGCCATCTACTGGGGTCAAAACGGCAATGAAGGCACCTTATCCGAAACCTGTGCCAAGGGAAATTATAAGTACGTCATCTTGTCTTTCTTAGCAACTTTCGGCAATGGTCAGACACCTATGATAAACCTTGCGGGTCATTGCGATCCGTACAGTAACGGGTGCACTAAACTGAGCTCTGATATCAAATCCTGTCAAGCTAAAGGAGTGAAGGTGATTCTTTCAATAGGTGGTGCATCCGGAAGCTATATGCTTACTTCAACCGCAGATGCTAAAAGTGTAGCTACTTATCTATGGAACAACTTCCTTGGAGGACATTCCTCTTCTCGTCCACTCGGGCCAGCTGTTTTGGATGGAATTGATTTCGATATTGAAGGAGGAAGTGATCAGCATTGGAATGATCTAGCTAGGTTCCTTTCTGCTTATAGCAAGCGCGGCAAGAAGGTGTACCTGACTGCAGCTCCTCAATGTCCGTTTCCTGATGCTTGGGTTGGAAATGCTTTGAAGACAGGTCTGTTTGATAATGTTTGGGTCCAATTCTACAACAATGCTCCGTGTCAGTACAGTTCTGGGGATATTAGCAATCTTGAAGATGCTTGGAAACAATGGACTTCGGATATAACTGCGACTAAGATTTTCTTGGGACTACCTGCTTCTCCTGAGGCTGCAGGCAGTGGATTCATTCCTGTGTCGGATCTGAAGTCAAAAGTTCTACCTGCCATCAAGGGTTCTGAGAAATATGGAGGTGTGATGTTGTGGTCCAAGTACTATGATGATCGGACTGGATATAGTTCTGCTATCAAGGACTCTGTGTAGAAAACTTGCCTATATTTACCTTTGCCATAGTTTTCTTGATTTGAAGTAACAATACTTGAAATACTCAATTAGATCAACTAAAAACTATACAAATGCTCGCCCAAACAACAAAATACCCAAGTAGAATATATAGTAATGGGTTCTTCATACTTCTTCAATAACATCTTATTCTGCTGTAAAGCATTTGCAGATGTGACATCTATAGGAGATTTTAGATCTCAGTCTCTCTCTGCAGCTTTCATTGTCTAAACAACAATACAGGGACAATTTGATGAATAAATAAATGATTAAATTAGTGAAATTTACATAAACCAATTTTTTTTTTTAGACAAGAAGTCATTGGTTTATTTTGTAGATGGAATGCAAAATGTGTATGAACATACCACCTGGCATTTCCATTTTCAATCTCACTATAAATCGTTTTAAAAATAAAATAAAATTTACATAACAATTAAAGACATTGTACAATATATATTTTTAGTTGAAAATTCTAATTAATTTTAGGGTAATTAATAAAATAAAAAATTATCATAACTCAATTTCAAATTTTGAATATATATATATATATATGAAAGGAAGAGAGTACTGTAATTTATCCTCGGACATTTTGAGTTTTATATGCATATGCATATGTAATTTAGATATAATTTTTAAATTATTAAAATTTAATAGTTAGTAATATTTATTATTTTTAAGAGGATTCTGATGATGGACTTTATATTTGAGATGTATATTTATTCATTGGAAAAGTTTTGTTTAAAATAATTGAATAGCTTTTTATAAAAATTCATTCTAAATTTTAAATGATTATTTTAATTTTAAAATAATTATTAATGAAATTTGTATTCAATAAGTGATATATTATAATAATTAAAAATCATAAGTGATCATTAGAAAATTAGAAGGTGTAGAAATAAGGGTAAATATTAAAAAAAAAAAAAAAATTCCGTTTTTCAAACGTTTTTGAATCAACTCCATTTTGAAATGTTTATTACCAAAACCCCCCAATCATTGATTCCAGTGATTTATCCGTCAAACTTACCTAACTGCCTTTAACTTCTATATTAATTGATTAAAAATATCCATTCTTTTGTCTATTTGGTATTTTGGCGGCTGTTGACTATTCATGTCATTATTTAAACCAAATGTTGGTTTATTTATTTGGATTTAAATTGAAAAAAATAAACATGATTTATAAAATAATGATTTTACTCCTCGAAAAAAATCTTTAATTACCTAAAACCAAAAAGTTTTAAAAAAAATAATAATAATAACACAAATCTAGTAGTTGCGAATGGCTACTTTGGAATCAAAACTCATTAATCTTTTCTTTCTCTATTGATTAGAAAAACAAACACAGGAAATATATCAGTTTTAGTATCGCTCATAGGTACTCATATAACAGTTTTAGTGAAGCGAACTAGACATTAGTTTACAAGATATTTGCATTGCTTTGAAGGTAAGATACTCATGAATGAGAAAGATAATAAGTAGGAAATTGAAGCAATGTTATGAAATAATCTGAATGGTTATGTAATTAGCTTTCCAAATAAAAGAAAAAAAAATAAAGAATATCCATAAACATTTGACCATTACTACCAAAAATATTTACCACACAATATCGAAGTGATCAGCTTTCCATATCCATAAAAAAAAAATGCCTAAGAGTTTAGATAGTGTCTGAAAAATTATACTAAAAACCATCCAATTGTGTTTCTTTCGAATTATCAAAAATGGTACTGTCACGAACTTAAACCTGGACCGTAATTTGAGAGTTTCCTGTTTGTGAACACCGAAATAGGTAGATTCGATTTTGTATTCAGTAGAAAATGCCAAATTAAACAAAGCAAACAAGTAGTTGTACAAATGATGAAGGAAAAATTTATTTTCAAAATGAAACATACCATTTGTATGCTCGGGCCAGGTCCGTCATGATCTTCAGGATGAGATATTGGAGTATCTTAAGAAGAGCAGTCTCCATTTTTTATTTTTTTAATTTATTTTTAATTTTTTTTTTGCTTGTTTCCCAACAGAATTTTAGAGTTAGTATCATAGTCATTCCTTAAGAATCAATAAAATGAGCAAAACATCAATTTTGTAGAGCAATTGGTGGTATAATTTTACCTTCTTTTTCTTCTTAGGTTTGTTAGCAAAACTTAATTTTGACAATTAATCTGCCATTTTCTTCGTTAGGTTAGACTGTATTGTTAACAATCAAAATTAAACAGCAGTAACTTGTTTACAAAAGTGCTATTATAGTTCGATAATATACAAATATAACAACTTCATTACCTTTTGTTTCTTCTTCTGCTGACTTTATGGAGCTGTTTTTGCATTCCCGCTTTCTTTAGTTGATGCTATAGTCTTTATCTAGATGATACAGTATAGAAGATGCATTAAATTAAAGAATATGTGAATAACTAATAAGATTTTAAAAAGGTTAGTGTCAAAACCTGTGTATGTTCTAGTGCTAAACTCTCAGTTGTCTCATCAATGCTGCTAGAAGATGGATTTTTTGGGCAAGTTTGTTTGTTGTTGCATAGCATGCAAGTGACTACACCATATCTTGTTCTTGTTGGTGATTCACCATCCTCTTTTTGCCTTTTTTTAATAGGTCTTTCAACTTGTCTTTTATAATTAGGAGGCTTAATATCATCCGCTACATTGTGACCCCCACCATTTACAGTAGAAGCATGGATTGCCTAGGGACAATTATCAGCTGCACACCGATACAATATTCTTTTTGGCTCATTTTTGCTTCGTCTGTAAGCAATACCTTCATTGTGGTTAGCCTACATCATTACCAAAATCTTTACGCTCGCTAGAAGAATGCCTAGGGCTCTTATGTCCACATGTGCACTCGCGGTCATAGGGTTGCTTTGATACCATTTGTAACGTCCGGCCCTCGCCCCCGGATGAACCCGAGGCACGGTGGTAGGGCGCTACATCATTCACAATAAGTCTTAAGGCTGATCACTAGCCCCACAAATCATCATTATGCTTTCCAACATACTTTGTCCTCACTCGCATGCTTTCCGGAAAAACTTTCCGGAAGATCACCCATCCTAAGATTGTTCCAACCCAATCACGCTTAACTTTGGAGTTCTCAAGTTCTGGGCTATCGAAAATTAATATGTACATTGGTGATATGGGTAGCAGTTCAATTCCTTTTAACCATATCTCAATATGGGGTGTTACATGTATAGCGTAGTCTTGAAGAACACTTCGTTAGGTGAAAACATTGTCATGGTTTGACCAACCCTGAAGCTTATTTTTCCAGCTGAATCTCTGCGAAATGAGGTGTCATTCTGAAGATCCTTATAGGCAGCATCCATATCATTAGAGACAAAATTTGGCAACACAATCTCTAACTCTAGATATATAACCATCAAGTAGAACATATTGACCTACATCAAACTTCTCAGCTTCTTCACCATCTTTGACACCAATATCTTCTCCAACGTATTGTACACCATCTTCACCAGCAACTGTTCTGTAGTCTATCACTTGTGTTTTTATGTCATGTCCACATTTTCCATCTGATCATCCAGTCTAAGCAGAATGCCTGTCTCCTTTGCTGCATCTGCAATGTCATTATCTTTATCTATCTTACGTTTAAGGTCTAGTGGCAAGTCACAAATAATGTCTTCATGGACTGTAATTGTCTAGATTGTAGCTGTCTAGTAGCCTGTATTCACCTCAGTAGCAATCACTTAAGTTGCAACGGTTTGGAGTTAAGGTATTGAATTGCCAGGCTCCTCAGAGGCTAAGCAAATGGGAAAGAGATTATAAAGGAGTATAACAGACTCAACCGCGATTATCCTACAAGACAATGAATAAACAAAAAAATCAAGGTAGAATGATAATATTTAAAATTGGACAACATTGATGCTGGCCGTGTCCAATCTTAAATGTGCAATCAAAGTTGGACAAGCAACCTAAAGTATCACTAATATTTAAAATAGATAATGAACATAAGAAATTCATATCATTAAACAGAATTCACGTAGTCTCATTGCATTTTTTATGCAACCTTTACTTTCGTCAAGCATATGAAGAAGGATTTTAACTTTACCGAACATGCATTTTCTTTTAGGACTTCAACCATTTAACTCACAATGTACTTAGTAGTTGTTAATGCTTTTAAACCTTCGTCAAATCGTGCAAGAAGATTAAGGATAGATAGAGAAGTATCTGCTAAATCCTCACCTTCACTCCTGCTACTAATGAGTGTCATACAATGAAATTGCTAGCAAACTCAAATGTATATATGAAAGAAAATCAACTATCATTCTCACCTATTAATATTAAATCTAACTTACACAAAATCAACCACAAAATAAAGAATATGATATTCAAATTTAAAAAAAAAAATTCAATCCGAATTTCAAAATCAATACACCATCAGGACAACCCACAAGCAATTACAATAATAATAAAAAAATTAAAAAAATACTCCCTTCGCTCTATTTATATAGCGAAAACAAATTCTGCATGGGAATTAAGAAAAACAATGACTTTCTAATATTACCCCTCATTAATTCATCATTAACAGATTGTAATATAATTTTGCAGTATTAAAAAAACAATTATGTAAAGTCAAATAAATGGTATATTAGATATTTTAAGTTTAAATTTTTTTTACAAGTAAAATTCTCTATATAAATAAAACACACAAAAGATAAATTTTCTGCACATAAATTGAACGGAGGGAGTAATCAATATTTTCTAATAAAAATGTGTTTCAATTATTATTCAACGATAGAAAATGAAATGAAACCCATTGATCAACCCATTATTCCGCCTACAAATTAACAACATCATACACATTCATTAGGCAAAAAAAAAGTTATAAAGCTTGTCCTATCTACTTCTAACATATACCATTAACTTCATTTTAGATTTACTAATTGAAATAAAACTCAAATTACTTATCAATCAAACCCAAAAAGTATGCCAAAACCAACAAACCCCTTAAGCAAACATTATGTATACTTAAAAAATGAACAAATTGAAGAAAAAAATTACCAATTTCAAAGCTTTATTCCAAGAATCTTGAGAGCTTAGTGTTTTGTGTTGCGGAGAGCTACAGTACAAAGTAATAAAGAAAATCTTCTCACAGTAAATTTCTCAAACACCATGTATGCAACCCAAAGCATAACTTTAGCTCCTTAAACTTTCACTGTGTCACGTGAAAATAAATGAGGTTATTTTCAATTGGTTAGTTAAGACTATAAGACAGATAAAAGAATGACACTTTCATCACAAAAAGGTAAAAGAGATTCAAAACCAAACAAACCCTATACAAATTCTTTACTTTTTCAATTTTTTTGTTCTGAATAATACATCTAATTTCTAAATTTGGAGTGACCA
Source organism: Cardiospermum halicacabum (assembly GCA_031304145.1). Lineage (NCBI taxonomy): Eukaryota > Viridiplantae > Streptophyta > Magnoliopsida > Sapindales > Sapindaceae > Cardiospermum > Cardiospermum halicacabum. The sequence goes on along the minus strand of CM062391.1, from coordinate 10,633,532 downwards.
TAATAGATCTCCACATTTTATTTATAGCAATCTATCAAAATTAGATATGTAATAACCCATATTGAGACAAGGTTAAAAATGAATTGAATTGCTACCAATATCACCAATGTGCACATTATTATTCGGGAACTCAGAACTTGAAAACTCAAAAGTTAAGCGTGCTTGGCTTAAAGCAAGCTTGGGATGGGTGACCTTCCGGGAAGTTTTTCCGAAAAGTATGCGAGTGAGGACAAAGCATGTTGTAAAGCATAATGGTGGTATGTGGGGACTAGTGGTTAGCCTTAAAACCGGTTATGTAAAACAGTGGCGGGGCCACCGCACCTGGAGTCATCTGGAGGCGGGGGCCGGACGTTACAAATGGTATCAGAGCAACCATTGAGACATGGTTAAAAATGAATTAAATTGCTACCTATATCATCAAAGTGCATATTATTTTTTGGGGGCCCAAAACTTGAGAACTTCAAAGTTAAGCATGCTTGACTTAGAGCAATCTTTGGATGGGTAACCTTCCGGGAAGTTTGTCCGAAAAGCATGTGAGTGAGGACAAAGCATGCTGGAAAGCATAATGGTGGTCTTTGGGGCTAGTGTCCGGAGCCTTAAGACCGATTATATGAAAAAGAGGTGCTAGGCCACTGCACCTCGGGTCATCTAGGGATAGGGGTCGGACGTTACAAGATATTTTTTGGAATTATAGTCTTTTAAAAAAAACACGAAACATATTGTTGTACCTAAAAATTAATATCATAAACATTCATCAGCTTAAAAAATAAAGAGCTTATCCAATCTATTTCAACACATACCAAGAATTTCATTCTAAATTCTCTAATTCAACAAATCAAACTCAAATAACTTATCAATCAACTCAATTATAATGTGTTCAAATAAGTCAATAGAATAAATCAATAGAAACCTAGTGTTCCTTTACTTTGCCACTCAATATCCTAGTAAATGCTAGCCGGTTTTCCATAAACTTTGAAGATACAACGAGTAGTCTTCCACTAAACATAATTCCTAATAGTATTACACCAGCCAACACCCTTTAACAACAAAAAATTTAGAGTCAAAACTTTGCTATTAGAAGAAACAAAAAGGCATGTTTTAGATATCCAAAGAATGATTAAGCTATTTACTCCTGATCCATAACTACGACTCAGATGATAAGCAGACTACAATAAAAATCAGAAAATCATATGAAAATATATAAATAGAAAAAAGTTAAAAATCTTAAAATCCAATGCAATAAAATAAATAAACATTTACTAACTCCTTAGAATCAGCTCTTTGAATGAATGAGAAAGAGTATTCATTAGAGCAGAACCAACAATGGTAACATCATTTTCGAAGAACGACAATAAAGAATTAGCAGGTTTCAAATCCTTAACACTATCATCAGATCGATACTGATTGATAATAGAATAAAACTACAAAATACAAAATAGAATCCGAAATAACATCAGCAAACTGCCTAAAGTGCAGATGAACTTTTCCTGTCAATGTAGAACGTATGTCAAGTTGATGAATCGGTGAATAACACCATCAATGTAGAATGTGAAATAACACCATCAATGTTGGTGGTGCTATTGTCATTATCAATTTTCAATCTCAGAAAATCCATAAACTGCAGAAGGTAAAAAAGATAAATTAAGATAAAAGAGACATGGAATAATAACCTTAAATACAAAGAAGAGAAGAAGGCAAATTTTACCCGTCATGAAATGGATAGACTATGAATATACTTAATGTTAACAACTTGAAACTGAAAAGCAAAATGAGTGGATGAATAAGTGAATGGAGTGTACAGATGAGTTTTTTTTTTTTTATATATATCAGAAACATTAAAAAAATAATTATAGAATCCCAATAAAATAAAAAATAGATCAAACATATTGAAAAACACAATCATTAAAAAGAGACACCAACCAGCAGGCCTTCTACATTCACTGGCTATTTGAGACTTAGACACTAATACAGTACGACAACAATAACCAACTTCACTAGATTCAAGTTGATCTTTTCAATCGCTGCTTGCAATAACAAAACATTTCCCATTTAAATACACAAACCCATTTTCATCCCATTTTTCAATCATCAAAATCATCACATAGTACCATACCTTCAAAACAGAAGCAAACAAATCATCAACATAAATGTCCTTAAGCCTTCCCATCTTGGATTTACAAGGGCAATCCGTATACTATATCACAATAATCACACTATCAAATAGCCTTGAATAAAAAATTTTAAAAAATAATAATAAATCATTAATCGATTCAAAACCCAAAATAAAAATCAAACGATAAAGATAAGGAGCTAAATTTCAATTCAAATGAACTTACAGAAAGTGAATACCCATGATAGTGAAAAGATGAATTGAAAGGTCTGAGGTGCTAGAGAAAGATCTTCTGTCTGTTAATGGCTTTCTCCATATCTTTGCATTATTATGAATGATAATGACTCAATCATCTTGGAGGTTTTGGGTTTTGCTAGAAATGATGTTTCAATTCCGAGAGAAAGAAGATATTTGATTTCAGTAGCTACTTTGTTTCGTGATTCTGCGATTTTGATTTTTTTCTTTCCAAAATAGAAGACTGAAGATAGACAGACATAGTGATTCATCGATTTTGATTTCAGTTTTCTTTCTAAAATAGAACACCAAAAGATAGACAGTAAGATATAGGTGGTGATGAGAGAGAGAAAAAAAAGCAGAATGTAAAAAAATTATTAATGGGTGGAATATCAATAACTTGATGAAACAAAATAAATGGGAAAGAAAAATTTGGTAAAAGATTTATAAAGATACGTGGAGCTTTTAATGGGTAAAATTTGTTCCACTTTTTATATATATATATATATATAAAGATTATATTGTATATAAATATAATTATAATTAATTATTGGGTATTGGGGTAGGTCGGATTTAAATTGTTTCACCCAGTCCTATCTTGTTGACCCGAACAGGTCATTACTTTCACCCCAACTCCGATCAAATGTATGTTTGGGGTTCACAAACCTGCCTTAAAATACTAAGTTAAAATAGGTTTGGATCAGATTAGATACTTTTGCCAGCCTTATTAGTTATCAAAATGAACAAAGAGTTGTAGAAAATTGTAAGATGTTAGTGTGTTTGAATGAAAAATTCAAAACTTGTATCCCATATTACTTAGACAACTCAAGAAAGTCTTGTATATGTAGTTTGACCTTTCTCTAGGGTATCAATAGCAAATCAAAAGAGATTCCATGCGAATATTTATAATAATATTAATGTCAAAGATTAGGCCTTGGGGCTCTTGGGCTTGGGTTCAATAGCTATAATAAGGTTTTTTGGTTTTTTATTTATTTAAATTTTAATTTGTGGATAAATTAATTGGGTAATTAATTTTAAATTAAAATCTGATTTACGAATTGATGTGTTTGATTCAGACATAATGATTCAAATCCTCATGAGTGTTAAAAAATAGAAAACGGTTGAGTTGTTATAAATATAAAAGAAAAGTTGACAAATTTTAACTTGCATTAAAACTCTGTCTTTTTTTCTTTTTCATAAAATAAAACATACATTTTGTCATCGTGATCTCTTGTTCTTTGCCAGACCTATTTGGTTGTGTTGTTGTTCCAAAAGGTATTGTAGTTAAATCCTCATAAACAGACTCCGATTGTTTTCTTAGAAACCCGGTGGAGGTGGAGTAATTCTGTTTAAGGACATTGCTTTCTTAAGCAATCCTCTGCACTTTAATTTTATTTGTTTTACTTCTTTGTTTATATTAATCTATATTTGTGTTGGTGATTGTGTTTTCTAACAATCTTAAATAGAATAAACAACTATTGAAACACAATCCAACACCAGCAATTCATCAAATGACGATGAGAAGCCTGAGAAGTTGGTGGCACTTGACTTCAAGAGATGTCAATAGAAGATGATCTTGTGGCTGACTACCATGAACTTGGCTCACATAGTCGAGGAGGAAGTTCCCAAATTAGATGAAGATTTTATACAAAGGAAACATGGATGATTATAAGAGGCGTGGAAACAATCTTATTTCTTATGCAGGAATTACATACCCAACAGGCTGGATGATACTCTATATGATATCTACTCTAAGTGTTCATCTACAAAGCCAATATAGGAATTGCTGGAGAAAAATATAAAATAGAAGATGCTAGTGCAAAGAAGTTTTTCGTTGGAAGGTTTCTTATATACGACAATAAATTTGTTATCAAATAGGTTGAAGATTTACAGGTCTTAATACATGAGTTGCATTCAGAAGGTTGTTCTGTCATTGAACACTTTCCAGTCGGTGCAATAGTGGAAAAGTTGCCCCCTTCTTGGAAATATTTTAAAATCTACATGAAACACAAGCACAAAGAGATGTCAATGGAAGATCTGAGTCTGGTACTACATGTTGAAGAAGATCATAAGAAGAGTGATGTTACAAACAAAGGTGAAAGGGAAGTGAAAGCCAACATGGTTGAATCTGCTCCTGCTCAAAACAAAAATCAAAAGAAAAAATAAGAAAAAAGAGGTTGAATCCTAATGCACAAAATAGAAAACAGACACAAAATTCAAAACAGATCAAAGGAGACTTCTACGTCTGTGGGAAAACTGGAGATAAAGCCAAGGATTGCCGTCATAGAAAGGATCAGAATAATTAAAATTTTGCATCAAACGTAGCCAACCATGCATATATGGATGTTGATCTTGCTGCAGTTATATCTGAAGTTAATATGGTTACAAACTCTAAAGGTTGGTGGATGGATACTGGTGCAACCAAACATATATATGGTGATAGAAGTCCGTTTTCAACTTTCACAGAAAATGATGGTAGAGAAAAACTGTACATGGGTAATTCATCATCTTCAAGCATTAAAGGAAGGGGAAACGTGCTTCTGAAGTTCACATATGAAAATATTGTGACTCTAAAAGATGTTCTATATGTGCCGGAAATAAGAAAGAATCTGGTGTCTGGTCATCTTCTTAGTAAGAATGGATTTATGTTAGTTTTTGAATTTGATAAATTTGTACTTACTAAGGCAGGAATGTATGTTGGGAAAGAGTACTTCACCGAAGGAATGTTCAAACTGAATGTGATGGTTTCACATGCTATTAATAGTAATATTAGTAGTTCTACTTACATTGTTGACTTATTTGATGTTTGACATTCTCGATTAGGACATGTGAATAATAATTGTCTTTTAAGGATGGTAAATTTAGGTTTATTACCTAAATATAATATTGACACAAAACGTAAATGTGAGATATGTGTTGAATCAAAAATTGTAAGTAAAAGTTTAAAATCAATTAAAGAAAGGTCAACAGAATTACTAGAATTAACTCACATTGAACTTTGAGATTTCAAATCTACCAACAAGAGGTGGGAAAAGTTATTTTATAACTTCCATAAATGATTGTAGTAAATATTGCTATGTCTACTTGATTAACAAAAAAGATGAGGCATTTGAGACTTTTAAATCTGATAAATCCGAAGTTTAAAATCAATTAGAAAAGAGATTAAAAATCATAAGATCGGATAGAGGTGGTGAATATGGATTTATAAAATTCTAAGAATTTTGTAAATTGCACGGAATAATTCACCAAACCATGACTCCTTACCCACCTCAACAAAATGGGGTACAAAGAGTAAAAATATAACACTAAAAAACATGATAAATGCCATGGTAAACAATTCTGGTCTTCCACATAATTTACGGGGGGAAGCATTATTAACTGCTAATCACATTTCAAATAGAATTCCACTTAAAGGTACTGAAAAATCACCTTATGAGATATGGAAGAAAATATTACCAACTCGCAAAAATGGGTCATGACTCGATGGGTTAACACGAACCCACGAAAAATAAGTGGGTTGGATTTAAGCTAAATTGATTCTCAACTGTTTATGACACGACATGTTTAACCTGTTTATAAATGAGTCAAGTCGGGTTTGACTAACAGGTTAACGTGTCGATCCGCATAATTGGGGTCAAAATAAAATTTATATAATTTAGAAGGATAAAATAATTATTTTAAATATATATATATATTATTAATCAAACAAAACCCTAACTTTTTAGAAAATTAGAAGTTATTCCGTTTCTCTACCTCATGTCTCGCCTTCAACAATTCTGCACAGCTTCCTCTCCTCTACCTTCTATCTCGTCATCAACCAAGCATTAGTCAAATATCTTCTCCGCTGTCCCCTCTTCGGAGTTTGCCTCAGACGATACTCTTCTTGATAGCTATCTATTGTTAGTGTTGTCAATAACCCTTATCCTCAATTTCTTGCGTGATATTTTCTAACATTAATAGTTGATGTCAAAAATCCTAATAATATAAAGTGATGCAATTACTAAGATTCTCTACATGCAAGTGCATGTGATCAAGTAGTAAAGTGAATTAAATTCAGGTTGTCGAACCCACAGGGACTAAAGTTAATCCAAAATCAATTCTATAAAATTCCCTATAATTAAACGTAAAATTTATGAGAGCAAATATTATGAAAAATCAAACAAAACTAATTTCTTAAGGTAAGGATTCAATATAGAGCTTAAGTTCTAGGTCTACGAATTCACCTCACTAGTAACCCATCATGTCTAATATGTCAACAAGCTTTTATTCTTATTCTCAAGGTTTACTATTCCCAAGGTTTCTTCCGAACACACATGAGACTATCTACCTATTCTAATTCCATATTCCTATGTGAATAGTTTAGGCAGACGCATTAAGAAACACCTATCCTTGAATATGTGAACTTTATGTTCTATTCCTAGCAACATAAATAAACACATTCTCTTGCCCTAATCTAATCCAATAAACCTTTTCCAAGCATTCATTAAATTACTAAATCATGCAATTGGTGATCAAGCAAAGCAAGCATTAAGCACAAGCAAGAGAAAGAATAAAAATTGTCTCATTCATAAAAGTAATAACCAAATTAGGGTTACATGGTTCGGCTACTTCGTAGCCCTAGACTGGGAGTTTAGTTACACATAGCAATCATGTTTACTCTTCCTAACATAATCATTCCTAAAAAGTGAGAAAAAGTTCATCGATTTTCCGCTCTTGATCTCGCCTTCCGGATGTTGATCTTAAGCTTCCGTATTGCTTCTCGCAGTAGTCTCTTATTCTGAATCTAGCCAAAAGTCCTTTCAACATCTCAAAACTTCATACTTATAGACTCCTCTGAGAAATGACCAAAACGCCCTTGAATAGTATGTGGAATTCGCCCTAGTCGGTCTCTGGCGACAAGACTGGCGACATAAGGCTCTTGTCGCCAAACAGCACCACACCTTGCACTTTGGAGTTGCTGAATATGTTCACTAGCGACAAGGCTGGCGACAAGGCTGGCGACATAAGGTCCTTGTCGCCAGCAACCGAAATGTTGAATTTCTCAGGTTGTTGATTCGTTTGTTGGCGACAAGTCTGGCAACATAAAGGCCATGTCGCCAGACACTTCAGTGTAGTGCTCTCCCACTTCTGTCTTCGATCGACCTCGTTTCTCGGAACTTCGGCTTTTCGACCATATAATCTTGATTATTGCTCTTTTACATGTTCAACTTAAATCACCTGAAACATCTTAACAAAATCATCAAATAAACCAGATAATACTCTGGATTCATCACAAAAGCTTAAGAATTAATAGGGAAAATTCATATAAGTCAGAGACTTATCATAACCCCCAACTTAAACCTTTGCTCGTCCTCAAGCATGCAATAAAGTACAAGCCAAAATTAATTAAGACAGAACAATCTTTAAACAGACAGAAAAACAACCCAGTATTAACCCAAAATAACCTAGCCACTTTCGTAGGACACACGATGACATTTAGCATATGCCACAAGCCTTTAAACCTCTAAGTGGCCCTAGAGGAGGAGTTATAGTCTCCTGAGGGTTTACCTAGTATGACACCCACAAACATATTGCATCACAATAATTCAGAACTAGAGCATAACCAAATCATCAGATCTATAATTTCTGTATGAAATGAACAATAGAACACAATTAGCACCAGCTTCAAACCTTATTCACCCTACTATGATATATATATATATATATATATTTCAA